>JAOWBW010000210.1:1282161-1577478 GCA_026119855.1 Campanula takesimana
AAAGCGGTGGATGACGGTCGCGATAAGGCAGTCATGGGAAATAAGCACTCCACAACAGTCATAGTGGGAATGGTCGGAACACCAATGACAACAGGCATGAGTGGAATAAGGTCAAGAGCCAGGTTTCACCAGCAATGATAAATGTACCATTTTGTGATGGAGCTCATAAGACAGAAATTTGTTTCTACAAGGAGCGTCAGTGCTATAACTGTAGGAAGGTGGGACACCCGAAGTAGAAGTGCCCAGAACCTAAGAAAGATGAACCAGCTGCAGGAAATAAGGACAACGGAGGAGGAAACGGTGGAGGCCGTGGTAGGATGTACACCATGACCGCAAAGGCAGCTGGAGTAATGCAGATCTTGTGGCAGGTACGATGCAGTTAAATTCTCGTAATGTTTATGTATTAGTAATACTGGAGCTACTCATTCAGTAGTTATTGATGCTGTGGCAAGGAAGTTAAAACTGCACCCAGAAGAACTTGGAGATCCTTTAGTAATAGATACACCTACTAAAGACGCTATCCCCATTACTACCTCTTATAGGAACTGCACCTTAGGGATAGGAGGCACGAGCGTAAGTATCGACCTCATTGAACTAGATATGTCAGAATTCAACGTAATACTGGGAATTGATTGGTTGGCTTCGCATCAAGCTAACGTGAACTGTCAAGAGAAAATAGTGACGTTCCTAGGAGAAGAAGGTAAAGAATACAGATTTGTGGGTTCAGGCCGAGGAAGAGGATAGGCTTAATCTCGGTGATGAAGGCCCGTAAAATGTTGAGGAAGGGATGTGTAGGATTCCTGGCATACATAGGTGAAACAAAAGAGAAAGGAGTAACCTTAGAGTCACTTGAAGTAGTGAGTGATTTCAAATGTGTATTCCTGAGGATTTACCTGGTGTACTACCAGTAAGGGAAGTAGAGTTCTCCATCGATTTAGTACCAAACCACACCTATTTTGAGAGCACCGTACAGGATGGCTCCAACAGAGTTGAAAGAACTAAAGGAGTAGTTGCAAGAACTGTTGGACAAGGGGTTGATTAGACCGAGTGTATCACCATGGGGTGCACCGGTGCTATTTGTGAAGAAGAAAGATGGATCTATAAACTATGTATTGATTATAGAGAGTTGAATAAGGTGACGGTTAGGAACCAATACCCACTGCCGAGAATTGATGATTTGTTTGATCAATTGAGAGGAGCCTGTTACTTTTCAAAGATTGATCTTAGATCCGGATATCATTAGCTGAGGGTCAAGGATGAAGATGTGGCGAAGACAGCGTTTAGGACGAGGTATGGGCATTTTGAGTTTGTCGTGATGCCATTTGGGTTAACTAACGCACCAGCCGCATTCATGGAGTTGATGAATAGAATATTTAAGGAGTACTTAGACAAATGTGTAATAGTATTCATTGATGATATTTTGGTATACTCGAAGACAAAGGAGGAACATGCTGAACATTTGAGGATAGTGTTAGAAATTTTGAGGAGACAGAAATTATACGCGAAGTTTAAGAAATGTGAATTCTGGTTTGGAGAAAGTAGCATTTTTGGGCACGTCGTGTCGAAAGAGGGAATTTCTGTGGATCCGACAAAGGTGGAGGCAATAATGGATTGGGAAAGACCGACTACAGTAACCAAAATAAGGAGTTTCTTGGGTTTAGCTGGTTACTATAGAAGGTTCGTAGAGGGATTTTCGAAGTTATCAGGACCATTGACGAAGCTGACACAGAAATCAGCCAAGTTCGTTTGGTCAGAAGAATGTGAGAAAAGTTTTCAAGAATTGAAGAATAGATTAGTATCTGCACCAGTATTAACACTACCGACAGGAACGGAAGGTTTTGTTATCTACAGTGATGCGTCATTGAAAGGATTAGGCTGTGTACTGATGCAAAATGAGAAGGTGATAGCATATGCATCTAGGCAGTTGAAAGTACATGAAAGGAATTACCCGACCCATGATTTGGAGTTAGCAGCAGTAGTGTTTACGTTGAAAATTTGGAGACATTATTTGTATGGCGTGAAATGTCAGATTTTTACAGATCACAAGAGCCTAAAGTATATCTTCACACAGAAGGAATTGAATATGAGACAACAGAGGTGGCTAGAACTTCTCAAGGACTACGACTGTGAAATATTGTATCATCCTGGGAAGGCAACAAGGTGGCAGATGCCTTAAGTAGGAAGAATCACGCAATGTTGGCGACGTTGATCTCTAAGGGGGTAAGCATATGGAAGGATGTCAAGGAGATAAACTTGATAGTAAAAGTAAGCGGATACTTGGCTCGACTGACGTTATAACCTACGTTGTTGGGCAGAATTAAAGAGGCACAGAGTTAGACGAGGAGAGAGAAGCTCTAATCGGAAAAGGGCAAGCAAAGATCTTCACATGGGCGAAGATGGAATTCTGAGATACCAAAAGAGAGTATGGGTGCCAAATAATGATGAATTAAGAGAGAGATACTGAGAGAAGCTCATTGCTCAAGTTCTCTGTACATCCGGGGAGTACTAAAATGTATAGGGATCTAAAGGAGTCCTACTGGTGGAATAATATGAAGAATGATGTGGCGGAGTATGTGCATAGATGTTTGACGTGTCAATAAGTTAAGAGTGAACATCAGAAGCCAGCAGGGTTACTGCAATCATTACCAATTCCCGAATGGAAGTGGGAGAATATTGCTATGGATTTCGTAAGTGGGTTGCCAAGCGGCAGGAAGTATGACGCTATATGGGTTATCGTAGACCGATTGACTAAGTCAGCACATTTTTCTGGCAATCAAGAAGACTGATTCGTTGGAGAAGTTGGCCAAGTTGTATATCGACGAGATAGTAAGGTTACATGGAATCCCGGTCACAATCGTGTCTGATCGAGATGCTAGGTTCACTTCTAAATTTTGGAATAGCCTACAGGAAGCATTGGGAACAGAATTGACCATGAGTACGCGTTTCATCCACAGACAGATGGACAGTCGGAAAGGACTATCCAGACACTAGAAAGACATGCTGACGGCTACTTCGTTAGATTGGCCAAACGCATGGGACGAACACTTACCGTTAGTGGAATTCGCATACAACAACAACTTCCATGCCAGTATTGGGATGGCACCATACGAAGCGTTGTATGGGGAAGTGTAGATCACCGGTGTTGGACGAAGTTGGTGAGAGGAGGTTAAGTGGACCCGGAACTCGTACAAGTCACGGCGGATAAGGTACAACAGATTCGGAAGTGGCTACAGACTGCGCAGAGTAGGCAGAAACTTACGCAGACAGACAGAAGGCGAGAACTAGAATTTCAGCCAGGGGATCGAGTATTCCTAAAGATATCACCCACGAAGGGAGTTATGCATTTTGGGATTAAAGGGAAACTGAGTCCACGATACGTGGGACCGTTCAAAATTCTTGATAGGATCGGGGAAGTGGCTTACCGATTGGCGTTACCGCCGGTATTAGCTGGAGTGCATAATGTGTTCCATGTCTCCATGCTAAGGAAGTATATTCATGATCCGAGTCATGTGATAGAGTACAAGCAGCTAAGAGTTCGAGCAGATTTGACGTACGATGAACGACCAATCAAGATCGTCGACAGAAAAGACGAGGTCGTAAGAAAGCGTATGGTTCCCTTACGTAAAAGTGCAATGGAGTAATCACTCAGAAAGAGAAGCGACATGGGAACAAGAAAGTGAAATGCGTGAATTGTACCCGACATCTACTCGGATTAAGACTTGTCAAGTTTGAGGACAAACTTCTTTTAAGGGGGTAAGAATGTAATACCCGCATTAATTTTTTTTTTATTTAATTATCTAATTAGTCACATTAAAGTAATTAAATAATACTTAGAGTTATAGAACAATTAAAGAGTGGGCCGAAAAATTTGGGTTGGCCCGAATTTTAAATAATAACCCAACCCAATTAATAATCAATCCAAAGTATAAATTCTTGAGTTAGTGAAATTTAGGTTATTCTTTATTATCAAAACCACAAAAAAAAAAAAAAAAAAAAAAAAAAAGAAACAAAACCCTAAACCTAAACCAAAGCCGCCGGCCGAACCAAAGGAGGAGGGAGAAGAGATTTTTCGGCCAATTGTTTTGGAAGAAGTAATCCGATCATTCTCGAGGTAATGCTAAATCCTACTCTCCAAAAATTGTTTTCATTGAATTCAGTTAATAAATTATATGTTATGCATGATTTAAGAAAATAATAATTGGGGTTTTGCATGCTAGGGAATTATGACAAAATTCTAAAAGGTTGAATGATTGATTTACATGCTATGGTAGAATGATAATTTTAAAATTAGTTTTATTTTTAAGCTTGATTTTATAATCATGATTGGGATTGATTAATACTATGCATGCTTGGGGATGGAACAAATAAATCATTGAGGTTGAATTGCATTTATCAAAAGAGCGAAAATATGGATTTTTACCCAAATACTATTCGGCCGAATGGCCTTTATTTATTAGAGAATTATTTTTGTTGATGTTGATTATTTTTGTTATTTAGTTATGAATAAAATCAATGTTTGGGAATTTAGAAAAAATTAAAGAACCAGAAGGATTGATCAAATCAATGGATTTTGATGATATGTAATTCGGGCCATGGTTATAGGATATGGGTGTTAATTCTTGATTGAGAAGGTTAAGAATTGGGACGGAAATTAGTATTTTCGTTAAGTTTATAATGAAAAGAAAACATAATCTTTAAGAGGGTTGTTAAAAAGTTAAAAAAAACTAACTTGAGGAAATAGAATAAGTACTTGGAAGACCTTGAAAATAGAAAGTTAACGAGAAGAAGGAAGATTAAAAGAATTCAGTGAGTTTCCTAACGAAAAAGATTAAACTGGAAAAGGTTAAAGTTAGAAGAAATAAAAAATAAGAAACCTTTGAAGTTAGAGGGGCCTAAGTGATTAAAAAAGAAACTAGGGGGACCTTTATGAACAAAATCAAAGTCAAGGGACTTCCTGCAATTAACTCAAAGTTGAAGGACTAAATTGCAATTAAACTAAAGTTGAAGGGCCAATCTGCAATTAATCCAAAGTTGAAGGACTAAATTGCAATTAAACTAAAGTTGAAGGACTAAATTGCAATTAATCCAAAGTTGAAGGACCAATTCAAATTAACCCAAAGTTGAGGACCAAATTGTAATTAACCCAAGTTAGAGGACTTAATTACAATTATATTAAAGTTAAAGGACTGACTCGCAAGTCAAAGTCAGAAACTTAAACGTAAGAAAGGAGTAACGAAGTAAAGAAGTTAAAACACATCTCTCAGTTAACTAAGTAGAAGTAGTTAACAATGTTGAGAGTACTAAAGTAAATTACTCGGTGCCTTGTAGATTTGCACATAGAGGAGATTGCAAGGAAAAGCAATTCAGGTAAGGGGTTACGTCCTTACAGTATTTGAACTCCTGTTTATTGGAATTCTATATTCTTTCTATAAGTTAGCTATCAGTATGGCATGATAGTATTTGAATAAACTCCGCGTTATTGAACGTTCTTTTGAAAGAATCCGTACTTAGTGATGTCCCCATTGATCTACTAAGTATCGAAGTTTGAAACTTGTTATCACATACTTGTACCTTGGTATGTTCTCATTTTAACTTGTAAGTTAACCACTTACTTGTTAGAGTGACCAATGTCCAGTTAGAAAAGACATTGACGGACAATCCAGTTAGAAAAGACTCGTCCTTAAACTAGGGATTGCATGAGTGATCACATGCCTTCTCTCAGGAATTGTCTGATTACAAAGATGATTCTAGACCCCGAGCATATATGTGTGGATACCATATATGTTACGACCACCTATTGGCTTGGAAAAGCTAGGTGTATAAATTGTACCTTTGGCATTGAGGTTATAATGTACGTTACCCCGGAATTGACGGAACTTGAATGAATCCCTTTGGATTGTAGTGCCATAATCATTTGGAAGTAAAATCTTAAAAGTAATACGACTGCATTGTTCTGCAGTCTTGAATCAAAAAGTAACTGAACCTATCTTTGTAAAAGTTATTCATGGTATTCGTTCTGGTCGTCTCTCCTTAGTAACCGGAGAGGCCACGTATGAACTTACTGAGCATTCGTTCGCTCATCCCTTCTCTATAAATATTTGTTTCAGGATTTAAGTAGAAGGGGAAGAAAAGGAGGGCAGCCGTAGGAAGAACGGCAGATTGCAGATTCTTATTTAGTTATTTTAAGAACATTTATTTATTGGTATAAGTTAAGGATACATTGATGGCTAGGGTGGTTTACCTGCCAAGACAAGTTTTAAATTACGCTTCCGCATTTATTTTGAATTGATGATGTAATAAAGGGTTAGTTGTGAACCCTAATTTGAGGTATTAATTATTGTTATTTAATGTCATTAAATGCTTAGATACAGTAAGAAAATTTCAGGTGTTACAAAATAATCAAAAGAAAATGAAAAAAAAAAAAGAAAAAAGAAAGAAAGATGTGTTATGTAATGAAGAAGGTGGCTCAATTCGTACCACTCCCTCACAAGAAGTTGAAGTTCGAAAGAGACAAAAGATTCTTAATTATTAGGCTTTTCCCATTATTAAGTCTTTCGCTTAGTTTGCATGTGAGTTTCATAGTATTTATTATCTCTCCCCCAACCCCCTCCTCGGGGCAAATAAATGTGTTGCAGCATGTCGGAGTTGAACCTAATCCGGTTCACGTTCTTCTCATTTCAATTGCGATTCTGCCGGAAGCGCACACATGCATATCTATACTTTCATACAATCCAAACTTCTCCCATTCACTTTTCTACATTTTATTTTCTAAATCAATTTCATGAGATCTTGTCAAAATGATGCAACATTGCTTTTCTTATAGAATCAAACTCATGCTACTGTAACATGTAATTCATGTTACCATAATATTCTCGCACTAAATCAAGTTATTAGATATGTAAGTCATGTTGCTATAATGTTCTTGCACTAAATCAAGTTATTAGATACATATTTCATATTGCTATAATGTTCTCGCACTAAATCAAGTGATTAGAAATGTAACTCATTTACTAAATATTCCATATCCTAGACCAAAGGGCACTTTTGGTCAAACAAATTTAAACTTTGACTAACATTTTATGCTAATTATTATCTCATAATTTTTTTTAAAAAAAGTTACTCCCTCCGTCCAATTTAAAGTTTCTACTTTGACTTTGCACGAAGATTAAGAAAAGTAAATGTTGTAAGTATGAAAAGTAAAGTAGGAAAGAAAAAGTGGTGATGCTGCCAAAAAACGATCGGATCAGCTCTTCGTCTAGTGGTTCAGATAAATCCAGTAATGAGAACCTCCTCGTACGGATCTGCACACAATAACAAACGTAAACTACGCCGGGGCTTCACCGGCAAAGGCCTCCGGCGTGAGAATAAGAATTCGGTGATATATGAGAATAGAGAAATCAATTGACTAGTTTTGAGCCAAAAAGTTCATTACCCATTTCCTGTGTAGGGACCTGTTTATATAGGCATGGGTGAATGAGTCCTGACTTGTCAAGTAAGCCAGAATGCCCGTGTTGATCTAGGACTCTTATTCCTTAGAGATAGACTCCTGATAGGAGGATGAATCCAAGTAATCTTGTAGAAGAGATATCCTTGTTAGATAAGGATTCTTAGTGCAGAGTAATATAACTCTGTATGTGGACTCCCTGTGATAATTGGGAGGTTTATGATACACCTCGGCTCGTCATCTAGCTCGGCTCATCATAGAGACCGACTAGGGATTAGGCCTCTTAGGACTCGGCCTAGGCAAGGGCTGCTTGCTCGGCCTGATTGATGTCGTCCCATAAGCATGGGCTTCTTGTGAATGGGCCTCTCGGTATAGGCCTTTTAGTGTGAGTGGGCCCAGAGAGTATAGGACCCATTTAACCAAGTCGGTTTATGTCGCTCAGTGGCCCCCCGAGTTTCTATCTCGGCATGCCGAGTAGGAACTGACTGATCATTTATTGCAGCTTCATTTATTGTTGATTTGATAATCAGCCGCCAAATCCTTATTCCTTTAGATTTGCTGACCTCATATTGATTTATTTCAGGTGAAATCATTATTCTTCTTGGAAAACGAGCTTCATTAATTGCACCTACTCATGAGTGATATAAATACCTTACCCGTTCATATTCCGGGGATATATAGAATCTGCCCCTTAGTATTTTGCTCTTCCAAAATTTGCTTCTTTTTCCCTCAAGATCCTTCCAAAAATTTCAGTATGGCACCAAAAAGATCGTATGATATTGCATTCCCCGAAGAAGTGGATTCCGATGTAGAGAGTCAGGTTGAAGGTTCAGGTTCATCAAGCAGCAGCGATTCTACGTCTCCTCCAAAGCACCGTTCATCTTTACCAGAGGATGAGTCACTGTCCGACAGTAATGGAGAATTCTCAGAGCCAGACCCAATCTAATGAGTTTTCTGATGTTGATGAGGGCGATGAAGATGACGGTGAAGATACTGATGAAAATACGGATGATGATGATGATGAAGACATCAATGATGGCCCTGACTTTGATGATCAGGGATATGACGGAGATCAAGAATGGGAGGAAGATGATGAAGACCAGATCAAGATCTCTACTAAATATTTAGCCAGTTTGTTTAGCTAGTTCCTTTTTAGATTTTGTAATGGTCAAGCCCCCGACCGATTGTGGTGGTCTTTTGCTTGCATATAATGGGATTTTAGCTTTCCTGTCATCATTGCTTTTTCTTTGTGTACCTCATAGCTTCGCATCTTTAATTTGGCTTAGCAATCCAACGAGAACTCGAGTGTTGATAGGTCTCTGATTGGATACATGTCGATATCTTACTCACTCGAACTCAGCGTCTACTGTTTTGTCGGAGCTGGTCATGCGTTATGTCGTAAGTATCGAGCTCTCAGTCTCTGGGCTAAGTGATTTTATTTAATCCTTGTCTCGTTATTCACTTCTTATTGCCTCTCGACCCTCTAACTCATCACATCGATGGGTCCCTAGGTCGGCGTTTTTGTATTCAATAACTTGTCACCAGTTTTGACGGTTAAGTTACCCCAAAGCCTCCCTTTTGACTGTACATTATCAGACGGCGCGTACGATTGATTGAAAAGACATCCCCTATTAATGATGGGTAATGATAAGGTTTAGTGGGAATGTGCCAACCCGTGGATCTCTGGGCACGGTCGGGTCGGATTCGGGAATAACCCAGTTGATCCGAAATATAAATTCAAATTCCCTCTTTCATTTTACCTTTTCGAATTTTCACCAAGAGAACAGTGCACTCACCGTCGGCGAGTCTTTGAGAAAATCGATTTCTGCTGCAAGTCTTCCCAATCCGTTCCGATCATCTTTGTTAGCGCCATCAGCTGACCCTTTTTCTCCGATTACATTTTCGACTAAGGGTACTGTTCCGATCTCTTTTACCTTTCTCCTTTTTCCCCATTGTTAGGGTTTTTAGAATCGTAAACCTCAAGCTTTTATCCTTTTGCACTTAGATTCTGGGTGAACTGTAGCTATAGGATAGCCTTCCTTCTTCCCGTTATGTCGGGTACCCCTAATTTTGATCCCGACGCCATGTACGGCTTCTATGAGCGAATAATAGGATATATATATTGTCGGAGGGGATATGGAAAATGTTTATTTAATGGCGATTGGTGACTTGTTATTTTTTAATAAAACCCCCAGAGACGATGTGAGGTATCCACTGGTCTGTTTTGCCCCAAGAGCTCTTAGTGGTAGTGTCGGATGTCATAGTGCTCCTCAATACCTTTGATGCCATTGTTCAACACATTTTCCTTCATTATGTTAAGGAAAAATCGGTTTTCCGATCTCGTTTTGAAAGTGCTACCTCCTCGGCCCCAGTAGTCGATTCGGGGGGATATGGACTTATCTAGGCTTCTCGATGAGTCTAACCCCTCTGCTTCTTCTACCGGTATGGCTAGGGAGAGTACGTCTGAAAGGATAGTGGACCGCTTTGATGACTAGTCGCCAGACCAAGACGTGGTGCTGGAGCTGAGAAGGCAAATAAGAGTAAGGGTAAATCAGGTCCTATTGTAGATAAACATCCCAAATCGGGAACGAGATGCTTGAAGTTCTTTAATTCTCGATATGGAATAGACCATGAGGAGTATCGCCTATATTATAGTAGGGCCGTTCCCTTGGATGCCGATGAGAAAGCTCATAATTTTTACTATGACCAGGCAGTTGTTTCCTTCTTTTACAAACAATTCCAGCTAGGTCTATGACTCCCTCTCGATCCATTTATTAACAGATTCTTGGAGTCTTGGGAACTGATGCCGGCTCACATTGGTGCCAATGCCGTCAGGTGTCTGGTTAGCTTTATTGTCTTGTGCCGCAGTCTCAATTTTGAGCCATGTATGTCTACTTTTGACCATTTCTTTAATGTGAGCTATAGCAAAGTGACGAGGACTCTGACCATCAAATCTGACCATCCAAAACCCAAGATCATCTCCCCCATTTCTGGCACTGTTAGCAAGGTGTCGGGGTGGAATACCCATGTAATTAGGGTTGAGTCCCATTTTGGTTGGGAGTTCGCTGTTCCCGATTATGCACCGTGTCGCCCTCAAGAAGTCCACAAACCTGAATGGAGTGATAAGTTGATTGCGAAACTTGAGGAATTTGCTATTCTGGGTACGCTGGATTGGAGAGAGTTAGAGAGGGATCCACGTTATTATGTTCAGGCCGGGTTGATGTAGGGTCCTATTGACAGTGTCAACCCCAAAGTCAACGTTCTGAGGGGGAATAGGTTTCCAAATTGGATTGTTCACCCAAATTTTGTTTTCCTTCATGAGTACGTGCGTTGCAAGGAGCAGAACAACGTTTGTCTAGAAACTGAAGACACCATAGGCTGTAATTCTCGAACCTTTTACTTTTCTCCTTCCTGCTATTTGCTGTTCTGTTTTGATATGATATTTGTCTTTTGTGCAGTTCTGACTATGGAGCAGGTAAACGAGATTAAGATGGAGGAAATCGATCCTGTTGAGGCGGCTAGGCTGAAGAAGCAAAGGTCTAGGGCTACTGCTCTGGAGAAGCGTCATTTTGATATGGAAGATAGGCAGATCTTGCTTCAGAATAAGGAAGATTCAGCGGTCCCTTTGGCAGAACGAGTTGGAGGAGAGAGTGATGGTGTCGAGGTGATGGCCCCCAGACCGAAGAAGCCACTCTTGACGGCCAGTCCCAGAGCCAAGACCAGGCCAGGGTACTCATGTTATAATTGAGGTGGATCAAGGAGATGTCCGTCAAAGCCAGAAAAGATCCCGGGAGGAATCCAGGGAGGTCTGTGTGTTGGGTTTCGATCAAGCATGCGCAGCGGAAATAAGCATTTAAAATTTTGAAACCCAAAGCCATGGATCCGTTCATATGATTAAATCAAATACAACATAAGAATAAAGGAATAAACTAACCCTTGATGCTATCAAATTCTCTTGGTCTTTGGTGGAGGTTTGAAGACTTGATCACGATCACAAGCTTGAACACGAACTTTGAAGATGATGATTTTCACCCTCTAGCGGTCCCACACTTCGAACGAATATCAAAGGAGCTTCTTTGATCTTGGTTGCTAGCACCAAATTGTGAAACACCTTTTCACAATCAAAAGAACTATATGGAATTTATTTGTGTATTATTTTTGTTCCTCAAAATAGGAAACTTGTGTCAAAATCCGTCCAAAATTCGTTTCCTAATCAAATTAGGAATCTGCCACCCGACAGCACTGTGCGGCCGCCCAAAACCATCTGTGCGGTCGCACAACATTCTGAACCAAAACTGGTACAAAACTGAATAAGTGTGCGGCCGCCCAATCCATTATGTGCGGTCGCCCACTTCCTCAGAAAGTCCAGAATTTCCAAAATTCCAATGTAGTCCTTTTTAAAGATTCGTTCTATTGTGTGTGACCCTCTAGGATTATACTAAGTTGGCATGAGCTCAAACGTGATCCCATAAGATATGATTAGGTTCTAGCAAACCGTCATATCTACCCAAATAGTATAACTAGATACAAGTTCGCATTCCTTTAGAATATGTCACAATCCCTTTGTCCACGATGTCATTGAACACAAGTCATGGTCAAACAGTCAACTTGTTTTGTTCAATACTTTCTCGATTCCGAATATGTTGATAATCCAAATGACATTGATCCAATCAATTCATTTGAGTCCGGCCCGAACATTTCATCAACATCATTCCTACGAGAGGCCCAAGCTTGACATCTCTCCGTGGAGGGACAAATCCATTTAGCTTATTATTCTTCCCAACGGAATCCGATTATGCCAATCATACCTTTATAACTACCGTGTTAAGGTAGCGTTTGAATATGTCAAACCAATGTTTCATCAAGTGGAAGACTATAATAACTTCATGTCTAAGGATTCAAATGACATAACTAATATGAGATATATGTACGACATAGACCATGACATAAATCTCATAGAGTGGGTCATGTCCAGTACCTTGTTCCAAACAAGTACCCATAATCTAACATGATCATCTCATGATCATTTAGCCTTTATACTAGTGCTTAATAAGTACTAGGGACGGGGATTATTATAATTAAACATGAACAACAATAATAATCAAAACATCTCTTTTATTGATATGAAATAAATGATAACAATTACAACGTTTATTAAACGTGCCTAGGGCACCACTACCAACAATCTCCCACTTGCCCTAGGCCCAATCTCCTATGTATCTAATACCCATGGACCTAACATGACCATTATGTTTAGCTTGTGGAAGTCCCTTTGTTAGCGGGTCCGCAACATTGTCATCAGTAGGTACTCTGCATATATTTACGTCTCCCCTATCAACGATCTCTCGAATGATATGAAAACGCCTAAGTATGTGTTTGGATTTCTGATGTGCTCTTGGTTCCTTTGCTTGAGCAATAGCACCATTATTATCGCAATAAAGGTCTATTGGATTAGCAATACTAGGAACCACTTCAAGTTCAGTTATGAACTTCTTAATCCAAACAGCTTCCTTTGCAGCATCCGATGCAGCAATATACTCAGCTTCTGTTGTAGAATCAGCGGTTGTACTTTGCTTGGAACTCTTCCAGCTTACAGCTCCACCATTTAACATAAACACAAAACCCGATTGCGATCGGCTATCATCTTTGTCGGTTTGGAAGCTTGCATCCGTGTAAGCATTTACAACGAGATCATCTTCCATTCCTCCATAGACCAAAAACGAGTCTTTAGTCCTTCTCAAGTACTTAAGAATCGCTTTACAGCTATCCAGTGATTTTCGCCAGGGTCGGATTGGTATCTACTTGTCATGCTCAAAGCATAAGATACATCCGGCCTAGTACAAATCATGGCATACATGATGGACCCAATTGCCGAAGCATATGGAACATCATTCATTTTCTCACGCTCATCTTTTGTCTTAGGACATTGAGTCTTGCTTAGAGAAACTCCATGTAACACTGGCAAGGTGCCTCTCTTAGAATTTTCCATACGGAATCTTCTAATGACCTTGTCAATGTATGTACTTTGGCTTAAACCAAGTAGCCTCCTTGATCTATCTCTATAGATCTAATGCCAAGAATATATGCGGCTTCACCCATATCTTTCATTGCGAAGCACTTCCCTAACCAAGTCTTCACAGACTGAAGTGTAGGAATGTCGTTTCCAATGAGTAATATGTCATCCACATATAAAATAAGGAATAGCACTATGCTCCCACTAATCTTCTTGTATACACAAGGCTCATCTTCGTTTTGATGAAACCAAACTCTTTGACCGATTCATCAAACGGAGATTCCAACTCCTAGAAGCTTGCTTCAATCTATAGATGGATCTCTGCAATTTGCATACCTTAGAATCTTGTTCAAAACTTCTGGTTGTGTCATATACACATCCTCTGGAGTTTTCCATTCAGGAAAGCGGTTTGACGTCCTCTGCTGCATATTTCATAGTCATGATATGCGGGAAATGGCAAGCAAAATTCTTATAGACTTGATCATTGCTACGGGTGAAAGGTCTCATCATAGTCAATACCATGAACTTGCTTATAACCTTTCGCTACAAGCCTAGCTTTGTAAGTATGCACCTTCCCATCCATGTCAGTCTTCTTCTTGAAGACCCATTTGCATCCTATGGTTTTTACACCTTCGGGCGCATCAATCAAATTCCAAACTTGATTGTCTTGCATGGATTGCAATTCGGATTCCATGGCTCCAAGCCACTTGTCCGAATCAGGAGAAGACATCGCCTCTTGGTAGGTTGACGGTTCATCATTCTCAATGATTTCTACCTCATTACTATCCGTTACGAGAAATCCATATCTCTCGGGCTCGGATCGTAACCTACTAGATCTGCGAGATGCTTGTGTATTTTGAACAGGTTCCACAACTCCTTGTGGTTCTTGTTCTTGTTCCACTATTGGTTCAATGTTATTTCTGGGTCTCGAATTTCTTCAAGAT
Source organism: Campanula takesimana (assembly GCA_026119855.1). Lineage (NCBI taxonomy): Eukaryota > Viridiplantae > Streptophyta > Magnoliopsida > Asterales > Campanulaceae > Campanula > Campanula takesimana. Next base: position 1,296,563 of record JAOWBW010000210.1, read on the forward strand.
TTATTTTACTCCCACTGATTTCTTTGGAGAGAAACTCTTTCTCTAGAAAGACACCAGTTCGGGCAACAAACACTTTGTTGTCCTCTCGTTGTAAAAGTAATATCCTTTAGTTTTCCTTAGGATATCCCACGAAAATACATTTATCAGATTTGTGTGCTAGTTTGTCAGAGATAAGTCTCTTGACATAAACTTCGCAACCCCAAATCCTCATGAAAGATAAACTAGGTTTCTTTCCACTCCACATCTCATATGGAGTCTTTGGAACCCGATTTAGTTGGATTGATTTAGTGTGAAAGCAGCGGTTTCTAGGGCGTAACCCCAAAAGGATATTGGAAGATCAACTTGACTCATCATTGATCGAACCATGTCTAACAAAGTCCGATTCCTCCTCTCGGACACACCATTCCATTGTGGTGTTCCAGGTGGAGTCAATTGTGAAACTATTCCACAATTCTTTAGATGATCATCAAATTCTTGACTTAAGTATTCACCACCTCGATCTGATCGAAAGTGCCTTTATACTTTTGCCAAGTTGTTTTTCTACTTCATTTTGAAATATTCTAAATATCTCAAATGCTTCACTTTATGTTTCATTAGGTAAACATACCCAAATCTACTATAATCATCAGTGAAGGTTATGAAGTATTGAAATCCTCCCCTAGCATTGCTACTTAATGGTCCGCATACATCGGAATGTATCAACCCCAATAAGTCGCTTGCCCTTTCACCCAACTTGGTAAAAGGTGTCTTAGTCATTTTTCCAAGAAGACACGACTCACAAGTATCATATGACTCTAAGTCACATGAACCCAAAAGTCCGTCCCCATGGAGTTTTGAGATACGCTTCTCATTAATATGACCAAGACGGCAATGCCACATATAAGTATGATTTACATCATTAGGTTTAGATTTCTTATTACATGATAGACATTATTTTCATTCTTGACATCCAAGATATAAAGGCCATTAAATGAATTAGCAATACCATAAAGCACATCATTTAAATAAATAGAAAATTTCTGATTCTCAATAAGAAACTTAAAACCTTCATTATCCAAACAAGAAATTGAAATAATATTTCTGCTTAAATCCGGAACATAATAACATTGTTCAAAACAAGAATTAATCCGGAGGTAAAGTGACTTCATAAGTCCCTACGGCTAATGCAGCAAACTCTTGCTCCATTCCCACATGTAGATCTACTTCACCTTCTTTAAGCAGTCTCCTATTCTTTAGTCCCTGCACATTTAGACAAATGTGAGAACCACATCCGGTATCCAATACCCAGAATCAGTGGTAAAAGGAGAATATCTTCATATAGATACCTGAAGTCGACGCAGCCTTGCTGCTCTTCTTCTTCTTTGCTCTTCCAAGAAAGCCTTGCAATTACGTTTCCAATGACCAATTTCTTGACAATGGAAACAGATTGCATCCTTTTTGAATCAGGTTTTGCCTCAGAAGCCTTGGCAACTTTGCCTTGCTTATCTTGGGTTTGACAACTCTTGCCTTACCCTTTCCTTTGGCACTAGCCTTCTTCCCGTCATGAACCAAGAGCACGGGAGAACCTTTCTCCACAATTTTCATCTCTGCAGTTTTGAGCATCCCATGCAACTCAGAGAGATTCTTATCCATTCCATGCATGTTATAATTCATTACAAACTGATTATAACTTTTAGGCAATGAATTAAGAATGAGATCCGTGGCTAGCTCCAATGGGATTGGATAGCCAAGTTTCTCAAGGTGCTCTACATAACCTTTCATTTTAAGAAAGTGAGGACTCACTTGTTGCCCTTCATTAATTTTGCTAGTAGTGAATGCAACAATGGTCTTGTACCTCTCTTGCCTAGCTTGCTCTTGAAACATGGTTCTCAACTCCACGCCTATCTCATAGGCTTCCAAATGTTCCAAACTTTGTGGAGTTTTGAGCACATAGCAGCAAGCATTAGACAACTTACATCTCTAGAATCATTACGATGTTTCTTGTAATTGTCTCTTTCTACCCTAGGGGCAGTAGGCGGTGGTTCAGCGGGGAGAGGCCCATCGAGAATGTACAACTTATCTTCTTGCCTAAGAACGATTCTTATGCTACGGATCCAATCCATAAAGTTGGTACCATTCTCTTCGAGCTTATCCTTCTCAAGGATCGATCGCAACGACATTGATTGAGTGTTATTAGTCATTATCTACAAATATGCAAAATTTCCAAAATTTAATAAGTACCGATTTTCATTAAAGAGATAATAATGTATTTTCAAACAAAATACTCCCACTAAATTATATAACCTTCATATACATCCAATGTATATATAATTTCAAATGGGTTAAGATCCAACTTTAATTTAATTTCAAGTCCGCTAAGGCGGATTACACAAAATCAAATTAATTAGGTAGACAACTCTTGTCAATCATATCTCATATGACTCTTAGTTCCTTTTATGAGATTCTTTAAGAAATCAAATTCAAAAAGCATGTTAAACCTCATCTTTGCCTAGGCCCAAAACTGTTTTGACGCCCAATTAAGTCTAACCATTTTAAACACATAGTTAATGTGTCCCGCTAGGGCGTGCCCACACTATTTATCTTGCTCATACATAAACAATTTAATGCATCTCGCTAGGGCGAATCTACATTAAATCACTCATGTACTAACAAGTGTTTTAATCATGGCATGGCAATAAAGACTTAAAACTTTCTTGAAGGTTCATCACTTATAGCATATAACACATTTATGAGCACATAATATAAACATGTTACACATCAAGTTTAGCCACTAAATTAATCTCCATTAATTTAAGCATGATATTTATGTGTCATTAGTTTCTCTATAATTATGAGGATGAGACTATTTCAACTTTGGTCATTATCTCCAATCAAGACAACAAGAAGTGCGGTCGAACTAAGCCATTAGGCAACCACAATCCCGCACTAATTCAAGAGACCAAGAAAGTAGTCCATGTGGCCGAAACTAAGCAATAGATGGTCTCGATGAACGTAGGCCAATTGCATTCACAATTCCACATGGATCTCCAATCATCGAATCAAGAACTTTGTTTCTCAATTTTAGCAATTATGAACTCTTCATATTCTAACTTCGTTTTATCTTTGAAACTTTGATTGCGATCAATTTTGGGAAACACAAATCTCGATGAACGCAGATTAGCCATCCAAACTTGAAGCAATCTAGAATCACAAGAATAAACAAATAGAAAAATCAAACCCCAAGATCCACACACAAACCAACTACCCAAAACCATTCCAGATCAGCAGGTCTGGATTGGTTCTGTTACTGGTTTTGTTGAACCTTTCGAAAATTCCAAATTCTGATTTTTGAGAAAAATCAGACATTCTGATCTTGGAGTGCGGCCGCCCAAAATTTCCTGTGCGGTCGCCCAAAACCGTGCGGCCGCCCATTATATTCCGTGCGGTCGCCCGGTTCAATCAGAATGTGCAGAATTTAAGTTCGAAAATTTTGTCTCAAATTGTTTTCCTCGATTATTAAAACTTTGATCCAATCAAAAATTAATAACCAACAATTCTGAATCCACCATAATTTATTTATTGCGATTGAATCGTGCGATTAAAGTTGCAAAACAATAAACCACATAAAATCACATAACACATAAACATCACATATTCCAATATTCATATCATGCAAGGCACATAAACAATTTATATACACATAACATGATCCAAGTATTGAATTAATCAACATAAACGGGGCTCTGATACCACTGTTGGGTTTCGATCAAGCATGCGCAGCGGAAATAAGCATTTAAATTTTGAAACCCAAAGCCATGGATCCGTTCATATGATTAAATCAAATACAACATAAGAATAAAGGATAAACTAACCCTTGATGGCTATCAAATTCTCTTGGTCTTTGGTGGAGGTTTGAAGACTTGATCACGATCACAAAGCTTAAACACGAACTTTGAAGATGATGATTTTCACCCTCTAGCGGTATCCACACTTCGAACGAATATCAAAGGAGCTTCTTTGATCTTGGTTGCTAGACCAAATTGTGAAACACCTTTTCACAATCAAAAGAACTATATGGAATTTATTTTGTGTATTATTTTGTTCCTCAACCAAGATGTCTTGGAACAAAATAAACCCTCTCTCAAACTCTTTGAGACTCACAAAATCATTGGCCTTGAGTGCTGGCCGAATTTTGTCTTTTATACACAAGTATGACCTATTCCAAATAGGAAACTTGTGTCAAAATCCGTCCAAAATTCGTTTCCTAATCAAATTAGGAATCTGCCACCCGACAGCACTGTGCGGCCGCCCAAAACCATCTGTGCGGTCGCACAACATTCTGAAACAAAACTGGTACAAAACTGAAATAAGTGTGCGGCCGCCCAATCCATTATGTGCGGTCGCCCACTTCTCAGAAAGTCCAGAATTTCCAAAATTCCAATGTAGTCCTTTTTAAATATTCGTTCTATTGTGTGTGACCCTCTAGGATTATACTAAGTTGGCAATGAGCTCAAATGTGATCCCATAAGATATGATTAGGTTCTAGCAAACCGTCATATCTACCCAAATAGTATAACTAGATACAAGTTCGCATTCCTTTAGAATATGTCACAATCCTTTGTCCATGATGTCATTGAACACAAGTCATGGTCAAACAGTCAACTTGTTTTGTTCAATACTTTCTCGATTCGAATATGTTGATAATCCAAATGACATTGATCCAATCAATTCATTTGAGTCCGGCCGAACATTTCATCACATCATTCCTACGAGAGGCCCAAGCTTGACATCTCTCCGTGGAGGGACAAATCCATTTAGCTTATTATTCTTCCAACGGGAATCCGATTATGCCAATCATACCCTTTATAACTACCGTGTTAAGGTAGCGTTTGAATATGTCAAACATAATGTTCATCAAGTGGAAGACTATAATAACTTCATGTCTAAGGATTCAAATGACATAACTAATATGAGATATATGTACGACATAGACCATGACATAAATCTCATAGAGCGGGTCATGTCCAGTACTTGTTCCAAACAAGTACCCATAAATCTAACATGATCATCTCATGATCATTTAGCCTTTATACTAGTGCTTAATAAGTACTAGGACGGGGATTATTAGAAGTAAACATGAACAACAATAATAATCAAAACATCTCTTTTATTGATATGAAATAAATGATAACAATTACAACGTTATTAAACGTGCCTAGGGCACCACTACCAACACTGTGCCCCCTCTTCGAAAAAGGCAACTCCATCCACTCAAGATTCCGCCTCTGGCTCGGTCTTTCCTGGTGATGAGGTTAAGCGCTGGGTGGAGAAGTTTAGTGGGGTTCCCATTTTATCAGGGTTGGACGTGTCGGTCCGCTCGGGTCTTGCTTTTAAAAAGGGTGGTCCTGTGATCAAATGGGCCATGAATGCCGACACAATTGACCAAGTAGCTGCCCAGAAACCTACTTCTCTTCAGATGTTGAATCGTAAAGGCTTAATCCTGAGTGAGGTAGCGTTTTCTCGATATCTCGGCATCTTCCTTATTTTTCCCTTTGCTTATCTTTTCCTCTTCTGCAGCTCGCTTCTCTTGCCCAGACCGATTACACCATATACCGGCAAGCTTATGAAACTTTGGGTTAAAAGGAAGCCGAGATAGCGAAGCTTACAGATCTTAACGTTGCCCTTGACGGTAAGGTGGTTGCCTTGGAGAAGGAGATGGCTTCTCTTGATGCACTGTGTCGTCAGTATCAGTCTGAGGTGGTAACGCTAAAGGAGTCCCTCCTAGCTTCAAAAGCCGATGTCGAGCAGGAGAGAAAGCGTGCCGAGATGATGGTGGGAGAAAAGGCTAATGCTGAGGAGAAGCTTGCCCTTTTGGAAGACCGGTATGCCCGCTTAGAAGAGAGTGTTTTGGAAAGGGAGAAGGCCACCGTAGAAGCCTACCAAAAGGGGCCTTAGTTTAGGGAATATTTGAGCGACAGGGTCGGCACGATCTATAATGATGCCTGGTCTAACTTGACTCGTCTCCTATACATTAATCCCGAAGTCAATGTGCCGTTGGAGAAGTGTGCCCGTCCCTTTCATCAGGACGCATATAGTGTTGAAGCTAGGGCGGCCCATTCTCTGGTTCCATTTTCCGAAGGCAGACTCAAGGTTATCAAGGCCCAAGACCGTAAGAAAAACAGGCCGGTTTGGGACCCACCTGCACTGGTGCCTGGTAACTTTGAAGAGCTTCTGAGAGAGGCTGGGACAAGGGAGACGTCGGTATGGATTAGGTTATCTGGTCGTGACTTTGTAATTGTGGGTTTGTAAAGCCGGGGAGGGGGGGCTGTTTGATACAATTTTACTTTTCTGCTGGTGGGCCGGTTTGGCCTAAACAATTTATTTTAGTTATTTTCGTAGTTTCATGTATTGTGATAGCTCGGCCCAATGTAGTTTGGGGGAGAATAAACACTTAGTCTTCTGCAAGTATCGCCTGCCTTGGCCCAGCATGAACTGGGAGGGCGTAAACACTGTTATTTAAAGTATTTGTATGCCTGGACCCAGCGTAGTCTGGTGGGCGTAAACACTTATTTCATTTTTGTTGTTTAAAGTATTTGTATGCCTCGGTCCAGCGTTAACTAAGGGGCGTAAACACTTGTTGGAAGGGATTGTTTACCTCGGTTTGAGGTGTAAATTAACCTTTGTTTTCTTGACTGTTACGTAGTTAAAAGTTGTCTCGTCACTTGTTCATGTTACTTTATCTCGGTTTGAGATGTCTTAACATGGTCTAAAATGACTTGATGTTTTGTAGCCGGTTCAGGCTGCGTTTGTAGGTCATGGTCGTTCACCGTTATGGGCCGTGACGAGCGTTAGGTGCTCGGTTTTGTTTAAATTTGAAAGAGCTAATTGTTATAACTAGTCTCAAATTGTCGTGGAGTCCAGACGTCGTAGTCTTACCCAAATTTGAGAGGACTAGTTGTCAGAATTAGGTTCAAATTGTCAGGAGTCGAGATGTCATAGCTCTTAACTCAGAAAGTGACGCTGCACGTCATATATGTCGTGGTCGTGCTAGTTTTTGAAACTAGGCCTTAAAGGAGATTAGGCATATTAGCCCGACAACGTATGGAGATCTTGGCATTGTCAAGTAATGCTTAAACTGTGCTTGGTGTATATGTGATGTGAAATCAACGATGTAATAAACGTAAACTTTATTGATGAAATCAAACTATGACTATTTAAGCTACCGGAGGCTAAAAACTAGAGACCAAAAAATCTATCTAGAAAGCAATAAAAAATAGATAGGGTGGCGAGGTATTACTGATAGTATTTCCTCAAGTGTTCCAAATGCCATGGGTGTTTCAGCTCTTTCCCTTCCGGGGTTTTGAGCATGTAGGTCCCTTCTCGAATGACGTGAGTGACAATGTAGGGACCTTCCCAATTCGGGGAGAGTTTATTCTGTTGATCCTTCAAGTGTGTCGACTCTATCTTTTTTAGTACCCAATCACCAACTTCAAAAACTCTCTTCTTTACTTTGCTGTCATGGTAGGCCTTGGTTCTTTGCTTGTAATTAATCATTCTGAGCTGAGCAGTCAGCCTTTTTGCTTCAACTAGGTCTAGGTCCAGCAGTCGATTGTATTCGTTAACGACCTCGTCGTAATTTGTTACTCTGAAGGTGGGTAAGGCCATCTCGGCTGGAGCCATAGCCTCAGATCCATAAGTTAGTGCAAAGGGAGTCTCCCCAGTCGGCCCCCGAGTGGTTGTACGAACTGCCCATAAAGCAAGGGGGAGGTCGTCCAGCCACTTTCCTTGATATCCCTCTAGGATTTTGGTTAGGGCTCTTAGTATTAACTTGTTCACTTCCTCGGCTTGCCCATTATCCTGAGGATGACTTACCGATGATTTTTGGTGCTTGACTCCCAGTCTGTTTAAATCCTCAGTAAAAGCGTCAGAGAACTGGAGCCCGTTGTCGGTTACAATAGAGTGTGGAACGCCGAACCTACACCATATGTAGTCATGGATGAAGTTGATGACTTTTTCTTCTGTAATCTTTGCCAGGGGTTTAGCTTCCACCCACTTGGTGAAGTAGTCGACCGCTACAATCAAGAACTTAGTTGCTCCCTTTAGCCAAGGGAAAAGGCCCAATGATGTCGACCCCCCACATATCGAATGGCCATGTCGTTATAACCAGAGACTGTTCCACCAGTGGCACTCTAGGTAGGTCAGAGAAGCGTTGGCACTTGTCACATTTTTTCACGTAGGCATGGGCATCCTCTCTCAGGTTGGGCCAGTAGTAGTCGAGTGTGATTACTTTATCGGCAAGAGTTTTGGCCCCTGGGTGTCCTCCGCAAACTCCCTCATGTACTTCGGCCAGAAGCTTCTCGGTGTCCTTAGGGGAGACACATCTCAGGAGGGGCTTGGAGAATGACCTTCGATATAAAATGTCATTCCAGACTATGTACCTGGCCGTCTTCTTCTTTATCATCTTGGCCGCCAAGTCATCTTTTGGTAGCTTTCCCTTCTCGATGTAGTCCTTGTAGTCTTCAATCCACGTTCTCTCTTAGTCATCAAGAATTAGGATCTCTAGCCTCTCGTAAGCGGGTTGGTTGGCGTAGATGATTAAGGGATTGGACTCTTCTGACGTGGCCATTTTGGATAACAAGTCGGCCTCTTGGTTGTGCTTTCGCCCTACTTGCCTTATCTCCCAGAACTCAAAATTCTTATTCAGGTTCAAGACGAGATCTCTGTATTTACTCAGCATGTGGTTCTCGGTATTATACGAGTTGGGAATCACTATAAGCCACTAGTTTGTTTGCACCGAAGAACTTTGCCCTCTCTATCCCCAAGATCAAGGCCTCGTACTCTGCCTGGTTTTTTGAAGCTGGGAATTTGAACCTGATGAAGTCACGGGCCACATGCTCGCCGCCTGGACTTTTTAAATACACTCCAGCTCCGCTTCTTTCTCGGGTTGTTGACCCGTCTGTGTATAAAACCCAACAATCACTCGGCAATTCTTCTAGAGGTTCTCTGTCCATGGGGAACTTCCTCTTCCTGGTTGTTGGCGTGTGTTCACTTGAGAATGCGGTATCGACTAGAAAGTCCACTAGAGGCTGTGCCAACAATGTCTTCCTTGGTTTGTAGGTTATGTCGAACTCGGTCAATTCAATTGACCAGTTGAGGAGTCGGCCTGAGTTGTCCATCTTATGGAGTATATTTCTGAGTGGCGCGTCGGTATAAACCGTGATGGGATGCATGGAGAAGTATGCGCGTAGCTTTCTAGCTGCTATCACCAAAGCGTATGCTATTTTCTCAGCATTAAAATATCTGCTCTCGGTATCTGACAAGGCTTTGCTTAGATAATAGACCGGCTTCTGATCCCCATTGTCTTCACGCACTAACACGGCCGCCACGGCTCTATCTGTTGCTGCAAGGAATACAGAGAGTGTTTCTCCCATAATTGGACTGCTGAGTAGTGGAAGAGAGCCCAAGTAACCTTTCAATTATTGGAATGATGCCGAGCACTTTGGGGTCCAGGCGAAATCCTTAGTTCCCTTCAAAGCTTTAAAGAACGGGAGTGACTTTTCTGCCGACTTGGCGATAAACCTTCCCAGGGCGGCTACTCTTCCATTTACCCTTTGAACTTACTTCACACATGTCGGCTCTTTCATGTCGACAAGAGCCTGGATCTTCTCTGGATTTGCCTCTATGCCTCGCTGTGATACCATGAACCCGAGGAATTTACCTGCCGTAACCCCGAAAACACATTTACTTAGGTTGAGCTTCATGTCGTTGGCCTTTAAGTTGTTTATGGTCTCGATCAAATCCGGGATGTGACTTCCTGACTTGGTCTTGATTACCACATCATCGATATAAGCCTCCATGTTCCTGCCGATCTGTGATTTGAACACCTTGTTCACCATCCTTTGATAGGTTGCTCTGGCATTCTTGAGGCCGAACGGCATCATCACATAGCAGTAGATTCCTCCAGCTGCCTGAAAGGCAGTTTTTTCAATGTCGTCCTCGGCCATCTTGACTTGATGGTAGCCTGAATAGGCATCAAGGAAGCTCAGAGTTTGGTGTCCAGCAATTGAATCGACCAGCTTGTCGATCCTTAGAAGAGGGGCAAGCCTTGTTGAGGTCGGTGAAGTCGACGCACATCCTCCACTTACCATTCTGCTTTTTAACCATGATGACATTAGCTAGCCATTTAGGGTATGTCGCTTCTATGATGATCCCGGCTTTCAGCAATTTATCCACCTCGATCTCGATTGCCTTTTCTTTATCTATGGAGAAGACCCTTCGTCCCTGCTTGACCGGTTTGAAAAAGCTGTGAAGAGCGATGACTTATTTAACTCCAACCATGTTTTCAACCCTCCATACGAACACGTCTAGGTTGTTTTTGAGCAGGTTGATGAGTTCTTCTCTTTCTTCCAGGGGGAGTTGTTTCCCAATTCGTACCTTCTGTTCCGGGTAGTCAGGGTTGATAATGACCTCGTCTAACTGGTCAACTGGTCTCAGCTCGGGACCGTCCCTGAACTCCAAGGTTTCCACAATGATTTGTTTGACTTTCTCCTTGTCATTGCCTTCCAGGCTCAAATTCTCCATATCTAGGAGTCTGTCTATCTCGACATCCATTTGGCTGGGTATTGTGGCCCCTGAGCTTGGGACGAGGGTGAGGTTTGAGTTACTCAGCTCGTCCGAAGATGTGTTTATGGAGATACATCCAAATCTATCTAACCCATATATCACCTCGGTCTCGGTCGCAGTATTTTCATCGTCTAGTACCAACCATTCCTCAGGCATGTCTAGTGTTATCACGCCAATGGGAGATGTCGTTGTGACCGTGGTCGACTTGGATATGGTGATGTTCCTCTCAGGAGTGTCAATCTCCATTTTGGTTTTTCCTTTTCTGGATTTCATTACGTGTTCTAAAAAGTGCTTAGAGGCACCGGGGACACAACCTATTCCTGCTGGGGTTGGGAACTTCACCCTATGGTGAGGGAGGGAGGCAACCATTCCCAATTTTCCTTGGCTAGGGGAGCCCAAGATGGCATGATAATCACTGTCCAAGTCCATAACTATGAATGTGATCGTGGCTGAGGTCATGTAGGGGTACTCACCGACTTCCAGCAGTAAGTCCACGGTTCCCTTTGCTTCGGCCTTGTGATTCGTGAACCCTTCCAATCTGCCATTGTATGGTGTCAGCATGCTATCCAGAATCTCCATCTCCTTGAAGGTCTTGTAATAAAGCACATCCTTAGCGGGCCCCGAGTCAATTAGGAGTCTATCTGACTCACATTTGTCTATTCTACCCGTGATGACTAGCGGTTGTTCTCTCATCGCCCTGTTCCCGGATAGCTCATTGGGAGAGAAGCTGATCACTTCCTCCCCTTTATGAATCCAAGGCAGGATATGGTAGACCTTGCTTAGCTCTTAGATCTGTTCTTTGAGCTTGGTGTTTGAAGGGATTTCCTCCCTTATTACTCCAATTAGCCTTGCCCGAGGTGGTCTATTTCCTTGATCATCCTCTTTCTCGTCTTCCCTTGGATGATTGTTATCTTTCTTTTCTATGAATTCGTTAAGTTTCCCCTGATCGGCCTATCTCTGCAATATTTTCTTTAGGGCATAACAATTGTCTGTCTCATGCCCGTTATCCCTGTGGTAGGCACAATATTTGCTCGTGTCTCTAGGGAATTTTGGGTTGTCTTTGAGAGGTTTTGGATTGGGAAGATTCACCACGTTCATTATCTCGGAGATCGTCTTTGTGAGGGGGGTAAAAACCTCGGTCGATCTCGTTCTATTCTTCCCTCGGTTTCCACTTCCATTGGTACCCTGGGACGAGTCAGAAGGAGGCGGCTTGCTCTCTCGTCCTCTTTCTCGATCTTGATCTCCAGACATCAAAAGCTTCTTTTCTTCTGCAGTGGCCGTTGCATAAGCCACATGGTATAGTTCGGACTTCGTTAGAGGCTCTCTCACCGACAAATCATAAGTGAGATCGTCTGATCTCTGCCCATTGGTGAAGCACATTATAATCTCCCGATCGGTGAGTCTCTCTTCAATCAAGTCGGCCAGGTTTCTGAATCTGTTATAGAAACTCATAATCGACTCGTTCTTCCCTTGAACTATGTTCGCTAGGTCTGACAACCTTTTCTTTCTCGCCCCTGCCGTGGCAAAATATTCCAAATACCTCAACTTCAATTTGGAGAAAGAATCAATGCTTCCTCTATCCAGGTCCATGAACCAAGACCTGGCAGCCCCGGTCAACGCACTAGCAAAGGCCTTGCAGAGCACGTCGTCCTGGTTGGACACTAGTGCCATCCTAGCTTCAAAGGATTGGAGGTGATCCAAAGCATCTGAGTTTCCAGAGTATTTGTCTAGGTGAGGTAACTTCAATTTAGGAGTCGGTGGGGAATCCTTGATCCATTGTGAAAAAGGACGCATTGCGTCATAATCAGTCCTGGGCTTTCTCTGCCCCTGGTTCATTTCTATGTTATTCAACCTCTCCTGTAGGTCCATTATAAGCCTTCCGCTTATTCCCAAGCTGCGATGAGAACTCCTAGGCCTCTCCCTCTCTCTCTATCTCGGCCTCTTCCAGCGACTCGGCTTATCTCTGGATCTTCTAGAGGTCGTCTCGGTGGAGTACGGCGAGGTGGTGCCTGCCTTGGTGGGGCTTGGCGTTGATCTTCCCATTGCCGCCTTTCTCCTAGAAATCTTATATCTGGAGACTCTGCCTCTTATTCTCTCCTCCGGTTTATTTGATCTCTCAGATCTCTTCCTCCATTGTTAAGCGGGCTGAGTCGGCCTTCTAGTCAGCTTGGTGGAGCAGCTCGGTTTCCAGGGGTGCATCACGTGGTTCCTGATGACGTCTGTCTTCAGTACGCGGGTTTTCCATATGATTGCTCCTCTCTCCATCTCCCAGAGCTCCTCTAGTGCCAGAGGGCTGGGCGAAGGGTGCCAAGGAATGATCAGTGTCGAATTCTAGCAGAGCCCTTTGAGCGTCGGCTAGCTGTTGGAGGGTTAAGAGGTTTTGTCGCAGCAAATCTCTACGATTAATTGGTGGCGGCTGTAGACACCCCCTTGGACCTCTCACTTTGATTGCATACAAAGTATTTTTATTTAACTCATTTTCGTTAATTTCTGTTACTTCGGTTAAGTTCCTAACTGATTCCGTTAGTTTTGGACTAAACTGCATAACAGAGTTAACTTTTAGGGTCATTCTGTCCTTTTCTGCCGCTGGCGCTTCCGGAACTGTTAACGGGCTGCGCGCGCGTCTCGCCCCAAAAGCGGGACTCGCGCGCTTCCCATTTTGGCAGTAACGGATTGCACCTTATTTCCCTCCCTTTTCTTATTTGCAACATCTCTTTCTTGATCACAAAAGACTTCTTTTCTCATCCACATTCATCCCCCCTAGTTTTATAACCTCCAATCCCATTATTCTAGCCATCTCTTTAAAACAAAATAATTCATTTTTATTTTATTTGATTTTCTTTTATTTCTTTCATTTATTATTTTATTTATCTTATTTTCTATTGGTCAATTCCATCTCACATGGATTGACCAATTTCCCTCCAACCTTTCCCTCTCTTTTTTTACCTATAAAAACCATCATCTTCTACCTTAGAAAGGGACTCTTTTTACACTCTTTGGACCAACTTCATCTTCCCTACAAGAACGATACACAAGTTCTCTCAACAGATTTTTTCCCTACAAACAAACACTACACAAAGTGTTGCACAACCATTTCTCTACAAACAACACCATCTTCAAGTCAAAGTCTAAGGTCCTCTTTTCTAAAGGTACTTTTATTCTTCTTCTCTTTTATTCTAGTCTTACTAGTATGCAATCCCCATCAATTGGGACATGACCAAATGACCACTTTACTACATTAAAGTTGGTTAAGGTTATCTCCATACATTTTAATCTCTACTTTAATTTCCTATACATTTCTTAATGTAATTGTTTAGCATAAATTTATAAATAAAACAATTCTCTTTTCTTCCCCTTTTTCTTTACATTATAATTGTTAGCACTGTTAATAAATTGAAGGACATATAGCATTAGAACACCAATAGTAGCAAGACCCGCATAAGCGGGGCGGAGTGGGTGTTTAAGTACTTCCCACTCCGTCACCTAACCCCCGAACCCTTCTCTCCTGAATCTCTGGTTTTGTACATAAATTAGGCTATTTCTAGGTTTTTCTTATGTTCCTTTAAAAACATAGGTGGCGACTCTAAACAATCTAAAACAAGTTAGACATCCTAGGATAATTCACCGCTCTAGCCTAAAGTTGTGGTTTCCCGGGTATCTACAGTGGCGACTCCGCTGGGGACGATTTAGAGGGTTAAACTTGCGTTCTTAACTTTTGGTGTTCTTATTACTGTTTTCTGGGCATTCTGGTAAAAAGGGTGGGAAGCGCGCGCCTCTGACCTCCTTGGCCTAAAGCACGCGCGTCCGACCCCAATTACCAGAATCGCCCGTCTTCCTTCTTGTCCTTCCATTCCATGTTTCTGTGCTAACAATTACTGCAGGGGAAAGAATTTTTTATTTAGGGTCAAGGCAATCCCTTGAACCCACTGATTCGCAGGTACTGCCCAGAATCGGGTGCCTCTGCCCTTCTTTGTCTACCGCGCGCGCCTTCCGCATAGGCCACCCAATGCGCGCGCTTCTGGGCGCATTCCCAGAACAGAACAGTGCACAGAAAACAGAACAGAGCAGAATGACAATGTGTGGGCACCGGGCCTGCACAGAACTTCTTTTATTTTCTGTTTGTTTTATCGGTCACACGGGTGATTCGAAAGTTGTAATTATGTGCTTATTTGCTTTTTTTTATTTCTTTTGAAAAAAAAAATGTTTTGTCACATGTTAGACCTCACACTACATGCACATATTCTTATCAATTGCTCACTATCGAGTCGCACAATGTTCAACCCCAAACCCGTCGAGACCCGTCCTAGAAAGTTTCTAGCTCCACCCGACCTTGACTCTTTCGAAGCGGTCAACCTTAGCCCGTGGCGTAGTTCAAGACTACATGCCGGGGGTGACCTTTAAGCCTCTCTTTAGCCGAGCACAAGCCACACAATTCTAGTCTAGGGTCTAACACTCCGTGACTCAAGTCGGTTTTCATGTACCGAGATTTCCCTAAACTAATGTCTTCAAATCATACATGCCAATTTGTTGCAATGGACGAAATAAAAATCCGTCCCCAAAAGTGGCTATCTTGGACGAAAATAAAAAATCCGTCCCCGCATGTATGATTTACTACATTAATTTAGTTTAATCCCGTCACATGTAGGTATCACAAGCGCGGTGGAATCCGATGAGTATATGGGACCGCGAGAAGGTCTATATACTAGTGTGACGATTCCACTATTTTTCTAGAAACCCCAAAAAGGACTCCATCCTTCCGACTTTGTAAAAAAAAAAAAAAAAAAAGTCATTTTTCTCTATGTGGTTCTAGTCTTTTTCCTTTGTTTGTGGGTGAATTTATTCTATCCAGAAGGTGTTTGTGGGGCCATCCTAAGATCGACCGTGTTCTCTCAATAGGTCCAATGGCTTCTAACGGCAACGACAACGGCATTCCCGTGTCCAACGAAGGGTTATTCCGCATGGTGGAAGCATTGAAAGGGCAAGTTGATACACTAGCCGAGAATGTCCGCCGCAAGGGTAATTTATGGCGAGCCCGTTACGAGCATGTGAAAACGGCCCACAAGAAAGAAGTTGATCAACTCAAGAACCAATTGAAAGGGCTCACGAGTTAAATAAAGGTCCAAAGCATTGATACCCGTTTGGTCAACACTCTCATGTCCTACATTGACCAAAGGCTTAGTGGGCTAAATTTGCACAAGGGCCCAATCACCGATCTTCATCAAGCTTCTCTCCTCATGAGTACTATGGCCGCTCTTCCCGAAAAGTTCAAGATGCCCGATATTGGCAAGTTCAACGGCAACTCTTCCCCCGACGCTCATGTTGACTCCTACATTTGGGCCATGCTACCAAAGAAAGTGTCTCCTCAAATAATGGCACAATGCTTCCCGCTTACTCTCGAGGGGGTCGCAAAAGATTGGTATATGGGTCTTCCAGTTTCTACCCGCCTCAATTGGGATGCCGCTATGCTTGCCTTCAAGTCACAATATCAAGGCAACTCCATATTCCGCCCCACCAAAAAGGAATTGGAGAGCACCGTGCAAATGGGTGATTAATCATTTGGGGACTTCTATCGCCGTTGGAATGACAAGCTAGCCGAGATGGTTGATAGGCCTTCCAAGAAGGAACAAATGGACATCTTCTTGAAGTGTTTGAAAATGGACTACCGCACTCATCTTAGTGGGGCTTTTCACTCCGATTTTTCAAGCATGTATGATGCGGGGGTTAGAATTGACAATTTGCTCCGAGAAGTGGCCGAGTCCTCCTATGACACAAGCTTCAACGACAAAGGGTTCCCAAGCAATTACATGGAAGAATGTAGTGACATGGAAGACTACAACGACATGGGGGATGACGACAACAATCTCCGTTTCTCTTTCTCTACCTAGAAATAGGATATAAAAAAAAAAAAAAAAAAAAAGAGTCAAAAGTCCTCTAATGTGTGCATTAAAGTTTTCTTTCGTCCCACTTGTGTGAATGTTCGAGTCAATCATCAAATAAAAGTCGTTCTTGTCCTCATACACTCTTCCAAGTTGTTCAATTAATTCTTGGCAAAATGATGAAAAGATGTCTAAACAAGTTTTAGAACGAAGGTCATCGCTTGAACGCCTAGGGGCTAAACATTGTGACGAAGGCAACATCATCAACGACGAAGACAAAGCCAAGACATCAAAGGTGAAGCAACAACCATGGAGAAAAATCAAGCAATGTTTCAAAGGGGGGATTAAAAAAAAAAAAAATGCTCGCTAGGTTGAACTCTTCAAATCAACCTAGGCAAAAGTTAGAGCACAAAAAAAAAAAAAAAAAAAAATCCCCCTCAATCAAAGAAGTTCACATCAAGATCAACATCATTCCATCCACCAAAGGAGGACGAAGCTACACGACGAAGCAACAATTCCATCCCGAAGAATGGAGAATTCACAAGAACTACGGTGACCTGAGCCTCTACACTGGAGGAACGTAGGCAACCTTCGGGTCCGGTCTCATGCAGGAAAGAAGATATGTTTAGCCCTAGCGCGTTATGGTGATCGGCCTTCATCTCGAACTTGTCAAGACATCTTTGTACGATTCATTTGCCAATGAATTAATCACCAAAAAGATTGAACAACTTTCTTAGATTTGGAATCATTTTGCGTTCCTTGTCGAGTCTAGGGACTTCTATTCTTTCTGAATACCCCCAATTTCTTGCAATCAAATTAGGGCTTTCCTTCTCTTCTCTCTTAATGACTTACTTGCAATCGTGAATCATTCAAAAAATGGTCAAATACATGAAGTCAATACTAGGGACACTTCCCTAGTCGAGTCAATGTCACTCATCTTTAGTGACAAAAGGTCTTCACCGCAAAAGCACATGTCTTATCTCCTCAGCTAGAGTCAATGCACACTTCCTCATTAATCGAGTCAAAATGAAGACGCAAAAGAGATGCCCGCTAGATTGAAAACCCAAAAAGGCGGTCTAGGCAAAAAACAGGGTGCGTCATAAAAAAAATGAGAGAGTGAGAGAGAGAAGGGAAAGAGAAACGGAGATCCCCGGCTTCTAAAGAAGACAACTACACGAGCTCTACATTGGATCTCCTCAATAAGTCAATTCCCCACCGAGTCAACTTTAGGCCTTTTAGGTGAGTGGGCCCAGAGAGTATGGGACCCATTTAACCAAGTCGGTTTATGTCGCTCAAGTGGGTAGGGAGTTTTTGTTGTGAGAATGATAGGTGGGTCCCACTTTCCATTTTAGGTAATAAAGTAAAGTAAGAACCTTAAATTGGGACAGACTAAAAAGGAAAGTAAGAACCTTAAAGCGAGACAGAGGGAGTACTAAATTAGTAATAGAAAGATTATCAATAACCAGTTTTAAATTTTTATAGAGATAAATTATTTAGCATAAAATGTTAGTCAAAGTTCAAGTAGGTTTGACCAAAAATGCCCATTAGTGTGGGTCGGAGGGACTATGCCAGACTTCTTTACGGTCCAACTACACGGCCCCACATCCATTACACCCTGTTGTGTCTCATAATAAACATCACATTGAAACTTATAATGTCTTTTATGAATGTGCTCTACTTTTGTATATCACTTTTGCATTAAGAATATCTTCCGTTTATCGAATACTCCCTCTGTCTTACTTTAAGAGTCAAAAAATTCCTAAAAGGGCGTCCCATTTTATTTTTTTTTATAATAGAAATTTTATTAATTATAGAGGAAAACAGACTCAGTGCCTACAAATTTCAGGTACATTTTCCTAGCAAAGCTGGCATTTTTATGAGCATAATGGACAGTTTCTCTATCTACCTTACAAATACTAAAGGAATAGAAATTCAGGGTAAGGGATTTTATATCTTGGATGAGTGGGTCAAGGCCCGAGGGGGTTGGGTCCTTTGACTATTTATGAAGAAGCTTACTTGTTGTGAGTCCGTTAGAACTTCGATTCTTCTATAATCATGTTTCAGTGCCCAGTCCAGACCTTTCAGAATTGCTAAGCATTCTGTGTGAATACTTGAGCTTGATCTGTGTGATAAGCTTTCAATGGCTATTCGTCCACTTGAGGTGTCCCATAATTCCCAAACGATACCTGACCAGGGCGCTCATTTCTTCCATGCTCCATCCGTGATTAAGATGTGGCTGTTCCGTGGTTCTGTGTTTTTGATGTAGTCTTCCAGAGTCTTTCCATTCCTTGAATCTAGACTCCGTTCAGAATACGGGTTATGGTGGTTGTTGTCTGAATTTGTGTGTTGTATCCGTTGTTCTTGTTCTCTTTCCTTTAATTTTTTGTGCTTCAGTCGCTGGAGATGTTCCATCGCTTTGGGGCTAATTCCTGCAATGTCGGAGGATGCTTCTTGAAAAATGGCTTTGTTTCTATGCAACCAAATTTCCCAACAATAGAATATAAGGAGGTAGAAATTCTCTGGCTCAGGGTTTTGAGTTGTCCATAAAGATAGCCATTTGGTAAGCGGGATGTTAGGGGAATCCACTGGAATAGAAGGGGGGAGGGGAGTGACGAATTTGTCCAGATTTGTTGTGAGTACCAGCAGGTAAAGAATAGATGGAGAAGGGATTCTTCTTTTGTGCTACACCTCTGACAATTTGGAGAAGGAATGCATCTTTGTTTTGACAGTTCCTGATTTATGGGAAGATTATTGTTGAGTAATCTCCACATAAATTTTTTTATCTTTAGTTCCAAGGGGGAGTTCCACAGTTTTCTCCACAGTTTTTGGAGTTCATGAGTTGTAGTGTCGTTTAGGAGATTTTCTGTATCTTTGTGAATAAGAAGACTCTGAAAATACCCTGATTTCACTGTGTAGTTTCCATGAGGTGTGTGAGTCCATACTTGGTCATCTTTTCCTTGAATTTGTGTGAGTTTCCAGTTTCCAGGAGGGAGCTATGCGGGTAATATTTGCTTTGGATGGAAGAGCTGATTAAGCTATTTGGGGTAGTGATGATTCGCCAGGATGTTTTGGCTAGGCATGCTTGGTTTAACGAGCCCATGTGTTTGAGACCCAGACCTCCCAAATTCTTTTGGTAAGCAAAGTTTACTCCATTTTGCCCAGTGAATCCCTTTCAATTTGTCAAGACCTACCCAGAGGAACTTGTTGAACTGTCGGTGCATTTCTTTGATAAAGTGGATTGGGAATTTGAAACAGTACATGGCATGACACGGAATAGTTTCTACCGCATGTTAGATGGGGTGATGCGTCCCACTAAGCTTAAGAACTTTCCTTGCCATCCTTGAAGCTTGTGGCGAATTTTTGTCAGAATATCTTCAAATATCTCCTTCTTTTTTCCATAAAACATCTGTGAGAGCCCCAAGTACTTGCAATCCTTGGTACTGTTGGGGATGGATAAGATATCTATGGCCGATGTTTTGAGTTCCTCCGAGGCTGTTTGGGAAAAGTAGAGATCGCTTTTTTGAAAGTTTATTTTCTCTCCGGCTTGTATACTAAAAGCTTCTAGAGTCCATTTGAGATACCATATGGCGGAGGGTGTTAGTTCAAAAGCAATGAGGCAGTAATCGGCAAACAGAAGGTGGTTTATTGGGGTGCTGTTTTTTTTTTCAATTTGATTCCTGGAATGATCTTTGATATATTCAGGTGATTGAGTGTAGAGGAAAGAGCTTCGGCACAAAGGATAAAGATATATGGGGATACAGGATCGCCTTGTCTTATGCCTCTGGAAGGGGAAAATGGGGTCGATGGCTTGCCATTTATGAGAATGGAGTAGGATACAGTGGATGTGAAATTCCGAATCAACCTTATCCATTTGTCACTAAATCCGAATTTTTCTAGGACTTTAAGAAGAAAATCCCATTTGAGGCGATCGTAAGCTTTACTGATGTCCAGTTTGACCATGCAAGTAGGGGATTTTTTTGCTTTTGGAGTGTTTGATGGTGTCAGAGATTTCATGGCTAATCAGAATGTTGTCCATTATATTTCTACCATACTTCTACCAGGGATAAATGGATTTTGGTTTGGGGATATTAGAGTCGAAATGAAAGGCTTTAGTCTATTTACAAGAACTTTTGAGGCTATTTTGTAGATGTTATTGCAAAGGCTGATAGGGCGAAAATCATTTGGGGTAGAAGGATGTGGTTTTAAGAGTCAAAATCCTAAAATGGAAAGTGGGTCCCACATGTCATACTCACAACAATTATCCACTAACTCTTCTCTACCCCACTTTCTCTCTCCTATCCAACTATCAACACTCACAACATATCACATTTTCTTTAATTTTTGAACTCACCCATTTTTTGACTCTTAAAATAAGACGGATGGAGTATAAGATTTATTTTGGAATGTGCTAAAACTAAAGGTGATGACATTTATTATGAGAGGTTGAGTTGGGGTATGTAATCTCGGCCACTAACCCACTAGGATTGTTTAGTCATGATCACAACGCGATCATAGCAGTACAACTGCATGAGTCTGAGAAGCATTGGAACTACTTGACAATTTATAGAGATGGTCATGGCCGTTGGATCATAATTTTAGAATATAATAGTCTTCTAACACAACATCACACCAGGGTCATGTATTTAAAATCTAATCTCAAACCTTTATTCTTTCGATGATAATGCACTTAGACGACAAACTTCAACTAGGGTATAGGGATTTAGAGTCGTCCGCACTTAAATGCACTTATATTAAATCGTCCGATCATATCATAGGTGGTGAAATCAAAATGGTTTCACGTACATGGGTCAAACATCCATTAGCAAATTCGACATTGACAAGTGCAAGTGTCTGCCACCCAATCCCCTCCCTCTTCTATTTTTATAATAGGACTGGACTATACTATATGAATACATGTAGACTACATTCGAACATCCCACGAGCTTCACAACCTGCAACTTTAAGCTCAAGCTTTCTATCCCCTCTCCCAATCCCTATCCAACTCTCTCCAATTGCATTAACTTCAATTTCAACCCCCACCCACAACAACTTTCTCCCTATTTCCCTACTTTTCTCAGTGATTCACACAATCCCATGGCTCTTGAAACATGGCTAATCAAGGTCAAGAAAACCATTTCCCACAGCTTCGATTCAGTGCGTGGCACCCCACCAATCCACCCCCATAAACTATTCATCAAGAAATCTACTGTCGGCGTCTTGGCCTTCGAGATCGCTGGGATCATGCCCAAGCTAAACCATCTCTGGCAATGTCTCTCCGACAAGAGTATTGCCCATCTCCGGTCCGAATCCTTGTGCCTGGAAGGTGTTCGTAAAATTGTCTCTAACGATGATGCCTTTCTCCTTGGTTTAGCTTGTGCGGAAATGGTTGAAAATCTCAGAGTCCTTGCTAAATCTGCTTCTAGACTGAGCAAGCGATGCGAAGATTCAAATCTACAAAACTTTGATACCTCGTTCGATGTGTTTGCTAATACAGGTCGGGATCAACATGGTTGGAGCTTAAGCTTGAAAGAGATGGAAGCCAAGAACAAGAAGATGGAGCGGTATATCACTATCACGGCCACCCTTTACAGAGAAATGGACCAACTTTCTGTATTAGAAAACAGTTTGAAGAAATACTCTCAATGTAAAGAGAAAAAAGAGATTTCTTCAGCTAAGCAACAGAAGATTCTCGATTTGCAAGAAAAACTTGTTTCGCAAAAACAACAAGTCAAGTACTTGAAAGAGAGATCACTATGGAGTAAAAGCTTTGATACAGTCACTTTATTGCTTGCAAGATCAATTTTCACAATTCTAGCAAGGATTAAAGTAGTGTTTGGGATCGGTCATGGCTATCCAATGTCTCTTCCGCATAGTTTATCAGCATCAGCTACGGTATACCCTTCTGATCAAACCCCTGATACATGTAATTTTGTATCAGGGCCATTGATTAGAAGCGCTAAGCATCAAGAAAACAATGGTTTATCACATGGGTTTTTCGAGTTGAACTCGAAAATGCTAAAAGCCCCACATAGCACATTAGGTGCAGCTGCTTTGGCTTTGCACTATGCCAATTTGATCATTGTCATGGAAAAGATGATAAAATCACCTCAACTAGTCGGTGTTGATGCAAGGGATGATCTTTACTCGATGTTGCCAAGTAACGTCCGATCATCTTTAAGGGGAAGATTAAGAGGAATTGGGTTTTCAGCGAGTGATCCTGTTCTTGCTGGAGAATGGAGAGATGCATTAGGGAAGATATTGGGTTGGTTGTCACCTTTGGCTCATAACATGATAAAATGGCATAATGAAAGGAGCTTTGAGCAGCAGAATTTGATGATAAAAACTAATGTTCATCTCTTACAAACACTCCATTTCGCAAACGAAGACAAGACGGAGGCTGCCATCACTGAGCTGCTTGTTGGGTTGAATTATATTTGGAGGTTTGAGAGGGAGATGAATGCCAAGGCCTTGTTTGACTGCACCAATCTCAGTGCGCTTTTCAATTTGCAGAAATCCAGTTAAGAAGGTGCTTTCTTGATTCATTAGCTATAATTGGAAATTCCCTCTCCCTTACATTGTTTCATTTCTTTGTCTAGCTAAATTGTTAGTCTTGTTCATGGCTGTGTACATTAAACTGATCATCAGATTCAGATCTATGAGGTTTGTTTTGGTTCTAATCTGATCTGTACATTGAAGATTACTCAATTAATGTAAATGATATGATTTACTTTTTGGAAAATTAATTTAGTTGGGCCTTCATATATAATCATAATCACATGAACACAAGTTTGTTGTTATTATCTTATCTCTCATGTAAAGTACTCCATCTGTTCCAGAGTATATGTCCACCTCCCATTTACACAGAAATTAAGAAATGGTGAAAGTGATGCAAGTTTTGTGTATAAAAGTAAATAGGAGAGAGAATGAGTGGAAGAAAATAGTAAGTTGATTGATGTTGTGAGTATAAAAGTAAAGTAGAAGAGAGAATGAGTGGGAGTAATAGTAAAGATTTTTTTGCCATTTTAGGAAGTGGACATATACTCTGGGACGGACTAAAAAGAAAAGGTGGACATATACTTTGGGACGGAGGGAGTATTGCATATACAAGTGAATATATCACTAATCCGTCCCAATATGAACATCTATTTTGGAACGGATTGATGGAGCAGATGTTAATAGACTACATACATGTCACCAAATCAAAACTTGTAGCTTTGTGGTATGAAAGAAAAAGGAAGAAAGAACAAAGGGGAAGTTTGGAAATCTTAGAATACGTGGATAGGTCATGGCTGTCTCAATGCACATGCACATACAATGGGACCTTACATCTATATATGAATTTCGGATAGAAAATTGTAAAGAAACAATTTTTATATATTATCTAAAACAGTAGGGAATATTAATCATAGAATGAGAAGCCAAGCCAATGTTAACAATGAACTGGCCCTACATTTTTAGAATTTTACTTAAATTTTTCATCCCCAAGCTTGATGTATGTGTTCTTTCAATCAATCTAAGGAGTAATCTCTTTTGACGGGAGAAATTAAAGTATGGAGGCAAAGTGGAAGTGATCATTCATTCATTGTTCCCCTTTCAAATTCATTGTTTATTGAATTTTGAACACTTTGAGTTTGTGCGCGCGGCGCCCATGGCTTTGTGGTACTTCCAATAGTCATATGCTGATACCAAGGGTCGCATTGCCACAATCAAGTGTGGTGGGTGTGTGGGGCTGGTTTAGATGAAATGTACTGATAATGAAGTGAGAACTGAGCTGAAAAACAAGTTAATTAATTAATCACTCCGTCCCAAAACAGTTTGCACTATTTTGAAGATGCACACAAGAATTATGAGTGAGACCCACAATTTAAGTGTGAGTATGATAAATGGGTTGGCTGAGGGAGTATTAAGTTTGCTTGTATCTCTTGGTAAATGTGTGAGTGTGAGACTTACCGATCAATGAGATACCAAAAAAAATAAAAAATAGCGCAAATTGTTTTGAAACCGAGGGAGTATTAAGTTTGCTTGTATGTTGGCAAAATAACCATTTGAGTCACTCAACTTTTAACACAACACTCACATACGCCACTAAAGTTCCAAAATATTTAATCTTGCCACTCACCTATATGCAAATGAGCTCAAAAATGAGTTTACGACCACTTTTTTCCCCTTAGTTGCTCCAAAAATTTCAGTTATACCCGATCAATAAGTATTAAAATATTAACTTTTTGAATTGTAAATTGTTGGTTGCAATTTTATATTTTAAATAATACCTATGAAATACAAATTTAAATATTTATAATATAAACATGTTCATGAAATTTGAAAAATAAAAATTTATATGAAGTAAACATAATTGAAGAAATGAGAGATTATAATCGAGATTTCAAATTTTCATTCCCCTTTAAGTCTTGAGGCTTTGACCAAAACATCCCTCAGCCAAATAAATACTACCAATAAGGACTGATATTTACAAAACCCCCCAATAAGTCCCTGGTATTGTTGCTGGACCAAATTACCCCTCCTCACCCAAAAGCAACCCACGCCAAACACGCCACTTCCCACATCCAAGTATCCAACAACGCTGCTGCTCTCTCTCTCTCTCTCCACTCCTCTCCCTCTCTCTCTCTCTCTCCACTCCTCTCCTCCCTCTCTCTCTCTTACTTTTTCCCATTTAAATTTTAAAACGATATATCTTGCAATCTAGAAGTCGAAAAAATAATTTGACACCACCGAATTATTTGTATCGTTGAAACGAATCAAACAAGTATATTCAAGTTATGATTCAAATTTTAAAAATAAAAACTTCATTTTTCTCTTGTAAATAATTGACAAATCATTTTCATTTCTCAATTAATTTCACATTTGAATGATTACTCAGTTTTACACACTTGTGTCATTTTTCATTTATCACTTATAAAATTAATTCTCAATTGATTTCACTGTTGTATGATTTCACATTTATATGATTTCACAGTTGTAGGATTTCACAATCATTATAATAACTGAGACATGCGTTTCACAGTTGTTCACACATGAATTTGAATATAATAACTGAGACATTCATTTAACAATTATTCATAATTGAATAAAAACTGATAAAATCACCTCTCATTTTTCCCAATTGATAACTCAATTTATCGGTTTAATTATATAATAAATGAGACATTCATTTCTCAGTTATTCACATATGAATTTGAGTACAAGAACTGGTATTTTCATTTCTCAGTTATCAATTATGAAATAAATTTATAAATTTATCTCCTTTTTTTTTATTAAAAATGAGTAATTGTTCAATTGTGAAGAATTAATACTCCTAACCCGAAAAAAAAATATAAAAAAACTACAACAACAAATGTGTGGTGTAGTGTTAAATATATAATAGTCTAACAATGGAATAAGTAAGAAGCTTGGCATAGTGGTTAGGTGTCTTAGCTAAGACCAAGAGGTCTTGTGTTCAAACCCTCCCAAGAGCAAATAATTTTTATTTATAATACTTGAGGTTGGCGGATGGTGGTGGTGGCTGGCGGCGGCTCGACGGTGGTGGCGGTCGGTGGCGGTGGCCGGCGGCGGCTCGACGGTGGTGGTGGCGGCGGCGGCGGATGGTGGTGGTGGCCGGCGGCGGTCAGCAGCAGCTCGCCGGTGGTGGTGGTGGCGGATGGTGGTGGTGGCCGGCGGCGGTCAAATGTAAAGGTGGCAGTTAAAATGGTCAAAGGTTAGAGGTGTAGGAGGAATTTATTTGGGCTGGGGGTATTTTTGCCGTTTAAAAGGTACAAGGGACTTATTGGTAAAATTGATTTGAACCTAAGGACCCTAAGGTAGATTTTGAAATGTTGTGTTTTTATTGGTAAATATCACATTCCTCCAAGGACTTATTGGTAAAAATCCCTTAAGTCTTTGTTGATTTTGTAAATTTTTTCATCTTCAATACATAAAAACAAAATACTACTCCCTCTGTCCCTAAATGAGTGTCCATTTTTAGGAAATTTTTGTCCCAAAATGAGTGTCCATTTTGATCATAATTTGTCCTTAAACGGTTTTTTTTTCGAAAAAAAAATCACCAGTCTCTTTATATTTTCAAAAACTAAATGTTTGTAGAGAGGAACAAGATTATATATGAATTTTGCCACCAAATTGTACAAAAAATTATGTCCCTTGAAATTAAAATTTGGACACTCATTTAGGGACAGAAGTAGTATTATTTATCCACTTCAATTTAAAATTATATTTTTTTTTAAATACACATTTTTATATTTATAATTTTATATTGAAACTTATGGGTATTATTTAAAACTTTAAAATGCAACCTAAGTTAGTAATTTTAAATTTTATAGCTTCAAGCTGTTGGAGTAGAGATCTTCTAAGGAACAAAGAGGAGGAAAACTGGCGGAAGGAGCAGGCGGGCGCCTGGGGTCACCCAGGCGGGCGCTCTAGTGGCCAGTGAGTTCGTGGTTTCTGGAGTTCTAATTCAAGCGGGCGCTTGATATAGACCAAGCTGGCGCTTGGTGCCCCGATGTGAATTCGGGGAATTGTAGTTTTGACGGGTTTTCTCTTATGTTTAGGTTTAGGTCTCATTCTAGGTTTGCTATATAAATAAAGTTCCGCCCCATAACTCATTGTAACTTCATACAAACATATTATAGTGCAAGATCCTGGCTTGGTAGTGCCCCCAGACGTAGTCAAACATATTGACGAACTGGGTTAACAATTTCTGTGTCTTTTCTTCTGCTTTATTTCTTGTGCTTGTTTGTGGTGCCATTATTTTCTTGGGATATTGCTTGGGTGTTGGAGGGTCAATTCCATAACAACTGGTATCTAGAGCTCTGGTTTATCGTTTCGGGTTATAGGGCGATTAGGGTTTGTTCCAGCAATCAAGAATGGGCAAGGATAAACAAGCGGTGGAGAAATTCGATGGGTCTGACTACGGGTTTTGGAGGATGCAAATAGAGGATCTCTTGTACAACAAATATCTCTATAAGCCTCTAAAGGGAGTCAAGCCGGAAGGAGAAAAGCAAGAAGATTGGGATCTCATGGATCGGAAAGCCCTAGGGGTGGTTAGATCTACTTTGTCAAAGTGGATCGCGAAGACTACCAAGAAGGCAAAAACAACAAAGGAGCTATTGGATTATCTTACTGAGAGATTTGAAACTCCATCTGCTGTAAACAAGGTTGATTTGATACGCAAGATGGGTAGTCTCAAGATGCAAGAGGGAGGATCCTTATTCTTATTCTCCCTACAACATCAAAGATGGATTCAATAGGTAACGCTTCCGCATCCTCCATCTCCTTCTTAAACTTATTCCAGAATTGAGTTTATGCCATTAATGGATTAAGATTGTTCCAACAATTGGTATCAGAGCCCGCTCATATTCTGGTTTGGTTTGTGTTCTTTTGGAAAAGATTTAATGCTTTATTTGATTCATTTTTCCTGTTGAATCATATTTTTTGATGTTGTTTAGAGGCTCTATTTATTTTAGAGTGCTGATATTCATCATCTAAAGTTTTTAAGAAAATGTTTGAAAGTTTTGTTAAATGAACACAATGGTTCAAGCTTGACTATCCCTACATAGCATAGTTATGTGAAATGCATAATTATGTGGATCTACTTGCTTGATTCCATTGTTTTAAAGATAAGATTATCCCTTGTAAAATGGTTGTTCATTGTTTTGGGTCAAAATTTGTAAAAGTGCAACATAAAAGGACTGAAACGATGCTACTGATATGGGATGGTCCGGTCGGATCTTTGGTTTAGTCTGGTCGGACCCCCTAGGGTTTTAAAATGGTGGTTTTTGAAAAGGCATGGTCCGGCCGGGTATTGGGATAAGTCCGGTCGGACCCCATGCATATGGTCCGGGCGGGGTGTTCATTAGGATGAATCGGTCGAATCAATTGAATGGTGTGGGCGGATCTCCTAGCCTAGTCCGGTCGGGTCCTTGAAGTGATCCGGCCGGACCCTAAGGAAAATTCAGTCCAGAAAAGGCACTGTTCATAAGGCCATTGTTTTGAAGTTTTGCACTATTTTGTTCCCCTTCTTAAAGCAAAACATACATTTTCAAACCATAAAGTTGTGATTAATTATATGCTTAAACAATTTTATACATTGTTTAAATAATATTATCTCCAAAGTGATTAACGTTATTTAAACCCAAAATTGTTAAAGTGTTGAATGTTTAAGTTGATATGTGAATGATTTGCATTTTCCAAAGAAGATCTTGACATTTGACTAAACTTGTGCATTCATGTGGTAACAAATAAAATGAACATTAAGTTGTTTTGTTAAATACTTAAGACGGCCCAAAGGAAGATTAAGCATTTGATTAAAACATTGTTCAAATTACTTGTTACCTAAGGCAATCATATATGAGTCAACTCGCAATCCAAAGATTAGTTTTGATGTCATGTTAATTGTCTTGTTTGATGGATTTCATTTGATATAATTAATCATTTATTCATTATGTAGTTACTTATAAATGTTTTGTATTCATTCTTGTTCTCGATTCGCAACAGATTTACTTAACGCTTTATCCATAACTGCTGCGATGAGCACCATTCCGATGCTTAATGGGACTAACTTTAAAACTTGGAAAAACAAAATTGTAATGATCCTGGGCTGTATGGACATAGACCTCGCATTAAGGGAACCGTTTCCGCTTCCTCTCACTGATCAAAGCACTCTAGAAGATTGCTTAAAGGTTGAGAAGTGGAAACGCTCCAATCGCGTGAGCCTAATGATTATGAAAAATGTTGTCCCGGAGACATTTTTGAACACCGTCTATGAGGATGTTGATGCTAAGAATTTTATTGAGACCCTTGAAGAACGCTTTGCAAAAAGCGAAAAATCGGAAACAAGTTCCTCTTTGAGAAAGCTTGTTTCCATGAAGTACAAGGGTACCGGGAATCTAAGGGAGTATATTTTGGAAATGCTTCACCTTTCGACAAAGCTAAAAGCACTTAAGTTAGAGATATCAGAAGATCTCTCGTGCATTTAGTTTTGATCTCTCTTCCTCCTCAGTTTGGTCACTTTGAGGTGACTTATAATTGTCAAAAGGACAAGTGGAATAATAATGAATTAATTTCACATGTGACACAAGAGGAAGATAGGTTAAAGCAAACTAAAATTGAAAGTGCTCATTTGGCATCTACCTCTTCTCTTGGGACAAAGAGAAAAGGAATGGAAATTGCGGTTGCGAGAAACAAGAAGCCTAAGGGATCATCTGATGATCGTAAAGAAAAGAAATGCTTCTTTTGCAAGGACCTTACACATATGAAGTACGAATGCCCTAAGTATCACGCTTGGCGTGCTAAGAAAGGTATGTCATTTGGTCTTGTTTGTACTAAGGATAATTTAGTTTCAATTCCTACATATACATGGTGGTTGGATTCTGGTGCAACAACTCACATAAGTATGTCTATGCAGGGTTGCCTTAATTACCGAAGACCTAGTGAAGATGAGAGATTCATCTATATGGGAGCTGGGAATCCGGTTGAAATCATAGGCATAGGGACCTTTCGGTTATTGTTAAGTACTGGGTATTATTTTGTATTAAATAATACATTTATTGTACCGTCATTTAGACGGGCTTTGATATCTATCACAATATTAGACAAGGAAGGTTACTCTTGTTCTTTTGGTAATAATAAATGTGATCTTTATTTTAATTCCAAAGTTGTTGGTACAAGTACTTTGTCAAGTAGTGATAATCTTTATTTACTTGACACTATTCAAACAATAAATGAGTCCCACAATAATGAAACCAAAAGTAAAAAGCGAAAGCTTTCAAGTGAAAATTCTTATACCTTATGGCATAGGCGTTTGGGTCATATCTCCAAAAAAGAATTGACAAGCTTGTGTCGGAGGGAATCTTAAATAAACTTGATATTCCAGAAAAAGACTTTTGCATTGAATGCCTTAAAGGAAAGTTTACAAACACTAAAAGAAAAGTATCCTCGAGAGCATCAAGCGTCTTAGAACTAATACATACGGATATTTGTGGGCCATTCCCTACTCCTTCTTGGAATGGTCAACAATTCTTTATTACGTTCATAGACGACTACTCTCGATATGGGTACATTTATTTACTTCATGAAAAGTCTCAATCTTTGGACGTTTTCAAGTCTTTTAAGGCCGAAGTTGAAAATCAACTAGGAAAGACTATTAAGAACGTTAGATCCGATCGTGGTGGTGAATACTATGGTCGGAATGACAGTTCGGGGGAACAACGTCTGGGTCCTTTTGCTCGCTATCTTGAAGAGTGTGGGATTGTCCCTCACTACACTATGTCGGGTACGCCTAGCATGAATGGTGTAGCTGAGAGACGTAATAGAACCCTTAAGGATATGGTAAGAAGTATGATTTCTTGTACTTCTTTACCTCACTCATTATGGGGCGATGCTTTAAAAACCGCAACTTATATTCTCAATAGAGCTCCCTCTAAGGCTACTAATAATAAAACCCCTTATGAATTATGGACGAATAAGAAACCATCCTTAAATCATCTTCATGTATGGGGTTGTCCAGCAGAAGCTAGGTCTTATAGGCCTAATAAGGGCAAACTGGATGCTAAGACAGTTAGTAGCTATTTTGTTGGGTATGCCGAGAGATCTAGGGGCTATAAATTTTACAACCCGAAAACTAGAACCTTCTATGAAACGGGAAATGCTAGGTTCTTTGAGGATGTTGAATTTAGTGGGGAAATTAGGAATAATTTTGAATTTGAAGAGGAAGAGGCATCCATTTCTATACCTTTTCCCATAGTTCCAATTGGAAATCAAGTACTTGTACCTGAAATTCAAGAGGAACATACAATTCAAAACTCCCCTATAAATGTTGAACAACATGAAAATGTTGACTGTCACGACCCGAAATCTAGGCTCTATTTTATTAGTAATAAATAATTATTATTTATTTATTTGCTTATCTATTTATTTAAATTATTATTTATTAAATATTTATGTGTGCATTTTATGTTTCATAATAATTATGCCTAGCATTTTATTTGGGTCATTGGTGCTAGTGTAGTATTATTTGGTCTTAATTATTAGCAGGGAGTTGTTTATTTTGGGTAGTGTAGGGGAGGGGCCCTAAATGTAACATTTCAAAATAATCCCTCCCTACTCCCTCTCTTCTCCCTCACCCTATCACCCTCACTCATACTCCACCTCCATTTCCCAGCTCATTTCTCTCTCTCTCCCTAGCTCAAGAAAGGGTAAGTTCTCTCTCTCACTTCTCTCTAAATTTCCATCCCCTTCCTCTCATCTTTCCTCATTTCTTTCTATACGAAATGTGTTTAGATCGTCGATAGGATCACGTAGAACCAAAAAGAATTGAATTCCGTCATCTTTGAGAATTTTCAAGTAAGTTACTTTTCCCCCATTTTGATGCTAAAATGTTCATATCATGTTTATATAATGCTTGATGTGTTATATTTGAAGTTTGGTTGAGTTTAGAATTTATTTGGAATTTATTTGAGTTTTGGTCAAAAATGGTGATTTTATGAATGTTGGGTTTGATTCTTGGTTTTGGTTGATAAATGGTGTATTTGGACCCGCATCCTAGATATAAGTTGTTTTGGTACATTTTGGAACTTGTTGAAGGAGTTGATTTTGAGTATTTTGTGTTTTGGTAGAATTTGGGTCGAAATTGTTAGAACCCAGCTCTGTTTCCCGGCCTTGAACCCAGACCGAGCGCCCGCCCGCGCGTACCCAGGCGCCCGCCCGCCCCCCTTTTTCCAGCGGCTTGACCTTCTGGTCAAATGAGCGCCCGCTCGCCCCTACCCAGGCGCCCGCCCGCCCGCCTGCTTGGGATTTTTGCCCTTTTGCTTGGTTTAGGACTAAGGGCTTAACTAGTTTAGGTTTATCTCTTCTAATTTATCTAAGTTAACATCGTGGAACACTTCATTAAGTGGAATTGATTCTTTTGTGAATAAATATGTTGTGGAATTTGATTAAGTATCATTTTGGGAATGTGGTCCATCTTTGATGTGCTGTTTGTATTGGTTTACCTTTGTGGTGATTTAATTGGAATGATTCCCTACTTTGGAATCGTAAGATGTTTATTCATGCTAATATATTATTACTTAGCATTTATTTGGAAGCCCAGCTGGCATATTTGTTGCATCGGGCGATGGGAGAGATTATAATGGCAAAACCAAGTCCATTATAATGTTGACCATTGTTTGCCCTTACTATACCCCCTTTTCCAGATTGGCCTTGGAAGAGATAAGTTAGCTTCCTTTGTGAATGTATCTAGCTACCGAGCATGACTTTGTGGCATGGCTCTTGTCATTTGTGACACTCTTATGGTTATTGTTCCGGTACCGGGGTTTTCTCTTCGGCTTTCATGCTATTATGAAGATGTGATTTGTTGATTATTGAAGCTGCGCAGCGATCCTTTATTTGGATGTATCGGTTTGGAAAACCTTGGCTATATCCTTTGTTATGTGTTTATTTCCGCTGCTATCTCTTAAGTGATAAATGTTATGTGCTATGTGATATTTATTATTGTCTATTGCTTCTTGCATCATAGCATGTCATGTAGTTGCATTAGTAACTTATTGAGATTTATCTCACCCCCTTTCTTTTATCTTTGTTTTTCCTTAACCCCCCCCCAGGTGCTAAGGATTAGTCTCGCTGATCACGAGAAAGAGGACGTCGAGTGTGGATACATTCTTTTGGGGAAAGTTGTTATCGGTTGGTTTACGTTATATAAATGTGTAACCTTTTGGGATAGTTGTACCAAACAATGACGTCATTAAGAATTGTACATTTATATTCTGTTGGGCATAAACTTGTGGAAGTTTATGATAGTTGTATTTGGTTATTATCAAAATTGGATTTTTAGAACTTTGGATCATCACCTTTTGGTATCAAATGGAATTTTTAACTTCGGTATTTCACAAGTTTTGGTTTTAGAGTCGGCGTCCAGCTCGCGATCTCGGGCCCGCGGGGTTCGGGGTCGCGACATTGACCATGAGGATGAAATTCAACAACCTCAAAATCAGGAAGAACCGGTGCCCTAAAGGAGATCCAATAGAGTAAGAAGAAGTGCAATTTCAGATGATTATGAAGTGTATCTTACCGAGAATGAAGGACACTTAGGTTTAGTGGGAGTTGAGCCTCTCACCTTCCATGAAGCTATTAATAGTCCTAATTCTCATAAGTGGATCAATGCCATAAATGAAGAGTTAAAATCTATGAAAGACAACGACATTTGGGATCTTGTTCCATTACCTAAAGATGTGAAACCTATTAGTTGTAAATGGATATTTAAAACCAAAAGGGATTCACAAGGTAATGTGGAAAGATATAAGGCTCGTCTTGTTGCTAAAGGTTTTACTAAAAAAGAAGGCATTGATTATAAAGAAATATTTTCTCCGGTATCTTCTAAAAACTCTTTTAGGATTATTATGGCACTTGTAGCACATTATGATCTTGAGCTTCATCAAATGGATGTAAAGACAGCTTTTCTCAATAGAGACATTGAGGAAACTATATGAAGAAACCAGAAATGGTGGATGATTTAGAACAAACTAATCAATTAGTTTGTAAGCTTAAGAAATCCATTTATGGGCTCAAGCAAGCTTCTCGTCAATGTTACCTAAAATTTAATCAAGTTATTCTTTCATTTGGTTTTGAAACGAATCTTGGTGAAGATTGTGTACACCATAAGTTCAGTGGGAGTAAATTTATATTCTTGATCTAATATGTGGATGATATTTTGCTTGCTAGTAATGATATGAACCTTCTTAAAGAAACTAAGAAATTTCTTTCAAACAAATTTGAAATGAAAGATCTTGGTGAGGCATCTTTTGTATTATGAATCCAAATTCACCGTTATCGGTCATGGGGTATTTTAGGATTATCACAAAAGGCCTATATAGAAAATGTATTATAAAGGTTTAGCATGCAAAACTGTAAACCACATGACACCCCTGTTTTTAAAGGAGATAAATTCAGTCTCAATCAATGTCCTAAAAATAATTTTGAATCCAAGTATATGGAAAATATCCCTTATGCATCAGCATTAGGAAGCTTAATGTATGTGCAGGTGTAGATACCCCGGGGGAACCACGGCTTGGCTAGAGCGCGTGAGTTATCCTAGGATGTCTAATTGATGTTTTAGAGTCGCCACCCACGTTTTTGAGGAACGTAAGAAAACCTAATGTTTATGAGCCTAAGTTTGATTTATGAAAACAGAGATTCTTTGGGATGAGGGGTTCGGGGGTTAGGTTACGAAATGGGAAGTACTTAAACACCCATTTCGCCCGAGCAAAGTCGGTCTTGCTTGTTCATAATTCACTTTCTAAGATAAATGTGTTCTTCCTATTAAAATGATGATAAAAAGGGGTTTTAGAGTTTGAAATGTAGGGAGATGACTCCTAGGCCAATTCAATGTAATGAAAGGACCGTTGGTGTCATGTCCCAAATGGTTTTGGGTGATTGCACATTTGATTGAAGAAGAAGAAGAAGAAGATGAGTGCTTAAGACATTTACCTATAGTATCCTTCGAAAAGAGAACCTCTTGTAAATCCTTGAAGAAGAGGTTGAGTATTTTTGTTGAAGAAGTCCTAAAGGAAAAGCCTAGGCAAAGAGTGAGTAAAAAGTCTAAAGTGATGATTTTTCCAAGTCCTCCTCCAATGATGAATTGGAGGGGTTTTTATAGTTGAAAATTGATGTTTTTTGGTGCCAAAACGGAGTCACAAAGATCAGTTTCCCGGGCAAAATCATATAAAATGAGCAAGGGAGAGATTCTTGGGCAGAATCTGTAACTGACACGCCCCAGAAGCGCGCGCATCCCACCTAGGCGGCGGAAGGCGCGCGCGTCTGGCCTCAAGGGGCGGAGGCGCGCGACTCTGAGAAGAAATTTTTGACAGAATGGAATAGAAAGTTAGAACTGTTATTCAGTTTAGCCCCGGGACTTAACGGAGTCCATCTGGAACTTAACCAAAGTAACAGAAACTAACAGGAAACACTTAAAAGAGGGAGAAACACAAAATCAAGTGTGCAATCGGGGTGAGCGGTCCAAGGCGGGGTGTCTACAGAGCCCCTCGGCGGCGTGGATTGCGAAGCAAACGCGCCGACGAAAGACAGACATCCACCTAGGACATCACCAAGAAAAGGAAAAGACTTGATAAAAGCAGGAATTTGAAATTATGGGGGATAGAGGTGCGCTCCCTGTGTGAGCGGCTTTGAGAGGTAAGGGTGCGCTCCCTGTGTGAGCGGCTTTGCCAATAGCGGGATCCGTTTCCTGGAAGCGGGATCTGTTTGCTAGAAGCGGGATCCATTTGCTGGAAGCGGGATCTGTTTGCTGGAAGCGGGATCTGTTTGCTGGAGGCGGGACCTGTTTGCTGATAGCGAGATCCGTTTGCTGGAGTGCGGGACCCGGGGGACCGTTTGCTGAAGCGGGGGACCCGGAGGACCGTTTGCTGAAGCGCGGGACCCGGGGGACCGTTTGCTGAGGCGCGGGACCCGGGGGACCGTTTGCTGAGGCGCGGGACCCGGGGGACCGTTTGCTGAGGCGCGGGACCCGAGGGACCGTTTGCTGAGGCGCGGGACCCGAGGGACCGTTTGCTGAAGCGCGGGACCCGGAGGACCGTTTGCTGAGGCGCGGGACCCAGAGGACCGTTTGCTGAAGCGCGGGACCCGGAGGACCGTTTGCTGAAGCGCGGGACCCGGAGGACCGTTTGATGAGGCGCGGGACCCGGAGGACCGTTTGATGAGGTGCGGGACCCGGAGGACCGTTTGCTGAGGTGCGGGACCCGGAGGACCGTTTGCTGAGGTGCGAGACCCAGAGGACCGTTTGCTTTGAACGGATGTAGGTCTTGTTTGATGAAGAAGTAGTGATTCCGTGGATCATCCTGGACCAAGTTGTTGTCGTGAGTCGTACTTTGATGTTGACTGTTTGACTTTGACTTTTGACGGGGTGCGGGCACAGTTGACTGCGGAATGCTTTGTGCTGGGGATTAATTGTAAAAACTGATCTTTGAGAATGATGAAAGATACCCTACTTTGAGTGTGAGTTTCTATCCTATTTCAGTTTTTAGACCTGCCTTAAGGGCGGACCAAATTAATGTGTGCCCTTCCGAGTGCTTGATGTCATCGTTTTGAGCTTCTCTTGTGGGATTGATCTTTTCTGTAGATATAGGGCGTTTGAACGTGCCTGGGCTTCTTTCTTGAACTGACAAGGGCATGTTCTGTTTCTGTCTGCTGTCAAACGCGCGCGTGTCTGGCTTTGGTAGCGGGAGGCGCGCGCATCTGGAATCGCTTGTAGGAGGCGCGCGCTTCTGGCTTGCTGAATTCCAGCCCCTTTCTTTTCTGAGCAGGGCACTCCAACAGCTATAAATTCAAACCATTTTCGATCAGAATGATCACACAGCAACACTCTGCATCCTTTTCCTTACCCTATACCCCAAAATTCTTGTAGCGATGGCCCCGATGACCTTTACTTTTGAAGTCAAGGTTTCCGTCCCCGAAGGTGATAAGTCCGTCCCCGTTGCTCCAATTGTGAAGACGCGTCCTAGCGTTTTTGATCGTTTGGGAAGACCAAATGAGGATGTTGTTGCCGCGGATTCTGTGAAGCCGGTGGTCCACGTGAGGGATTATAGGCCTCGTTATTTGCCTAAGAAGAGGAAAGGCAAGGGGAATTCTTCTCACGTGTGGAAGCGTCCCGTGGTTGTTCCGGCCAAAGCTCCCTCTAGCAAGGGCAAGGAGAAGGTTGTTGATGAAGCTCCGTCTCGCCCGAGTGTCTTTTCTCGTCTTGGTGGTCTCGAGAATGCTCCGCCTCCCTCCAAGAAGACTAAAAGCCGTCCCCAAAAGCGATGGGTCCCCAAACCGAAGAAAGATTAAATATTTCTTTGTACCCCATGAGATTGCAATTAGAATAGACCACTTGTTTAGGATTTAATGTTTTAAGTCTTTTATTAGCTCAAAATTTTCGTTGCAATGATAATAATGATTTAGTGGATGAATAAAAATTGCATCTTGTTAATTTGGAAATGATTTGGGTATTTGTTTATGTTTTAGACCGCACCCGAAGGTTGCCTACGTTCCTCCGGTGTAGAGGCTCAGGTCTCCGTAGTTCAAACAAACGAAGACCATTTTTTTTTATTTTTTTTTTGTGTGCACCCTATTTTTTGCCTAGACCGCCCTTTCGGGTTTTCAATCTAGCGGGCTTCTTTTTTGCACATGCTCTAATTTTTGCCTAGGCCGCCCTTGCGGGTTTTCAACCTAGCGAGCCCCTTTTTTTTTTTTTTGTTTTGTTATGGTCTTCGTTTATTAGACGTAGAACCTCTTTTATTTGTCGAGGTTGACTTCCTTTGGCAGTTGATCTCCGTCTAAATCCACAAGTCGGACTGCACCGCCACTTAGTATCTTCTTGACTACGCACGGACCAATCCATCGGGGTCCCCATTTTCCAAGGGGGTTCATGGCATTAGGAGGGTGTTGTCTTAGGACCAAATCTCCCACATTGATGTTTCGGGGCTTCACCTTTTTGTTGAAAGCCCTAGCCATTCTTTGTTGATAAGCCCTCGTACGCTCGATTGCCCTTAGCCTTTTCTCGTCGGGTAGGGCCAGCTGTTCATATCGACTTTGCATCCAATCGACTTCATTGACTTGGTTCTCGAGGAGGACCCGCAGGGACGGAACTTCGAGCTCTATTGGTAGCATAGCTTCGGAACCATATACCAGTGCATAAGGAGTTTCTCCAGTCGCTGTCCGTATTGACGTGCGGTAGCCCCATAATGCTAGAGGTAACTTTTCGGGCCAATCCCTTCCAGTGGAGGCCATTTTCTTCATAATGGTCTCGATTGTCTTATTAGCTGCCTCGACCACGCCGTTTGCTTGAGGGCAGTATGGAGATGACTTGTGCTTAGTGATCTTGAATTCTACCAGGAGTGCGTCCATCTCTTTCTCAAAGTGAGAGCCGTTGTCTGAGATGATCTCATGAGGAACGCCATATCGGCACATGATGTGGGTTTTCACGAATTCGGCCACTTTCTTGGCGTTGAGAACTCGGTAAGCCTGTGCTTCGACCCACTTTGTAAAATAGTCCACGGCTACTAGGACGAAAGATTGTCCATTGCTTCCAGTAGGGTGAACTTTGCCGATGATGTCTATGCCCCAACAAGAGAAAGGCCAAGGCGTGGTCATATTGTAAAGCTGTGAGGGTGGAGCGTGCTGTAGATTGGCATGGAATTGGCATTTGGCGCACTTCTTGACTTTTTTGATGCAGTCCCTTTCCATGGTACTCCAATAATAACCCATGCGGAGTATCTTCTTGGCTAACATAAACCCGTTCATGTGGGGCCCACATTCGCCTTCGTGGATCTCATGCATTATTTCTTGAGCTTCGGTCTCATTTGCGCATAGGATATTGATCCCTTCGTGATGCCTTTTGTAGACTCTGTCCCCAATCAGTGCATATCGGGAGGCTAGTCTTTGCAATGCCATTTGAGACTTCTTATTGCTGTTCTCGGGATAAGTACCATCCTTAAGGAAATTCATGATATCTGCGTACCACGGGGAGTTTGTTTGGACCTCGTTGATCACAATACTCATGCAGTATGCCGGACTATTTCGTCGGGAAATTTTGAAGGGCTTCACCATTTTACCCTCAGGCATTTCGACCAGTGAAGCGATGGTGGCTAGTGCATCAGCAAAACGGTTCTTGTCGCTTAGCAGGTAATTGAAGGTGATTTCTTGAAATTGTTCAACCAATTCCTCGAGATGTTGACCATACCGTTGCAGGATTGAGTCTTGAATCTTCCATTTTCTGGATGTCTGGTTGATGATGAGCAAGGAATCACCGAATACTTCTAAACTTGTGACATTTCTTTCGAGGGCTGCTTCAAGCCCCGCTATGCAAGCTTCGTACTCAGCGGTGTTGTTAGTGGCTTCAAATTCGAGGCGGATGGCAATTGGAGTATACATGTCCTTTGGATCAACAAGTAACATCCCTATGCCATACCCATGCTTATTGGCTGCGCCATCGAAAAAACGTTGCCACTTATTTTCCTCTGTTGTAGCGCAAATTAAATGCTCGTCGGGGAACTATACATCTTCCCCCTTCACT
Source organism: Campanula takesimana (assembly GCA_026119855.1). Taxonomy (NCBI): domain Eukaryota; kingdom Viridiplantae; phylum Streptophyta; class Magnoliopsida; order Asterales; family Campanulaceae; genus Campanula; species Campanula takesimana. The sequence continues at coordinate 1,336,109 of JAOWBW010000210.1, forward strand.
TCGTCACACGAAAATTCAGCAAGCTGATCACTGAACACTTTCCCCCTGATGGATTTGAGTGTGACGTAAGTGATATCGTAGCCGGCGAGCATGAAATACCATTTGGCTATTCTTGTTGACATGAAAGGCTTCTCGAAGATGTAGCGGAGCGGGTCCACTTTTGCTACCAACTTGATTGGGAAGGCCTCCATGTAATGCTTGAGCTTTTGAGTAACCCAAACCAATGCAGCACAAGACTTCTCTAAGACAGAGTAGTTCTTTTCAGCTCCTTGAAACAATCGGCTGACAAAGTAGATGGCATTCTCTTTTGTGGAGTCTCGCTGTTCTTGTGCTAACATAGCCCCTAGGGCTTCATCATTGACAGTGAGATAGAGCAAGAGAGGCTTCTCTTCGTGTGGTGGAACCAAAACTGGAGGGCATGTCAAGTAATGCTTCACTTGGTCGAAGGCTTCTTGGCATGCATCGGTCCAATCTAGAGCCACGTTCTTTTTTAGTAGCTTGAAGATTGGCTCACACATGGAAGTGAGTTGGTGCACAAACCGACTGATGTATTGGAGTCTGCCCATGAAACCTTTGATTTCTTTTTGCGTCCTTGGGGGAGGCATGTCAATGATTGCCTTGATCTTGGAGGGATCGGCTTCAATTCCTCTTTCAGTGACCATGTAACCAAGAACCTTTCCTCTGATGACCCCAAAAGTGCACTTTGCGGGATTGAGTCTCATGTTATGTTGTCGAAGCCTTTCAAAGAACTTGCGAAGGTCGATCAAATGTTGACCGTTGGTTCCCTTTGAATGGATGATCATGTCATCTACATAGACCTCGATCTCTTTATGAATCATATTGTGGAATAAATCCGTAACAGCCCTCTGGTAGGTAGCCCCAGCGTTCCTTAGTCCGAACGGCATGACTGTGTAGCAGAAGGTCCCCCACGGAGTTGTGAAAGCTGTCTTGTGTTGATCATCTTTGGACATGAGAATCTGATTGTAACCGGCAAACCCGTCCACGAATGAGCAGACTTCATAGTTGGCAGTTGAATCGACGAGCATTTCGATGTTTGGTAGTGGAAAATCATCTTTCGGGGAAGCTTTGTTCAAATCCCGGAAGTCCACACAAACTCGAACCTTGCTGTTTGCCTTTCTGACTGTCATAATGTTGGCTAGCCAAGTTGGATACTCAATGACTTTGATGAAACCCACACTGAGGAGCTTTTCAATCTCTTCTTTGACTTGTAGAGACCATTCTGGCTTGATCTTTCTGAGCTTTTGCTTTACTGGCTTGGCGTCCTCTCTGATCGGAATTTTGTGCTCTGCGACCTTTCTGTCCAAACCCGGCATGTCTTTGTATGACCATGCGAATACATCCACAAATTCTCTGAGCAGTGCAGTCAGTCTATCTTTGTCTTCCCCCTTGAAGAAGTTGCCAATCTTCGTTTCTTTCGGCTCTTCGTCGGTACCCAGATTAACAGTATGCAATTCTTCATCAGCCCCTGGACCATTTTCACCACGACAACGAACCTGTTGAGCTAGTTCATTTAGTTATGTTATGTTTTCGTGGTCTATTTCATCATAATTTGAATCGTTATTAACTTGTTCATTAAGTTCGTTATTAGTTAATTCATCATTTATGATGTTTGCAATCTCGGGGTACTCAGAAATATTGAATTTTTCATTAGCAAAGAAAGGAAACACACGCTCGGCTATTGCCTCCATATCCTCTTGGGTGAGGGCATTAGAAACACTCTCGGACTCGAAAGTAAGTGTGAGCCGCTCTTCCTTTGTTGCTGTGCGGGGTATGCAACCCATTTCTTGGATCAAGAAATCCTCGGATACTATGGGCCCCTTCGTTGAATACCAGTTGTTGATTGGCTCGGAGCTTGGTGGGATCTCACTGATAGATGGGCTCTCCATTTCTGTGTTGTCGGAGATGGCGTTGACTTGACAATTGTCCATCATGGCAAATTCTTCGAACATGGAGGCTAGATCGGATAGTTCTTCCCCCACGATAACCTCTACCTCGGACTCTATAGTCACTTTCTTGCCCCACCACTCTTGGGGTGACACTGGAGTAGGTTCCCTTTCTAGTGCCGGTATTTCATAGTCGGTGAAGATCTCGAGACCGGGCTTTCTGACACACTTGTCGTTAACCCACGGTTCGGGAAAGATCATGTACGGGACATCTTCCCCTTGGCGAACAAAATAACCGTTTAGTGTGTTGCGGTAAGGCCTCAAGTTGGGGATTTCATATCGTCGACCTTCTTTGCGAGCTTGGGTCCTTTGATTCTTGACTGCTTGCTCGCACTTCAAGTCATCCTTGGTAGGCTCGTATCCCAGCCCAAACTTGTTCTTGACAAAAGGAACTTCCACGGGGTGTAATATCCCTTGTTGATGTTTCCCTAGGCCGAGACCGGGAAAGTGATTCATGTTCCTCATCATGCGGAGGACTTTAGGATTGCTGGGAACCCACTGTCTGTTTCCCCCTTCTTTGTTAATGGTATTGACGCCGGAGAGAGTGGTATCTTCTATCCCGTGTTGGACTTGGTGAACGGGTTGTCCCCCACTTCTGTGGATGGTGACATTTTCAGCCATGATAGTGACTATCTCGTCCCGTTTCTGATCTTGACGCACTGATGGAGAGTGGAAGGCACCGCGTTGGAACTGTGGATCCAAGGTCGGCCCAGAAGTAAGTTGAATGAAGCAGGGACGTCAAGTACTTGGAATGGGACGGACATGATCATGCTTCCAAATTCGATATCAACTTCTAACATTCCCATGACTGTACGGGCAGTGCTGTCGTACCCTCTAATAACTTGTGCGGAGGGTTGTAAATCGGAGCTTTTGAGCCCCAGTATGCCCATGACTCGGCTAGGCATTAAGTTGAGTGCAGAGCCACCGTCTACTAGAACCCTTGAGATGGGTCTCCCCCTTGCCCTTACTTTGAGGTAGATGGCTTCATTGTGTTCGGACCCAAATGGCGGGAGGTCCATGTCGGCAAAAGTGATGACATTGCCGAAGTGAATGTGACCTATCATTGCTGTGAGGTCCTCAGGAATCGTGTCGGGAGGGACTGATGTGTCGTCCAAGTTCTTGATGACGAGGTCTCGGTGTTTTTTTGATGATGCAATAGGTCCCAGATGGATATGTTGGCTTGCGTCTTCTTGAGTTGTGTTAACAAAGGATCTTCGGGTATGTCGCGTGCTTGCGATCTTTGAGAAGAGGTGCTGGTTGCTGCAGTATTGGGAGGGATTGTGCTCGTTGTTACTCGACCACTGCGAGTGAGCACGTTCACGGTCCCTTGTAGCTTCTTCTTCCTATTCTCAAAGACTTCCCTCATAATCTCATCATAAGTCACAACATAACAAGAATTATCAAGTTTATTCATATCATCGGAGCCCTCATTCATAATTGGGATCGAATGAGTGGTTCCTTCAAACTCTCCTACCTCTATTATATTGACACCACCCTCATTAGGGATTATGAATTCCTTCTTGTCTATGAGGTCTTGGATGGTGTTGCGGATGGAGAAGCAATCCTCGGTGAGGTGGCCGGTGCATTGATGGTAGTCACACCATTTGTGGTGAGCATGATTGGCACGGAGCGGTTGTGGTTGCTTGTACCCTTGAAGAGGGGTGATTTGTCCATTGGCCTTTAGAGCTTCATAGGCCTCGGTTATGGTCATGCCGTTGAGAGGAGTGTAGACACGATCGTTTTGGAACCGCTTGCCTTGTGGTGGGGGAACCTTCTTGTAATTCCCCTTGTCAGTAGTAACGGCATTGACAGAAGCCTTTTTGTTGGAACTAGAGGCGGCCTTGTATCGGTAAGTAGGAGTGGCCTTCTTAATCTCCTTGAGCAAGTCATCCATGCGTCCCCCCGCCTCATACATTTGGGAGAAGTCGGAGTAGCAAGCCCCACTTAGGTGGGTGCGGAGTTCAATCTTGAGACATTTGAGAAAGATGTCCATTTGCTCTTTTGTGTTTGGCCTTTCAACAATTTCAGAGAGTTTGTCATTCCATCTCCTTGTGAAGTCAATGAAGGACTCGTTGTCTCTTTGAGTGGTATTCTCGAGCTCTTTCCTTGTGGGCCGGTGAGTGGTGTTGCCTTGATATTGATTTTTGAAGGCAAGCATGGCGGCATCCCAATCAAGACGGACAGTGAGCGGGAGAGTTGCATACCAATCCTTGGCCGCCCCCTCGAGGGTGAGAGGAAAGCATTGAGCCATAACTTTTGGAGAGACCTTCTTCGGAACCATAGCCCAAATGTAAGTCTCGATGTGATCGGGCATGAGTTTCCCTTAAACTTGCTAATGTCGGGCATCTTGAATTTGTCAGGAAGAGCAGCCATCGTGCTCATGAGGATGGATGACTGATAAAGGCTTGTGTTGGAGCCTTTTCCCATGTTGAGACCGTCAAATTTCTGATCAATGTAGGCCATGATGGAATCGACCATTTTGGGGTCGTTGTTGTCGGTGCTTGGTCCCCCTACTTTTTTGGTACGGGCACTGACATACGGGCTTTCAAACAAACCCTTGGTCCACTCGGATTCCTCGTTGTCATTAACCCCCTTGTTCTTGGAGAGTTTGAGGAGCTTGGCTTTCAGTTGGTCAACCTCGGCCTCGTGGGCCTCCCTTTGACTGTCGACATGAGCTTGCCACAAGGCTTCTTTGGTTTGAGCCTCGTTGTTGAGAGTGGTGATTTGTTGTTGGAGTGTTTGAACCATGGCAGAAAGATGTTCGAGAGTCATGGCGTTGTTAGTGTTGGAGTCGCCGGCCATTGATGATGTAGAAGCTGTTGGAGTGATCGGTTCACAGACAAGCCTGTTGGATGAATCTCTGTAGATGTGGAGAGTACCAATCGGACCTATAATTGGAGAAGTAGCCCTTGTCAGTCTCGGTTCACACTTTCGGTCCATGAAGAGGTTGAGGACACACAGTTGGGCACACGACTCGAACCACATAAGAAAAAGACTCTTTATTTTTTATATAAGTCGGATGGAATGGGTCCCTTTTGGGGTTTCTAAGAAAATAATTGAATCGTCACACTAGTATATAGACCATCTCGCGGTCCCATATACTCATCGGATTCCATCACGTTTTGAATCCTACATGTGTCGGGATTAAACTAAATTAATGTAGTAAAGCATACATGCGGGGACGGATTTTTATTTTCGTCCAAAATAACCACTTTTGGGGACGGATTTTTATTGCGTCCGTTTCAACAAGTTGGCATGTATGATTTGAAGACATTAGTTTAGGGAAATCTCGGTACATGGAAACCGACTTGAGTCACAGAGTGTTAGACCCTAACTAGAATTGTGTGGTTTGTGCTCGGCTTGAATATGAGGCTTAAAGGTCACCCCCGGCATGTAGTCATGAACTACGCCACGGGCTGAGGTTTACCGCTTCGAAAGAGCCAAGGTCGAGTGGAGCTTGAAACTTTCTAGGACGGGCCTCGACGGGTTTGGGGTTGGACTTGTGCGACTCGATAGTGAGCAGTTCATAGGAGTAATGTGCACGTAGTGTGAGGTCTATCACGTGACAAATTTTTTTTATTTTTTTTTTTTTTGAAAAGAAAAGAGAAGAACACATAAATTACAACTCCCGAATCACCCGTGTGACCGGTAAATAAAACATAAAAATAAACAGTCCAAGGGTTCAATTCTGTTCTGATGCAGGCAACTGTGCCCACACCCCACTGTTCTGTTCAGTCCTTGAAACCTGTTCTTGCCCTGGAAATTGGCCCAGAAGCGCGCGCCTCGGACTGGTGTTGTGGGAAGCGCGCGACTGGCGCATAGGAACTGGGAGGCGCCCGCTTCTGGGCTCACCTGTCAGATTATCAGAAACTTATGGACTCAGGGGATTGCCCTGGTCCTGATTGTGTGATGGAACCCCTGCAATGTTTGTTAGCACGAAATAATAGGAAGAATAGGAAGAACACATGGAAGGCGGGCGATTCTAGAATTTGACGCGGGACGCGCGCGCTTTGGACCATGAAGGTCCGAGGCGCGCGCTTCCCATGTCAATTTCCAGAATGACCAGAAAAGTGAGCTATGAACAGAAACACAAGTTTAACCCTCAAGCAGTCCCCAGCGGAGTCGCCACTGTAGATACCCCGGGGGAACCACGGCTTGGCTAGAGCGCGTGAGCTATCCTAGGATGTCTAATTGATGTTTTAGAGTCGCCACCCACGTTTTTGAGGAACGTAAGAAAACCTAATGTTTATGAGCCTAAGTTTGATTTACGAAAACAGAGATTCTTTGGGATGAGGGGTTCGGGGGTTAGGTTACGAAATGGGAAGTACTTAAACACCCATTTCGCCAGAGCAAAGTCGGTCTTGCTTGTTCATAATTCACTTTCTAAGATAAATGTGTTCTTCCTATTAAAATGATGATAAAAAAGGGTTTTAGAGTTTGAAATGTAGGGAGATGACTCCTAGGCCAATTCAATGTAATGAAAGGACCGTTGGTGTCATGTCCCAAATGGTTTTGGGTGATTGCACATTTGATTGAAGAAGAAGAAGAAGAAGATGAGTGCTTAAGACATTTACCTATAGTATCCTTCGAAAAGAGAACCTCTTGTAAATCCTTGAAGAAGATGTTGAGTATTTTTGTTGAAGAAGTCCTAAAGGAAAAGCCTAGGCAAAGAGTGAGTAAAAAGTCTAAAGTGATGATTTTTCCAAGTCCTCCTCCAATGATGGATTGGAGGGGTTTTTATAGTTGAAAAGTGATGTTTTTTTGTGCCAAAACGGAGTCACAAAGATCAGTTTCCCGGGCAAAATCATATAAAATGAGCAAGGGAGAGATTCTTGGGCAGAATCTGTAACTGACACGCCCCAGAAGCGCGCGCATCCCACCTAGGCGGCGGAAGGCGCGCGCGTCTGGCCTCAAGGGGCGGAGGCGCGCGACTCTGAGAAGCAATTTTTGACAGAATGGACTAGAAAGTTAGAACTGTTATTCAGTTTAGCCCCGGGACTTAATGGAGTCAGTCTGGAACTTAACCAAAGTAACAGAAACTAACAGGAAACACTTAAAAGAGGGAGAAACACAAAATCAAGTGTGCAATCGGGGTGAGCGGTCCAAGGCGGGTTGTCTACAGCAAGTCTGTACTCGTCCAGACCTTGCATTTATTGTTGGGATGCTTGGTCGATACCAAAGCAATCCGGGGAGAGAACATTGGGTTGCAGCCAAAAGAGTGATGAGATACTTACAAAACACTGAGGACTATATGAATATGAAAATGAATATGAATACCGAACATGAGTCCAATGTGAGATTCACTATATGATATGGAATAAATACTGAACATGAATCCAATGTGGGATTCATTATATATGGATATGATGGTAATGACGGTATATGAGCCAAGTTGTATCTTGAATGTGGAAAAGGGGAAGTGAAGGTAAGAATATTTTATGAATTATTGTGAGTGGTGTATAGATAAAACAAATATAAATTGAGTTGTATATATATTCTGCTGGAAGAAAGGGAAGTGGGTTGTGTTTTGTAGTAATATTCACTTTATACGTGGTTTTGATTTCGATGTTTTATTATATTTTCTTTATTAAATAAATGCATTTCATTATTATGAATTGTATTTTATTATACACTTAAATGCTTCCGCATATTACATGAAGTAGAGATTTTTTACTGAGTTATACTCACTCTTATTTGTTTCAACATTGAAACAGGAAAAGTCTAGCTATAGAAGACAAACACATCAACTGAGGATGGACACTACAAGAAAATCACGTTTTAGCGACGGAAAAATCCGTCGTTAAAAAGGAAAAATCCGTCACTAACCGTATTTACCGACGGATTACTGACAGAAAAAATCCGTCGTTAAAACCCTTGTCGCTAAATGATAGCGACGGATTTATTGTGCCGTCGTTAAGTTAACGACGGAAAATTCTGTTGGCAGCTCAGAATTTCCGTCGCTATATTGTGATACATGGCCGACCAATTGATTGAATTAGCACCAATATTAATGACAGAATTTTCGTCGCTATTTTGTATTTTTTTTTTTTTTTAAATATACGACCTGTTTATACACATCCGTCGCTAAATTTGTACATATTTTTTTAAAAAAAGAGCATATATATATATATTTAAAAATATATATTAAATATATTTTTAAATATATATATATGCTCAATATTTTATCAAAAATAAATTATGATGTCAGTTCATTAATATCTCTTATTTTTAAATTAGTCCTTAATTTTTAGACATTCTCAAATCAGTCCTTGATATTTCAGAAATATTAACTAGTTTCACTTTGCTCCCCTCAACTTCTCTATTACTCAATTTAGTCCTTACATATGTTTTCTTTTCAACTTTGATCCCTCAACTTCAAAAAATTCAGTTTAAGTCCATTATTTCCTCTCCATTCCCTCCACCGTATCTTGAAAACCCCACCAAACACCACTGCTGCCCAAATCTGAAATAAAAACATAAAAATACATTAAAAATCAAATCTTAAAAAAAAACAATAAACAGTAATTCACAAATCTGAATTTTCGTCAGATTTTTTCTGATGATCATATCTCCCTTGCCTTTGATTATTTTTCCAATCGCTCCGGTAAGAAGTTGCGCCTAGGTATTGAGAACATACCCCAGAAGTTTGAAGTCGATCCAATGGTTAACGAATCGGGAATTTGATTTTTTTGGGACGAATTGAAAAGTGAAAAAACTAAAATTAAAGGATGACGTCTTTGGATTAAACGCCGGTGGAAGTGGTAGCTGGTGGAGGAGAGGGAAGGAAGTGGTGAAGAGGTAGCTGGTGGAGGAGAGGGGAGGAAGTGGTGAATTTTTGGTGTGAAGAGGGAGGTGGGTTCAAGAAAAATGGAGAGAAAGAAAGAAAGGAGGGGAGGGAGGCGGATGGAAGAGGAGGGTATTTGATGGGTTAGAATTAGAGTTTTTTTAGGATAAATGTGGACCATTGAATGTGTAAGATTAATGGTTCAGATCCATTTAGGAATCAATCCATGTGAATGTTTGTAAGCCAATCAAATGAGAGTGTGTTAAGATGAATTTGGTCCATTGGATATGTAAGATTAATGGATTAGATTAATTTAAGAATCAATCAATGTGAATATTTGTAAGCCTATTAAATGAAAGTGTGTTGTGTTTTTTAATTTTTTTTTATTTTTTTGAACAAATAAGTATTTGAACTTTAGTTAGTAATGAAATTTTTTATAAAAAAATAATTTAAAACTTATTTGAACAAATAAGTTTTTTATAAAAAAAAAATGGATAAAGAAAACTATTTGGGATATTGATTAGTAGTTAATTTTTTTTAAAAAAAATACTAAAAAGAAAGTTAAGAGTTTTTTAAGAAATGAAAGTATATAAAAGAAAATAGGGACAGACAGTAGCATATGATTTTTTTAATTTTAATTTTTTGGATAAAGAAAATTAGTTGAGATGTTGGTTAGTAGTGAAGTTTTTCTAAAAAAAAAAAAAAAAATTGCATAAAAAATGTTAAGAATTTTTAAAGAAATGAAGGTATATAAAAGGAAAAATAGGTACGGACAATAGCCATATACTCCCTCCGTCCCACATATACCCATACCATACCTTGTACCTATATATATACACACACCATATACCTAAAACTTATACACTTATACCCATACCGTAGTATAGTACTCCCTCTCACACCAATTAACACTAGTGGTCAACAGGACATAACTTTGACTAATAATTTAAAATAAATAATGATCCTAATATCATATTGTTGTTTGTGATGATTCTTAATACATCATATTTCCATATAACATATTGTTGTTTGTGATGATTCTTAATTACTTTTTAGAAAAGTAATTGAAAATGGAGTAATAGTTAACTGAAATTTGGATGAGTGTAATGAAAGTATGAATACTAGAGACAGAAAAAAAAAGAAAAAGAGTAGAGCGAAATAAGGAAGAAATAAAATGGGAAGATAGAGGTGATATTTATAGTTAGTAAAATAGTAAATATATATATATATATATATATATATATATATATATATTTTCGGTCTCAGTTAGATTTCTAACGGAAATAAACGGCTACTTTGAAAAACCGGCATTTAGTCAAATGTCAAGATCTTCTTTGGAAAATGCAAATCATTCACATATCAACTTAAACATTCAACACTTTAACAATTTTGGGTTTAAATAACGTTAATCACTTTGGCGATAATATTATTTAAACAATGTATAAAATTGTTTAAGCATATAATTAATCACAACTTTATGGTTTGAAAATGTATGTTTTGCTTTAAGAAGGGGAACAAAATAGTGCAAAACTTCAAAACAATGGCCTTATGAACGGTGCCTTTTCTGGACTCAATTTTCCTTAGGGTCCGGCCGGATCACTTCAAGGACCCGACCGGACTAGGCTAGGAGATCCGCCCACACCATTCAATTGATTCGTCCGATTCATCCTAATGAACACCCCGCCCGGACCATATGCATGGGGTCCGACCGGACTTATCCTAATACCCGGCCGGACCATGCCTTTTCAAAAACCACCATTTTAAAACCCTAGGGGGTCCGACCAGGCTAAACCAAAGATCCGGCCGGACCATCCCATATCAGTAGCACCGTTTCAGTCCTTTTATGCTGCACTTTTACAAATTTTGACCCAAAACAATGAACAACCATTTTACAAGGGATAATCTTGTCTTTAAAACAATGGAATCAAGCAAGTAGATCCACATAATTATGCATTACACATAACTATGCTATGTAGGGATAGTCAAGCTTGAACCATTGTGTTCATTTAACAAAACTTTCAAACATTTTCTTAAAAACTTTAGATGATGAATATCAACACTCTAAAATAAATAGAGCCTCTAAACAACATCAAAAAATATGATTCAACAGGAAAAATGAATCAAATAAAGCATTAAAGCTTTTCCAAAAGAACTCAAACCAAACCAGAATATGAGCGGGCTCTGATACCAATTGTTGGAACAATCTTAATCCATTAATGCCATAAACTCAATTCTGGAATAAGTTTAAGAAGGAGATGAAGGATGCAGAAGCGTTACCTGTTGAATCCATCTTTGATGTTGTAGGGAGAATAAGAATAAGAAGAAGAAGAAGAAGAAGAAGATATAGGGGATGAAGATCTTCTAAATGATGAATGCCTTTTTCTCTCAAATACTTCTAGCAATATGAAGAATATGTAAGAGAGAAATGAAGAATGTAGTATGTTTCTAGAGTTGATGGAAGACTCTTTATATTGGAAACAAATAGGCACTTCATTTAGGGACTACACCCTTTTAACCTAAGTGATGTTGAATTACCTTTTTTGCCCATCAAAATTAGGTAATATTACATCCATGAATTCTACACATTTATTATAATTTACTACACTTTATATTAACATTATAATCATGATTTCATGTATGGAAATACTAGATGACTTGTTATGCTAGCCATGTTCTAACAAAGAGTGCACAATTTAAGATGGTGCGTGTTCCATCTTTTACACAACAATAATACATGCTAGCATACCACTTTTCCCATGAAGTATACTCATAACCTTATATAACTTGAATTCTATAATCATAATCAAATGCCACTACACACTATTTCACATCAATGATTTATTCCCATTCCATAAAAGAATGCATGCATTTTTCATAATATCAACACTTTATCTTTAATCTCATTGACATGAAATTGCTGAAGACCTTCATGTTAAACCACATATAATCCAAATTACCCTCTTGTGGGGAACTAGCAGACAAGATCACTTCTTAGTAGCTTTAAGTATTTCACAACACTAATTAAGTAGTGAATCACTTATATATACAAAATGTACAAGTTTTACTAATACAAGTAATGGTACTTGTACTATAATTAATGACAATTTCTCTTTCTCTAAGACTAAGTCATTCTTGTAGCATAAACACCAATATCATATACAACTCATATGTATGAAGTCATGCACTTCCATTTAATTTATCACACAACTATTTTTATAGATATTCATGTCCAACACTTCAAGCAAATATACAAGTACTTGTACTCTAGGTACAACCCATCAATTCTTTATATTTCACAATCTCATATATACCATTTCTACTACCATTCCTTTATTTAATACCATAATTATGGTATTAACAAAAATAACAATAACCAAATAAATTCCAAGAAAAACTCATTAAAATTCTATTTATATCAATTATAAGTTTAAGATACAAAGATTTCCATGTAAAACATGAAATACAAGTGTAAGATAAGATTTTAACCTCAAACGCTTATTCAATCAAATCTCAATGACCCTTTGATCCGCTTATCGAAATTGATTACTCACCAAGAATGTTATCTAAACATAATACCCCCGTTAGAACTTAAGGTCAACAACCATACAAAGATAATCACATTCACATTTTACACACGCTCAAACATCATAATCATAAGAACAGAAATCTGGGAATAATTAATAGATATTTAAGTTAAAAGACTAAGTCCATTAAAAATCTCTCTGAAAACCATCTAGTTTAGACCCAAGAATCACCCGATTCCAAGTCCGAATGATTAACTATGAACTTATCAATATTAACCGACTTGCGAGTCCTCTACAATGGACTGCTGTAAAAAAAATAGAATTTCTAGCATTAATAGAATAATTTTCTTGATCTGAAAATATGATAAATATCTCATAAAAATATTCAATTTGGACTAAAGAATCATCTGATTTCGAGTCTGGATTAATTAACTATGAATTACAAATGTTCCGTTAATTATCTCACATTCTCAATAGACAGCTGCCATAATAAATAAAATTCTGGTAAACTTACATAGATATATGATTTCTGAGAATCATTTCATTGCAAAGATCTTTAAAGGTTAATCATTTTAGGCTCAAGAAATTCTTAATTCTGTTTTAAAATGAGTAACTTATGATCAAATCAAAGTTTGATCAATTTGCATATATAACACAGGGGCCAGTCAGCAAATAACTGAAAGGTAAGGGCTGATTTCAACAAAAACGTGATATGTTCATCATCTTCAAGCAGCAACACCCAGGAACTCAATTTTCTCATGAAAATCTAAAAACATACACCTTGACCTCCCAAATTAGTTCATCAACATACTTGGTGTAACATGAATTTTAAACCCTAAACACCACCATCAAATATATACAAGCACATATACACGCACACACCCATCCATAGTAAACAAAGATAGGCCCTAAAACAATATCCACACACTAGTCAAATATAAATACTTCAATTTAAAGACTCAATTGAAAATAAACAATCAATACTTACCAATTTTCGTCTTTTGATTCTTGATTTACCCCATTTTTCCTTGAGATCTTTCTCTCTCTTTCTCTCTCTCTCTCTCTCTCTGTTAAACTAGACACGTCATAAGAGAAACAATAATATTTAGGGTTTCAAAGCTTGATCATATTATTGATTTTGATATGGTGTTATAGTACATCAAAGAGAATCCTATTTAGGAAAGGATTCTAAAGAGTAGGCAACAAGAAAGATCAATTCTAATCTAACTAAATATCTACCATATCTGTAATTAACAGCAATCGGATCTCCTAAACCCATTAGGAGATCCATATTCCGTAACACCCCCTCCTCAAGTTGGAGGATGGGGATTCGAAATGCCAACTTGCTTAAAAGAAAATCAAACTGCTTCTTTTCAAGAGCTTTAGTAAATATATCCGTCAACTACGTAGATGTAGGAACATAAGAAGGAGAATGAGACTGTCATTGACTGCATCACGAACAAAATGACAATCAACTTCAATATGTTTTGACCTTTCATGAAAAACTGGATTTTGAGCAAGATGGATTGCTAATTGACTATCACAGAAGAGAGGAATAGCCTTTAGATGATGCACTCCCAAGCTAAGTAAAAGACCTTTTAACCATTTCAATTCACATGTAAGGGCCGCCATAGAACGATATTCGGCCTCTGCAGAAGACCGTGACACTGTGTCTTGTTTCTTAGTTTTCCACGAAATAGGTGAATTACCTAGAAAAACCAACCATCCTATTAGTGACTTTCGGGTAGTGGGGTAAGCAGCCCAGTCCGAATCGCACCAACCACTTAAAGACAAATTATTGTCACTCAATACCCTGACCAGGTGTGCCCTTAAGGTACCTGACAACTTGCAAGGAAGCTTCCCAATGTTCAACTCGAGGAGCTTGCATAAACTGAGATAAAATGTGGACGAAGTAGGCTAAATCTTGATGGGTAACAGCGAGATAGATAAGTCTTCCCACAATCCGTCTATATTTTTCTAGATCAGAGAGCTCCTTACCTGTAGCTAGACCCAGTTTGTGATTTTGAATAATGGGAAAATCTGCAGGTTTTGCTCCCAACAAGCTAGTTTCATAAATAATATCTAGAGCATATTTTTTTTGACATAAAAACAACCCAGAGTCACTGCGAGCGACTTCAATGCCAAGAAAATATTTCAAGGACCCAAGATCCTTCATTTTGAAACATTCACTAAGATATGATTTGAACTTAAGTAAGGCAGCGGAATCGTTCCCCGAAATGACAAGATCATCAACATATACAAGTACGTTAATCTGAACATCGCCTTTTGTGAAGGTGAACAGGGAATAATCAGAGTAAGATTGAAGAAATCCATACCCTTTCAAGGCGTTAACGAGCTTTGCAAACCAACACCTTGGAGCTTGTTTCAACCCATATAATGACTTTCGCAAACGACACACCATATTCATTTTGGAGGTCTCAAAACCCGGAGGCAACTTCATGTAGACTTCTTCATCAAGATCCCTATGTAGGAAGGCATTGTGTACGTCCATATGATGAAGTTCCCAATTTTTAGAAGCAGCAACTGCTAGAAAGGCACGAACGGTCACCATTTTTGCAACTGGGACAAATGTTTCTGCATAATCGATTCCTTCTTTTTGATGATTTCCGAAGACCACCAACCGAGACTTCAATTGTTCAATGCTTCCATCAGAACGATATTTGATGCGATAAACCCATTGATTTCCTAATGCCCTTTTTCCTAGTGGTAGAAGCTCTAATGTCCAAGTGCCATTGTCTTCTAAGGCTTTTATTTCTTCATGCATGGACTTTTTCCAACCTTCATTTGCCATGGCTTCACGAAACGACTTTGGCTCCCTACCCAATGCTAGTGCAGCAAGAAAATTTTGGTGTTTCACAGAGAAATTGTCACAATTCATATAATGTGCTATAGGGTAAGGAGTACCTGGGGGAACTTGAGGAGAGGGTGTAGCGAGAGATGGACTTTTAGCATCGATAGTGTGAACCACATAGTCACGAAGACGAACTGAAGGAATATTCTCACGCATTCCCCTACCCAGGTCGACAGGCTGAGGAGTAGGATCAGGAGCCAAATTATCATCAATCATAGTTGTTGTTGAAGAAGAAGGTGCAGTTGAGCCGGCAGATGGGGTGGCAGTTGTCTGAACATCCTGCTGCACAACTGGTGCAACAGGAGCTGGGGTTTTCATAATGTTATAATCAGCAAAATCTAAGTCTATATCCCCATTCAAGTCAGCAATCTGCTCAGGAATAATGTTTACTGATTCTGGTTCTTTAAAAGGAAAAATGTCCTCAAAAAATTTAACATCTCTAGAGACAAAAAATTCTTCAGTGTCTAGATCAAAGAGTTTCTAACCCTTTTTCCTAAATGGATACCCAAAAAAAATACACTTTCGACTACGACTGACAAATTTATCACCACCAACTTTTTTATTTTAGCAAAACATAAAGAGCCAAAAACTCGAATAGTATTATAAGAAGGAGGGTTGCCAAAAAGAATCTCATGAGGGGTTTTGTTATGTACCAAGGGAGATGGGGTATGATTAATTAAATGAACGGAAGCAAGAATGCTCTCTCCCCAAAAATAAATGGGGAGATTGGCTTGAAACCTCAAAGCCCTTGCAACATTCAACATATGTTGATGCTTTCTTTCAACTCTTCTGTTTTGTTGAGGAGTTTCAATACAAGATGTTTGAAAAATGATCCCCGTAGCAGAAAACAAATCTAACAAACACCTCAACTCAGTACCATTATCACTTTGAAAATTTTTTATATTTTGATTAAACTGACGATTGACCACAGCAACAAATGTCATAAACGCTTGAAAAACTTCAGTTTTTTCAATCAACAAATAGACCCAAATAGCACGAGAATAATCATCAACAATTGTAAAAAAAAATAACGTGCCCTACAAGAAGAAGCATGTCTATAAGATCCCCACAAATCACAATGTATTTTTTCAAAAATTCTAATAGACTTATGATCATTTAACAAAAATTTGTCTCGATGCTGTTTAGCACGAAAGCATACCTCACATGCTTTGTTCAAACTACACTTAGAGTCACTAATAGGGGGAAGTAACTTTACTATGCCTTCTGACGGATGTCCCATTCTTTTATGCCAAAGTTCCAAAGTAGATATTGCTCCATGAACTGAAATCTGATGCAGTTGTAGACACCCCGCCTTGGACCTCTCACCCCGATTGCATACATAGTATTTTATTTAACTTGTTTTTGTTAGTTTCTGTTACTTCGGTTAAGTTCCTAACTGATTCCGTTAGTTTTGGACTAAACTACATAACAGAATTAACTTTAGAGTCATTTATGTCATTCTGTCTTTTCCACCCGCGGGCGCCTCCGTCACTGCTTGTGGGCTGCGCGTTCGTCTCGCCCCTAAAGCCGGACTCGCGCGCCTCCCTTTATGGCAGTTACGGTTTGCAGTCTTTTCCCTCCTTTTTCTTGATCACAAAAACCTCTTTTTACATCCAAGTTCATCCCCCCTTATTTCATAACTCCCAAATCCCATATTCTAGTCTTTTCCTTAAAATCAAATATTTGATCTTTATTTTATTTGATCTCTTCTTTATTATTTGATTTTCATCATTTTTCTATTGGTTAGAAAGCTTCTTTTCCTCTCTTTCTCCACCTATTTAAACCTCTTCTTTTTACCTTAGAAGGGGACTTTTTGGACTTCAACTTGTTACACACCAAAACTCTACACACATTTTCTCAACAATATTTTCTCTACAAAAACACTACACAAAGTGTTGCACAACAATTTCTCTACAACAAATCCATCTTCAAGTAAAAGTTTGAAGTTCTTCTTTTCTAAAGGTACTTTATTCTTCTTCTTTTATTTTATTTGTCTAGTTAATGTATACAATCCCCATAAAAGGGAACATGACCTAAAAGGCCACTTCACTATTGAAGTTTGGTCAAAGTTATCTTCCAACATTTCAAATACTACTTTATTTTCCCCATTTCATATTAATGTAACTGTTACATGTAATCTTTAGCATAAAATCAATAAAACGAGTTTCTTTTTATTTCTCTTCTGTAATTCCCATTTTTCTTTACATTATAATTGTTAGCATTTTTCTCATATTAAAATAAGGACATTTAGCATTAGAACACCAATAATAGCAAGACCCGCGTAAGCGGGGCGGAGTGGGTGTTTAAGTACTTCCCACTCCGTCACCTAACCCACGAACCCTCATCTTCCCGAATCTTTGGTTTCGTAATATAAAAATAGGTCATTTCTTTAGGTTTTTCTTATGTTCCGTTAATAACATAGGTGGCGACTCTACAATTAAAAATAGTTAGACATCCTAGGATAACTCACCGCTCTAGCCAAGTAGTGATTTTTCTCGGGGTATCTACAGTGGCGACTCCGCTGGGGCTAATTTAGAGGGTTAAACTTGCGTTTCTTACTGTTGGTGTTCTTTTATTCTGTTTTCTGGGCATTCTGGTAAAAAGGGTTGGAAGCGCGCGCCTCTGGCTTTCTTGGCTTAAAGCACGCGCGTCCGACCCCAATTACCAGAATCGCCCGCCTTCCTTCTCGTCCTTCAATTCCATGTTTTTGTGCTAACAGTTTCTGCAGGGGAAAAGTATTTTTATTTAGTGTCAATGCAATCCCTTGAACCCATGAGTTTGCAGGTACTGCCCAGAAACGGGCGCATTAGCCTCTCTCGCTCGGAGGCGCGCGCCTCCCACTCTCACTGCCCAACGCGCGCGCTTCTGGGCATTTTCCAGAAACAGAACAGTGCAAAGAACATAATGGTTTTGACAGTGTGTGGGCACCGGGCCTGCACATGACTTCTTTTACTTTATGTTTATTTTATCGGTCACACGGGTGATTCGAAAGTTGTAAATTATGTGCTTATTTGATTTTATTTTGCTCAGAAAAAAAAAATGTTTTGTCACTTGGCTTGACCTCACATTACATGCACATATTCTTATGAATTTCTCACAATCGAGTTGCACAAGTTCATAGCCCCAAACCCGTCGAGGCCCGTCCTAGAGAGTTTCAAGCTCCACCCGACCTTGACTCTCTCGAAGAGGTAAACCTCAACTCGTGGCGTAGTTCATGACTACATGCCGGGGACCTTTAAGCGTCTCTTTAACCGAGCACAAGCCAACACAATTCTAGTTAGGGTCTAACACTCCATGACCAAGTCGGTTTTCATGTGTCGAAATTTCTCTAAACTAATTTCATCAAATCATACATGCCGTTTCCAAAAGAAACAAGTGGTTATTATGGACGAAATAAAACTCCGTCCCCAAGTAGTTATTATGGACGAAATAAAACTCTGTCCCCGCATGTATGCTTTATGACATTAATTTAGTTTAATCTCGTCACATGTAGGTATCACAAGCATGGTGGAATCCGATGAGTATATGGGACCACGAGAAGGTCTATATACTAGTGTGGCGATTCCACTATTTTTTTTAGAAACCCCAAAAAGGACTCCGTCCTTCCGACTTTTGTAAATAAATAAATAAAGAGTCTTTTTCTTTATGTGTTTGAGTCTTTTTATTGTTTGTGGGTGAAATTATTTTATTCAAAAGGTATTTGTGGGGCCATCCTAAGATCAACCGTGTTCTTTCAATAGGTCCAATGGCTTCCAACGGCAACAACAACAATGGTGGGTATTTTTCCGTGTCCAATGAAAGGCTTTTCAACATAATAAGAGCCATGGGGGAACAAATGGATAGACTTGTCGAGGATGCCCGACGCAAAGACTATTTGTGGCAAGCCTGTTTTGATCTCGAGAGGAGAATTCACGAGGAAGAAGTATCCAAACTCAAGCCCCGTTTGCAAGAATTCACCGACGACAAGGTGCAAGAATTCACCGACAACAAGGCAAAGGTCAATGGTAAAACATGCTCAAGTGGCCCGCCCCTCAAAAGTCAAAAAGGTGCCGCCAACAATCGAGTTTTTTACTCATCTTCTAGGAATGACCCAACCCGAAGCATTTGAAGTTTTGGTAGAAAGTGGGAAGGTCCGACCTTTGGAAGGGTACAAGCCGAATGGGATACGTAAAAATCATGCACATGATTAATGGTGCAACTACCACAAGCATAGCAGCCATACTATCAAGGGATGCTGTAACGCCCGTCCTAATTCCTGTTAAATTCTTGCCTTGCATAATTATATGCTATTTTAATTGAGTTAATTATTTAACTAATTGAGCAAGTTTAAGTCCTAAGTGTTCAAAGTTAAAACTTTAGGGTCATTTGTGAAAAATAAAGTTTAGGGGCTAAAATACTTAAATTGAAACTTGGAGGGCCTTTTTGTCAAAAGTGAAACTTGGAGGGCCTAGTTGCAATTTCTTGAAATTTGAAAGGATAAATATCCTTCCTCAGAGGAGGAAGATGCTGATCTTCAAAAATTCTCGTACTTTCCTCTGTTTCATAAAAGAAAAGTTAGGGTTTGCCCTATTCTCGACTCCTCTTGCTTAATTATGCCTCTGTTCGAAAATCCGACTTCACATAAATGATCAGGGCGGTGAGTAGAGCATTTCCTGCCGAACATAAATTAGTTTGGGTGAATTTAATTTCAGACTAGGTAAGTCACTAGCTCCCCCTTGCTTGTAATAACATGCCTATATGTTATTCATGATACTTGTGCGTGATTTGAATTAGTTTTGTGATACTTGTAAAATTGGGTCGAAGGGAGTAATTTTATACTATGTACAGAGAACTTGAATCTAAAATGGGTTCGCTAGTGTTAAAAGAAAATTATACTCCTACTCGTGAGACGGTAAAATATTAACTCGATTTAAATATTATTAGAAAAATTGTACCATTATTTGTGGTACGGGGAAATGAATGGAAGTATCCCTAAATGAGTATATTAGTATATTAGAAAATTATAATTATACGTTTGGGACGTTAAAATATTTAAATGGAATAAAAGAAAATTATCCTATTATTTGTGGGACGGTAAAAGAAATGAATTGAGCTTGAAATAGTGTCCTGGGTATGATACTTCACTCCTAGGTACTCTTGGTATTGTTATTATGTTAGTAAAAGTATACTCCTATGCTTGGGACGGAGAATTATTCAACCTGGGAAAGAAATGAGCATTGGCCGGAAATGTGTAGTGTGCGATCGCACAAAATTTATTGGGCGACCGCCCATCTTTCTGAAATGTTTTTCAAAGGATTCAAAGGATTCATCGTGCATATACTCAATGAAGTATATAAAGTATAAAGAAGATATCTTGTTCTTGAGATGAGTTCCTAAAGAAAGATGGACTAGTGTAACATGAATATAATTCATAAAACAATGATTTAGAACACAATATGTGTTGGAAAATGTATTCGATGATTAGCGATAAATATACGCGAGATATGATTGTGACTAGGTACAATACGACCTATTCGACTACGTGCTTAGAGTCTAAGATGTTGGGCTCTACTTGGAAGTAAGGGTATCGTGATAGACACATTAGTGTGTTAAAGGTTATATGAATATGTACGTGCAAATATGGCATATGACAAAGTGACATAAAATGACATACCCTACTACTTAGTTGGGGTCTGTTATTAATAGACTCTAATTTGGCTTGATTGTGTTACGTGGACACATTATGTGCTATTGTTATACTGATTTGTATTTGCAAATATAGCATACGTGTACTTGTATTTGGTGAGCACATAATTACATGGTTCATGAAGAGCTAGTCCACTACTTTTGGACTTAGTTCTATACTCTTATAGTTCAAGTAAACATCTACTTGTGCATTCTTGTGTAAGTCCAGCTGGTCACCTTGCTTGCTCAGAGATGTATAGGTTCACGCTTATCATGGGGCTGGGGCCAAAGTGATAATCGGGTGCCTATGTATCTGTGCTTGACCCCTTACTACATGCCATAGTAAGGGCATAGCTTCCTTTATTAGAGAAATACGCCTGATAAAAGTGAATGCTAAAACTTGTGTACACCTCGTGAATCTTGTTCTTGTTAGTGACACTGGTTACCGGGTCCTCTTGTGTATTGCACAGCAGCAACTTGATTGATCGTGATTTGTCAACTGCAATAAGCAACGACAACAATGGTTTACTTGGGAGGAATAAGGTTGGAATATCCTTTGTAACGTGTTAGTTTAGCCTTATGTGCTAGTTACTTGATGAGTTGGCTTAGCCTCTCATATACTTGTTACTTGATGACATCCTGGGCATGATTATTTGATAATCTTCTTGATTTGCATGATTACATGATAATATGCTATGTACTTGTATCTAGTAACTTACTGAGATTTATCTCACCCCGTTCCTTGTTTATTTGTTTTCCCCCCTCCCCAGGAAAGCAATTGGTAATACGTTGTGAGGCTCGACTTAGCAGGGGCCTACTTGGCAGGTTGTTCTTGTTGGGGATTGTTAACCTTTCCAGTTTTGGTGAGGAAGATCTTGTATCAGTTGTTTAGACTCAGTATGTTGGGTAGACTTGTATAGTGTTCTTGTAATGCCAGCATATGTGCTAGGCATGTTTTCCGCTGTGTACAACTATTTGGCTTAAATTTCTTGGTATAGAACTCGTTGTGAGCTATCTTAGCTCGTTCCTTTTGAGTATATATATGATGTCAGTTTGATATAAGCAGATGTCATTCAGTTTCTCATTTCTTGTTAGTCACGCGCACCAGGTTCGAGGTTCTATTAGGGAATCACGGGACTTGGGGGCGTGTCAGTTTGGTATCAGAGCTATGGTTTAGCTCTAAGCCTGGATAGGGTCTATGGCCTAGCTTGGGTTAGTCTTGGGTGTGTTTTCGACTTCGAGTGCTTCGTTACTTGTTGTTATACTAGGTATAGGACTGGTGTTGATAGTGTTGATAGTGTTCCCCACTAGATGGTTTGAGAATCGAGAGTGCGAGTCTTTAAAGACTTAGGTGTATCTATCTTGTGCAGCGGACATTGTTTCGTGCTATATATGCATGCTTGTCCTCATTTCTTGATTTACATGGAGGCGTATGCTCTAGTAAGAGACTACGTGCTTGATATCGTTATTTATAAGAGCTTGATAGAAGTGTGGGTGATATCACCCTATACGTTATATGTTAACTTGGTCATGTTACCTATATAGGACATTGATGTGATACGTGTTATGGCTTGGCTTTTTATGTGTTAGGCCTTTCTTGTTTGCCATAATAGATGGTGAATATTTTTATGCTAGTATGCTTGACTATTTATATGAGCATGATATAATTATGTATAATATTCATGTTCTGTATTGAAAGCTCGAAAATGATTATCAAGGTTGTGCTGAATATTTAGCATATGTGGTTGATGAAAGAATGTCTACACCAAAATTGAAGAATGGATACATCATTCTTTGTGAGATCTCAGATATAATTTCTACTGAGTAGTACATGATACATGATGAGAACCTTGAGTTATATTGAGTTGCTACGGTACAAATATAGTGCTGATATCTAAATCAATGTTCATGACATCGGTTGAGTTCAAAGAGTTGAAGATTCAACTTGAGGAATTTCTTGATAGAGGATTCACCCAGCTTAGTATATCTGCGTGGGGTGTATCTGTATTGATTGGCATGAATAGATATGGTACTTTGCGATTTCATATTGAATGCAAAGAGTTCAACCAGGTGACTATAATGAACTAGTACTTGTTATCGTGTATGGATGAATTACTTGATCCCTGAAGTTAATCAGTGGTCTATTCAGTGTTTGATTGATAAGTGGCTACCATTATTTGGAAAGTCAACTATGAGGATATACTAAAGACATCTTCTCATATCAGGTATGCTCATTATGAATTCGTAATTATGCTATTTCGATTGATATATGATTTAGCAGTATTGGTGGATTTGATGAATGATATCTTCAAACCATAATTTGATTTCTTTGCGATGAAGTGATCAATGACCTGTTGGTGTATACAAAGTCGCAGACTGAGAATTGATTGTATTGAAATTTCATGAGAGAAACAATTGTTTCCAAAAGCTAGCAAGAGATAAAGGATCTATTACCTTGAAGTGGATGCCTGAAGTAAGTATCTTTGTTGACCTATATAAGTGGAAACAACCGAGGTACGATTGTTCTTGAGATTTTCTTGATCTTGTTAGAGATTCATTAATGAATTTCGAAGGTAGCTCTATCATTAACTATTTTAGACAGAAAGCTACACTTTCTGATGGATTGATAAACGTGAAGCCAATTTTTTTTTAAAATATGGAAATGATGGATGACCACAACTTCAGTATTTGACCTTGCCTAGTGGATTCGACTAATATGATGGTTATTTGGAGGATATGACCAGTGTTACTATTTTCTCGTGTATACGTCAAGTTTCACCAATATATTGGATATGATAAATTCATTAGGCATAGTGAAGCTCGAACAAGAGATAAAACGTGTGTTAATTCAAAATGGTAACGTACTTGTATATGCTTCGAGGAGATTGAATTTTTATGAATAGAATAATTCTACTCATAACTTGAAACTGATTGTGATCCTACGGCTATTGTATTAGCGGATTCATTGAACATAAAGACTTGTATTTCATGATTGATGGTACTGAATGGGAGAAAATTTCTGAGTATTCAACTAAATCCTTGAATTGCGATTATTTGAAAGCAGAATACCAGAGATCGTTTGATTTGTTATAATCCTTTGAGATTTGTGAATATATGAATATATTGCGATGGATTTCGTGGAAGGATTATCATTTAACAGATAAGTCCCGATGATATTGGTTATAGTGGATTGATTAATCAAATCTGCTTGACTTTATGTGTTGTGATGTTATGATCGATACATCTTAATTACATGGGATACCTGTGGATATAATATATGACAGGAATTCTTGTTCTACATCTTGTTCTATACCCTGTTTTACATCTTGATTATGATAATTTTTCTGAGCACTCTGGATATTTAACCGAGGTTGCTTCTTGATCATATGTTGCGGACATGTGAAGTGGATTTCCTTGTGGCTATTGTATGAGCTTGCTATTTAGTGGAAATTCCATTACCTGAATTACTTAGTATATGAGTAACTGCTTGTATGGATACTTGATTCTTGTCTTGAGCACGAATGCTTCTTGTGAAAGTTTCATGAGAAAGTCTCGGTATCGAGAAAGTTATGTGAGAATAATACTCGTAGGTAATTGATAATATGGTGTGGTATACCATATTCTTGCTATTCTTGAGTTCTAATTGTTATTTATATGTGTTAT
The DNA here is from genome assembly GCA_026119855.1 of Campanula takesimana. Classification (NCBI taxonomy): domain Eukaryota; kingdom Viridiplantae; phylum Streptophyta; class Magnoliopsida; order Asterales; family Campanulaceae; genus Campanula; species Campanula takesimana. The sequence continues at coordinate 1,360,580 of JAOWBW010000210.1, forward strand.
AATCTCGCTTAGTAAAATTCGAGGACGGATTTTCTTTAAGGAGGGGAGGATGTAACGCCCGTCCTAATTCCTGTTAAATTCTTGCCTTGCATAATTATATGCTATTTTAATTGAGTTAATTATTTAACTAATTGAGCAAGTTTAAGTCCTAAGTGTTCAAAGTTGAAACTTTAGGGTCATTTGTGAAAAATAAAGTTTAGGGGCTAAAATGCTTAAATTGAAACTTGGAGGGCCTTTTTGTCAAAAGTGAAACTTGAAGGCCTAGTTGCAATTTCTTGAAATTTGAAAGGATAAATATCCTTCCTCAGAGGAGGAAGATGCTGATCTTCAAAAATTCTCGTACTTTCCTCTGTTTCATAAAAGAAAAGTTAGGGTTTGCCCTATTCTCGACTCCTCTTGCTTAATTATGCCTCTGTTCGAAAATCCGACTTCGCATAAATGATCAGGGCGGTGAGTAGAGCATTTCCTGCCGAACAGAAATTAGTTTGGGTGAATTTAATTTCGGACTAGGTAAGTCACTAGCTCCCCCTTGCTTGTAATAACATGCCTATATGTTATTCTTGATACTTGTGCTTGTTAATTTCGTGATTTGAATAAGTTTTGTGATACTTGTAAAATTGGGTCGAAGGGAGTAATTTTATACTATGTACAGAGAACTTGAATCTAAAATGGGTTCGCTAGTGTTAAAAGAAAATTATACTCCTACTCGTGAGACGGTAAAAAATTAACTCGATTTAAATATTATTAGAAAAATTGTACCATTATTTGTTGTACGGGGAAATGAATGGAAGTATCCCTAAATGAGTATATTAGTATATTAGAAAATTATACTTATACTTTTAGGACGGTAAAATATTTAAATTGAATAAAAGAAAATTATCCTATTATTTGTGGGACGGTAAAAGAAATGAATTGAGCTTGAAATAGTGTCCTGGGTATGATACTTCACTCCTAGGTACTCTTGGTATTGTTATTATGTTAGTAAAAGTATACTCCTATGCTTGGGACGGAGAATTATTCAACCTGGGAAAGAAATGAGCATTGGCCGGAAATGTGTAGTGTGCGACCGCACAAAATTTATTGGGCGACCGCCCATCTTTCTGAAATGTTTTTCAAATGATTCACCTGCTAGTGTGCGGCCGCCCGGTCCATTTTGAGCGCCCGCCCGGGTGCCCTGAAAAATAAAAAGCTTGTTTAAAGTTTGTATAAGTAGGAAATAACCCTAGTTAAGGTATATAACCTTAGTATAAGATGTCCTAGCAAGTGTTATGACACCTTAGGGGCATCAGAACTTGGTATTGAACATGAATATTCAATGATTTGAATAGAGAATTTGAGTATAAGACTAAGAACTCTTTTAATTGTCTTGAAAGTGTTATGAACAAGCACTAATGTGTTATATGTGTCTTGAAACCAATGTTTGTGTACCTTAGGGGCACTAGAACAATGTCTTGAGCTTGAACATCCTTGTAAGTATGAGATGTATAACTCTTTTACTTAGCTTGAACTTGAAGTATAAGACAATTAAATCTTGTACATGACTTGCCAAAGATTGGAATAATAACTTGAGTATAAGATAATTAATTCTTGTACATGTCTTGAACATCCAAAGAATTGGATTGAGAACTTGAATGTAAGATGATAAAATCTTGTACATGCTTGAAACCAATACATGTGTATGGTAATGAACTTGAAAGTGCTATGAACAAGCACTAACGTGTTAGAACAATCCTTGATGTGAATGTGCAAATCTTGAGACATCCTAAGAACATGTGGTTTGAATTGTGATGAACAAGTAAGAATGTGTACTTGAATCCTTAACTAGAACAATGTCTTGAGCTTGAGTATAGATGAAACTTGTAACTCTTTTACTTAGCTTGAACTTGAAGTATAAGACAATTAAATCTTGTACATGACTTGAATATCCAAAGATTGGAATGAGTATAAGATGTAAAACATCCAAAGTGCTTGAATGTAACTTGTACATGCTTGAAACCAATACATGTGCTTGAAAGTGCTATGAACAAGCACTAACGTGTTAGAACAATCCTTGATGTGAATGTGCAAATCTTGCACATAACTACTTGATCGAATGTGGCTTGTTGATTACTTGATATATGGTATGAATAACCAAAAATTGGAATGTGGAACTAGATAGAGAATGAACAACTCTAAGACATACTTGAATCTAATACGTGTGTATTGAAAGTGCTATGAACAAGCACTAATGTGCTAGTAATTAGTTTTAATCGTGCATATACTCAATGAAGTATATAAAGTATAAAGAAGATATCTTGTTCTTGAGATGAGTTCCTAAAGAAAGATGGACTAGTGTAACATGAAGATAATTCATAAAACAATGATTTAGAACACAATATGTGTTGGAAAATGTATCCGATGATTAGCGATAAATATACGCGAGATATGATTGTGACTAGGTACAATACGACCTATTCGACTACGTGCTTAGAGTCTAAGATGTTGGGCTCTACTTGGAAGTAAGGGTATCGTGATAGACACATTAGTGTGTTAAAGGTTATATGAATATGTACGTGCAAATATGGCATATGAAAAAGTGACATAAAATGACATACCCTACTACTTGGTTGGGGTCTGTTATTAATAGACTCTAATTTGGCTTGATTGTGTTATGTGGACACATTATTTGCCATTGTTATACTGATTTGTATTTGCAAATATAGCATACGTGTACTTGTATTTGGTGAGCACATAATTACATGGTTCATGAAGAGCTAGTCCACTACTTTTGGACTTAGTTCTATACTCTTATAGTTCAAGTAAACATCTACTTGTGCATTCTTGTGTGAGTCCAGCTGGTCACCTTGCTTGCTCGGAGATGTATAGGTTCACGCTTATCATGAGGCTGGGGCCAAAGTGATAATTGGGTGCCTGTGTATCTGCGCTTGACCCCTTACTACAGGCCATAGTAAGTGCATAGCTTCCTTTATTAGAGCAATACGCCTGATAAAAGTGAATGCTAAAACTCATGAACACCTCGTGAATCTTGTTCTTGTTAGTGACACTGGTTACCGGGTCCTCTTGTGTACTGCACAGCAGCAACTTGATTGATCGTGATTTGTCAACTGCAATAAGCAACGACAACAATGGTTTACTTGGGAGGAATAAGGTTGGAATATCCTTTGTAACGTGTTAGTTTAGCCTTATGTGCTAGTTACTTGATGAGTTGGCTTAGCCTCTCATATACTTGTTACTTGATGACATCATGAGCATGATTATTTGATAATCTTCTTGATTTGCATGATTACATGATAATATGCTATGTACTTATATGTAGTAACTTACTGAGATTTATCTCACCCCGTTCCTTGTTTATTTGTTCCCCCCCTAGGAAAGCAAGTGGTAATACGTTGTGAGGCTCGACTTAGCTGGGGCCTACTTGGCAGGTTGTTCTTGTTGGGGATTGTTATCCTTTCCAGTTTTGGTGAGGCCGATCCTGTATCAGTTGTTTAGACTCAGTATGTTGGGTAGACTTGTATAGTGTTCTTGTAATGCCAGCGTATGTTCTAGGCATGTTTTCCGCTGTGTACAACCATTTGGCTTAAATTTCTTGGTATAGAACTCGTTGTGAGCTATCTTAGCTCGTTCCTCTTAAATATATATGATGTCAGTTTGATATAAGCAGATGTCCTTCAGTTTCTCGTTTATTGTTAGTCACGCGCACCAGGTTCGAGGTTCTATTAGGGAATCACGGGACTTGGGGCGTGTCAGGTGCTTCTCTCTCCAAAACGTCATCCAAGATTTGATCGACAATGGGGAATTTACTGTGGGTGAAGAGCAACGGTCAGAGAGTGAAAACATGCAAGAACTCATCAAAGAAGAGGCTTGGTTTTGAAATAGGGGCTTCAACAAGAAGGACTACAACGACAAGGACGACGACAGCAATCTCCGTTTCTCTTTCTCTACCTAGAAATAGGATTAAAAAAAAAAAGAGTCAACTGTCCTCTTAAGTGTGCATTAATGTTTTCTCTTGTCCAATGTTAAATTTTGAGTCATCAAATAAAAGTCGTTCTTGTCCTCATACACTCTTCCAAGTTGTTCAATCTAATTCTTGGAAAAATGATAAAAAGATGTCTAAACAAGTTTTAGAATGAAGGCCATCACTTGAACGCCTAGAGGCTAAACATCGTGACAAAGGCGACAACATCGACGACAAATCCAAGACATTAAGTGCCAAAGCGAGATGGAGCAACAACCATGGATAAATATCAAGCAATGTTTCAAAAGGGGGTTAAAAAAAAAAAAAAAAAAAACTCGCTTGGTTGGACTCTTCAAAACAACCTAGGCAAAAGTTGGAGCACAAAAAAAAAATCCCCCTCATTCAAAGAAGTTCATATCAAGATCAACATCATTCCACCAACGAAGGACAAAGCAACATCGACAACCATCACGGCGAATGGAGCATCCACAAGAACTACGGTGACCTGAGCCTCTACACTGGAGGAACGTAGGCAACCTGCAGGTCCGGTCTCATGCAAGAAAGAAGATATGTTTAGCCCTAGTGGGTTATGGTAATCGGCCTTCATCTTGAACTTGTCAAGACATCTTTGTACGAGTCATTTGCCTATGAATAGTCACCACAAGATGAGTCAATTTCTTAGAATTGAAATCATGTTTCACGTTCCTTGTTGCAGTCCTACAGTATGTCAAAAGGCTTCCCGAGAATGGAGTAGCTCTTGCCATGTCCTCTTATGTTTTTCCCCCCACACAAGGATGAGTCTCTTGCTTTGCTCGACAAATAATGACACCCTAGGGGCTACATGACTCAAGAATGAGAGATTCTTTTGCTTCATTTAACAGTTAATGAGCCCCAGGGTCTACACTCAAGAAAGATGTGTGAGACTATCCTCAAAGTCTCTCAAGAGGAATGTCGAAGGGCCTTCATGTCATGTGTGCTTGTGCCTGTTCCCCCAATCAATGATGGGCCTTTCTTGCTCCACTTATAATCAATGGTGGCACTCTAGGGGCTACACTCAAGTTTAAAAGTCTCCTTTAGCAAGAAGCAATTCACTTCACCTCCCAACAATGGCCCTAGCAAATCCATATGCAACGTTGGAGGCATCCTCAATTATTTTGGCACCAAATGTCTCAAGGGGCTTCGCAATCTACAATCTTTTGAGCTACGACGTTACAGTAATCCAAGCAAAAGGCAATATTGGGGCTTCGCAAATTGACAATCTTTGTGGGGGATGATATCTGACCAATTTAATGTGGGGAATAGTCCTCATGGAACCAAGCAATCTTCAAGGGTCTCTTGGTACTTCACGTCAAAGGTCTTTTGGTTTGAAAGGAGGCCTCCGAAGTTATGAATGAATTTGATGATTCTTGTTAGAACTTACAACGAGATTATGAAGGAAGTCTTAGAGAAAAGGAAAAAGATTCAATACGCTAAACTCTATCAAAACAGGGTTATAGCGAGAAATGCCACGGCCAATCCCAATGTTTCTGCAATTCAGCACCCCCTTCTCCAAGATCAAAAGAAAAAAGTGCGGCTCTTGAGCTTCAAGCACTAACTACATCCAAAGATCTGATTAGTTCAACTCAAGAAGACTCAAGTAAGTATATCCATTCGAGACCTTATCACACCAAGATCTTAGCATCCGTGACCTCGACGACACCACAAGACATTACTGCATCTTTTGACATAAGCTTTACGCCATTTGGGTACTGACCACAAGGAGGCCATTCATCTCCCCAGTAAGAGTAAGAAGAAGATCTCTACCAAGAATTCTACCCGACGGCGCATCCGCTCTCAATACCAAGCCGATCCCAAGATAATTTGGGGCTTTACATCGAAAGGTATTCACCATCTTGAAGCTCGTACATGACATTTGGGGCTCAGCAATATCTCGAAGCTTGGGGCTTGCTCACGTCGACAAAAGGCATTTTATTCAAATGGTCCAAGAGCTGATTTATCTTGGGGCTATGCCAGTCATTCAAAGTTTGGCATCGAATGCATTCTAGGGGCTTTGCAGTCAACAACTCCTTGGCATCTCGGCATCAAAAGTCTTTTGGAGCCCCAAAATCGGCAAATCTCTTGGGGCTAGACATCAATCTTCGTTGGGCACAACAGCGACAACAGAATTCAAGCGAGGCAATCCGGACTTCGACCGAACATGATTTGATCTTGGGTTGGCTTTACAAACACACAATGGTTAAAATGGTTCACCCACGAACTAAAAAATAAAAAATAAAAATAAAAAAATCGACAAAAAGATTTTTTTATTTTCCTTACTTGCATAAAAGTATTTCTCTAAGCTTCCTCCCCAGCATTCTCCATCATCCTTGAACTACGCTGGTCTGATTCCTTTCAAGGAATACGTAGGCAGCCTTTTGGCACGACCAACCCATCATCCAGAATGTCATCTCACCGACACTCCATCAAGGTACAAGCGACTCATCTCCATCAAAAGTGTCGACATCCTTCATCAAAGCCATGGCATCAGAAATCCATCCCGAATCAAGCGGCCATGGTAAGTGAAGGTATGAACATCATTCACACTTTCTACAAATCACATCGCACACAAAAGCAATTTCTCCATCCTTTCAAAATCTCTCTCATGCAAATCTGCTTTTAAAATCACAAAGCACCACAAGCACAATTTCACACTTCTCACACAAGCACATGTATCTGCAAAGCACACACATAACAGGTAAAAAAATACAACAGAAGCGGCAGACGGATTCTCGGATCTCGCCAGGTCTTCTCTAGACTTTAAATGCGGCAGACGGATTCTCGGATCTCGCCATCGACAGACGGATTCTCGGAGCTCTCCAGGTCTTCTCTAGACTTTAAATGCGGCAGACGGATCCTCGGATCTCGCCAGGCCTTCTCTAGAATTTAAATGCGGCAGACGGATCCTCGGATCTCGCCAGGTCTTCTCTAGACTTTAAATGCGGCAGACGGATTCTCGGATCTCTCCAGGTCTTCTCTAGACTTTAAATGCGGCAGACGGATTCTCGGATCTCGCCAGGTCTTCTCTAGACTTTAAATGCGGCAGACGGATTCTCGGATCCCGCCAGTCCTCTATCAGCAAAAGTCGCTCACACAGGGAGCGCATTCCTATCCCTTGCAATTTCAATAATTCCTGCTTTTTATCCAGTCTTTATTTTCTTTTGTCGATGTCCTCGGCGGTTGTCTTTATTTCGTCGACACGTTTTGCTTTGCAATCTATATCGCCAAGGGGCTCTGTAGATACCCCGCCTTGGACCTCTCACCCCGATTGCACACATAGTATTTTTATTTAACTTATTTTTGTTAATTTCTGTTACTTCGGTTAATTTCCTAACTGATTCCGTTAGTTTTGCACTAAACTGCATAAAAGAATTAACTTTAGAGTCATTTCTGTCATTCTGTCTTTTCCACCCGCGGGCGCCTCCGTCACTGCATGTGGGCTGTGCGCGCGTCTCACCCCTAAAGCCGAACTCGCGCGCCTCCCATTATGGCAGTTACGGATTGCAGTCTTTTCCCTTTTTTTCTTGATCACAAAAACCTCCTTTTACATCCAAGTTCATCCCCCCTTATTTCATAACTCCCAAATCTCATATTCTAGCATTTTTCTTAAAACCAAATATTTGATCTTTATTTTATTTGATTTCTTCTTTATTATTTGATTTTCTTTATTTTTTTATTGGTTAGAAAATCTTCTTTTCCTCTCTTTCTCCACCTATTTAAACATTTATTTATTTTTACCTTAGAAGGGGACTTTTTGGACTTCAACTTCTTAGACACCAAAACTCTACACACATTTTCTCAACAATATTTTCTCTAAAAAAACACTACATAAAGTGTTGAACAATAATTTCTCTACAACAAATCCATCTTCAAGTAAAAGTTTGAAGTTCTTCTTTTCTAAAGGTACTTTATTCTTCTTCTTTTATTTTATTTGTCTAGTTAATGTATACAATCCCCATAAAAGGGAACATGACCTAAAAGGCCACTTCACTATTGAAGTTTGGTCAATGTTATCTTCCAACATTTCAAATACTACTTTCATTTCCTCATTTCATATTAATGTAATTGTTACATGTAATCTTTAGCATAAAATCAATAAAACAAGTTTTTTTTTATTTCTTTTTTGTAATTCCCCTTTTTCTTTACATTATAATTGTTAGCACTTTTCTCATATTAAAATAAGGACATTTAGCATTAGAACACCAATAGTAGCAAGACCCGCGTAAGCGGGGCGGAGTGGGTGTTTATGTACTTCCCACTCCGTCACCTAACCCCCGAACCCTTCTTTTCCCAAATCTTTGGTTTCGTAATATAAAAATAGGCCATTTCTTTAGGTTTTTCTTATGTTCCATTAATAACATAGGTGGCGACTCTACAATTAAAATCAGTTAGACATCCTATGATAATTCACCGCTCTAGCCAAGCAGTGGTTTTCCCGGGGTATCTACAGCAGTGTATCCGCTCCTTTGAAGTAGTAAAGTCCATCTCGTCTAACACCCGTTCCAATCAACTCCCTCGACTGGTCCTGTATAGCACATATATGGGAGTTAAATTGGACAATACACTGCATATCATCATTTAATTGTGAAACCGAAATTAAATTGCAACTTAAATTTGGCACAAAAAGAACATTTCAAAGAGTTATTTTGTCTGTCAGAACAACAAATCCCTTTTTCGTAGCTATGACAGAATCACCATTGGGGAGACCAACTGGACAATCAAGAATATCACTAATGTGACATAATAGATCCATACTACCAGTGACATGATTAGAGGCTCCTGTATCGATAATTCATACAGAATTATCAAACATACCAGACAAGTGATCTTCTGAAAGCCTAGTATTACCAAGAAGTCCAGCAAGAGCCTTCCACTGTTCTGCTGAGAAAGAATGAGAGGTTGTATTGATAGAATTTGATCCTGCAATAGCTGCTCCTACAGACGCACGAGTTGTGCCGGCAGTTATCGGGACAGTTGTGTGAACATCAGACCGCACATCTGACCGCACAAATCCATCGCTGGCTGCTGCATTCGCTCGAACTGAGCCATTCTGTCCAGTCCTGCCTCGTCCATCCCCCTGAGAAGAATATTTGCCTCTTCCTCCTCTAGTATCATATTTGGCACCATCGGGCCACCATTCCGGATAGCCTATAATATCAAAGCATTGTCCTACCTCGTGACCAGTCTTCTTGCAATGACTACAACTCAATTGTGATTTGTCTTGATGTACCACCTTTCCACGCCCTTGACTACCAGATCGAAGGGAAAAACTAACAACATCATGTGGTTCATCAGGTACTAAGCTTCCCAGCCGAACACGCTCATCCTGAGCCACCAATTGATACGCCCTGTCTAAAGAAGGTAATGGATCTTGTGACAGAATATTAGTGCGTGTCTGAGCATAATAATCTGAATAAAGACCCATAAGAAATTGATGGAGCATGCTATTGTTGCACCTCAATTCATGCTTGCTGCCCGCCGTGCAACTGGTGCAACAATCACAAGTGATGAGAGGCTCATGATGGTGGAGTTCTTCCCACAAAGAAGTTAGTTTTCCAAAATAGGTAGAGACCGACATAGTCTTCGTTTGTTCACATTTAGCAATGGAGGCTTTAAGTTGTTGAATTCTAGGACCATTCACTAAAGCATATCTTGACTTTAATGTGTCCCACAATCGTTTAGCATCTCGATATTTAGAGAGAAGCTTTTACCTCAGGATCTATGGTATTCATAAGCCATGAGATGATCATAGCATGAATCGTTGTCCAATCTAATTCTGTGCATGGAGGAGAAAAGGTTGTGATGGAGCCATCCAAAAAACCAAACTTTCGACGAGCCTCCAACGTCGTTTGAATGTCGCCGGCCCAATCATCATAGTTATCACCACGCAGGCATGTAGGGGTTATAAAGTCTCTTGGAAGATCTTGTGATCCAAGAAAGAAGGGAGAGTTGGGTTTAATTTTAGGTGGCGGGGTTGATTGGCCAATTGTGTGACCAGTTGTTCGGTCGACTGGTTGCTCAGGTTCGATCATGATGATGATCTTGATCTAAAAAATACCAGCTGATACTAGGTTAAACTAGACACGGCATAAGAGAAAGAATAATATTTAGGGTTTCAAAGCTTGATTGTATTATTGATTTTGATATGGTTTTATATTACATCAAAGAGAATCCTATTTAGGAAATGATTCTAAAGAGTAGGCAACAAGAAAGATCAATTCTAATCTAACTAAATATCTATCATATCTGTAATTAATAGCAATCGGATCTCCTAAACCCATTAGGAGATCCATATTCCGTAACACTCTCTCTCTTTGATTTTCTCTTTTGTTTTTTTTTTCTTTTTCTTTTTCTCCTCTTTCCCCTGTTCTACTCTACTCCTACGTCTATTTCTCCCCTTTACTTTGATTTTTCACCATAAATTGAGTAACTAGTGGTGTGCTTTCTAAAGGGTGGATTAGTGGAATTTATTTTGTGCCCAAAATGTCCTTACTCATCTTACTAAATTGACATATGTGTCCGAAATTAAAGTTGATTTATGATGCATCCCAATATATTAAGGGAGAGGCTATTGCCACTACAATATATACTAATCCACTACATCCATTATAATTCTAGTAAGTAAATTATTTACTTGACACAATTGCCCTCATGAAGAGACTACATACACTAAAAGAATTATTTATCTGATACATCCATTAGTGTTCATTAACATTATAGTATTTGTTTTTGTAAATAATTTATTTTCTTCTTTAGGATTCCCAAATTTTATTTTAAGCATGTTAAGATAAATAAATGGTTGATATGCAAAGAAAGTTAAAAATGTGTATATGAAGATTAGGAAATAAAATAATTTTTATTCACCCATTTCTCTTATGTGCAAGCAAGCAATCAAACATTATTTGCTTTTCTATTTGTGACCTAATTAACTGTAAGAGAAAAAGAGAGGAAAAAATATTAAAAAGTGATGAAGAAATTATTGAATATTAAACAATGGATATTTCAAATTATGTATAAAAATTGAGTGATGAATTTAATAATTAATATTTCTACCATATAGTATAACAAAATTAATGCTAAGTATTAAATTAAGTGATGAATTTTATAACCAGATTTTCTTTATAGTATAATATAAACAATATGTTGGTGGTGTCATCATACCTATTACTTATATTATGTCAATTAGTTTACAAAGATAAAAAGATATAAGAAACCCGGTTACAAAGAAAATTAAAGAACATTCGTTTACACAAATTAAATTATTATTATATAAGTTAAGTATTTAATTAATTTGCAGGAAAAATGTGTAGTATATGATTAATTAAGGTTTATTTAATTAAAAATATAGTGGATATGTCAAACTTATATAAGGTATATAATATCTCCCTAAATACTTCATTCATCTTCCACCAAGATATATTAAATGCAATGACTAATTACTTAGGTTTACTTACATTTCTATCTTAAATTTTTGTCCTTAACGATGGAAATAAAAATCAGAAAAGTGGTGAATAAATTTTGGAATTTTAAACTAAGAATTATTCATCTTAAGTATACAACTTTAGTTGTGAATTTATAAATAAATATTTTAAATCTTGTGAAAAGAAACCTAGTTTTAAATCTTGTGAAAACAATAATTTTTACAACTAAAAATCTAGTTAAAAAAATCATATTTGTCAGATAGTAATTTTTAAATTATAGATAACATACTGATATTTTTAATTAAAATTGGCAATGTTAAAGTGTTAAAGCCCTAAAAACCTTTTTTTTTCTAGTGTCAGGAAAGAATATTTTTTATAACACCTAATTATTTATAATATGGTTCAAATATAAAACTAATTGGTGAATTTGTAAATACTTTAGCGAAGTAGATTAACTTTATGGATCACTGGTAATTTATTGTTGTTTCTGGAAAATAAATAAAAGTACAACTATAAATAAATTAAAATTTAGTTGAAAAGGAAAATTAAAAGATGATTTACTATTGAAATTCATTATTTATTGTACAGGATAATTATTTCAAGTTCAATCATTATTGATTAATTTCATGTAGTGGATATTAAGAGAAATATGTAGAATTTATTGTGGTATTATCTATTATGGAATGCTTCATTAATTCCATATAAAACTAAAGGATGATTTTTTCTATTCACAAAATAAGAAGGGATAATTTTGTCTAATTGCATAGTTTTGTAGTGGAAAAACAAAAGATGTAGTGGCAATAGCCCCTCCCTAAGTTATATTTTAAAAATTACTCCTTACGTCCCAAAATAAAGTAGTCATTTTGCTATTTTGGGTGTCAAATTGGAGAGCCCCACTTTTCTATAAAGAAAAATATATAGTACTTTTTTTCTTTATTAATGCTCATCCTTCATTTCAAAAACACATTTAATATATAAATTGATACTCCCTCCGTCCCCCCGACTTAGGATTCTTGGTCAAACAATTTATACTTTGATCAAATATTTGAAGAAATATAATGATCCTAATAAAAATTTAAAACTTGTTATTGTATCACGATTAATAATAAATAAATAACATTTTTTAGATTTTCATTAATATAATTATTTTTGTTCAAATTGTTGTTCAAAGTATAAATTGCTTGACCAAGAATCCTAAGTCGGGCGGGACAGAGGGAGTATGTATTACACATTAACTATTCAAATTGCTCCAAGTTGTAATTAAGATCAAATTGAATCCTTGAAAAATGATGATTATAAATTTCTAAAATTCATGATCATCACAATGTGTGTGTGTGTATATGGGAAATGAATAAAAAAATGAAAGGAAAAAAATGAGCAAAGAAAAATAGTATTTAAAAGTGAAAAAAGAAAGTGAATGCTAAGAAGAATTTTAAAAGAATAAATAAATAAATGGGATAAAATTTTACAAGTAAAAAAAGAATAAACAAGAAAGAAAGAAAAGAGAGAGAGAAAGAGAAAGAAGAAGGAGAAGAAGGAAAATCAAACTCCATTGGAGCATTCATAACAGGAGGTTTTTGGAAGGTTTTTATTTTTATTAAAGAACTTTTGAGAGCTTTTTGTCATTGTGGAGGAGATATTGAAAAAGCTATTTGCTAAAAAGCGAATATTTCTTGAAAAATCTCTCTCTATTAATTATTTAATGAGTAATACTAAAGTTACAAAAAAAAAATTACAAAAAAGTAGTTACAAAATGATTTGGCAATGTTGTATTGGATGTTGTGTTTGTAGAAACCAATATTCATTTATTAAATACCCAATGAATGACTGACTAATCACTTTGTAACAACTTTTTTGTAACTTTTTTGTGTAATCCTAGCATTGCTCCCATTAATTTTCACCAATTCTCCATGTTGTCCATTAAATTTTAAGAGTTCTATTAGAGTGTGGAAGAAGCTTTGTGGTTGTTATTTGTTGACTTGTCATATGAGGGTCACAAAAAAAACAATTTAAAAGAACTCTACTGCGAATGCTCTTGGTCACATGAATTTCCGTCCACCACTCAAAACAGAAAAAGTAATTGATATATATATATATATATGCCGATCAGGTACGCACTATATGCGTACGCACTTTGGAAAAAAAGAAACGCCGCTTTTGTCTCCTCATACACCGCACTAACTTCCTTCTTTATTTCTGTGATAAACGAAAACGCTAGTTTTCTCCCCCTTATCTACGATCTCTTCGTTTCCTCCCTTTCTCTTCTTTCTCCCCCACTCTCAATCATATAAGCATCCCTTAATGATCATATAGAGCAAAGAAGAACAGACATATTAAATCAAACAGTGCAAGCCGATCGAATTTTGTGTGGAATTGGAGAGGACGCAGCTGCTAGTCTCAAGGAAATCCTCCATTAATTGTTGACTGGTGAATTCGTCATTGCATTCGAAGGAAACATCCAAGCAGACATAATCTATTCTTCTTCAATTTGACGAAGACTATGAAACTCGCCCAAAATTTAAAGACTAATTTTTTTGTTCGTTTGAATATTATAATTACAAACTGAATTCGAGAATTGATTGAATTTGAAAACTTAACGATATGTACAAGAAATCCCAATTCGAAAGCTCTACAAATAGATGACCGGAGGGAGTGCCAAACTGAATTGCAAATTGTTTCAATACCCACTATTGATTAGTATAAAATGGAGAAACTAGTGCAGAGGAAGAATCCCAATTCGGATTCTAGCTTCCTTGGCTGTTAATGAGAAACAAAGAAGATGAAGAAAGGAAGGAACACAGCGTACGCAGGGAGGACGGTGTATTTGATAGAGAGAGAGAGAGAGAGAGTACAACGGCGTTTCTTTTCACCTAGTCCGTACGCACTTGATGCGTATAGGATATGTTCTGTATATATATATATATATATATATATATAATGAATACACCCTTCGTCTCATACTTATTGCTACTAAATGAAAGTGCACGGAGATTAAGAAAATATGTTTGAAAAGTAAGTATTGTGAGTGAGTAGGAGAGAGAAAATAAGATAGTGGATAGAAGAGAGAAAGTGAACATTTTGTGTAAGTAGCAATAAGTGCGGGACGTCCAAAATGAAAATTAGTAGCTATAAGTATGGGAAGGAGGGAGCATTAATTTTGGTCTAAGTATCTAGGCTATGTAAAATAGATACTTTGGCACTCACTGTTGCTAACAATATTTGTGTAAAATTTTATTCAAAATTAATTAATATATTTATAATAGGTTTGATCTATATGCTTGAAAATCAATCTTACTCAATTTATAATTTACGCTTCATATTTTTTATAATTTATACTAAAGTTACAATATTTTTTCTATAATATGTAAAAATAAAATTATTCATCATGTCCCTCTGTCTTTAAGTAAGAGTTTTATTTTTCTTTTTAGTATGTCCAAAAATAAAAGTCTCATTCCAAAAATAGTAAGGGACTAGGGGGAGTATAGTGGCTTGGCACCATCTGGTTTGGTTTCCTAAGGCAGTCCCCATTGATAAGAAAAAGAAAAAAAGTGACGCCGTATTTGGGATCAAAAAGCCGACTGGGTCTCAAACAATTATTGGATTGACAATCAAGAAAGAGAAGTCTTGATGCAGTTCGTCAACTTAAAGAGAGAAAGAAGTATTTCTGAAATTTTATGGAGTCTGACTTATAGTGATGATGAGTATGGATTAAAGAATAATATTTTGGACAACTTATCCTTGTTATACTTGTATAATTAAAAAAAAAAAAAAAACTGGTAACTTACTTTTTACATACTTGCATTATGAATAGTGTTTTGGACAATTATATCATCAACTCACTTGCAATCTTTATCGATTTTCTTATGTTTTCTTATTAAGCATACATAATCAAGGTAGTATATTAAAAGTATTGTGAGTAGCCCCCATTAATTAGTGCAATTTATTTTGAGAGGGGTGAGATTACTCATTAAAAGGAACATTAAAAAATGGCTTTAGTGTACGAGGGAGTGAGGGGGACCCGAATCTGCTAAATATTTTAAACGAATATAAAAACATGTTATTGTGCTAAAACGTGATGTAAATTCTTTAAAACAGCATATAAATCGTACATTAAAAACGTGATTTTTTTCTATCTTTTTTTTTTTTTTTTTACATTGTGTAGCACATATTTTATGTTTCGTTGTCTGATTTCTATTTGGCTGGATTGCTGGAGCTAGCGTCTGTTTTTTGTTATAGCGGTTCAAAATTCGAGTGAGGGAGTGAGTATTAGTTTTGAGTAGGGCAATTTGAAGGTCTTAACAAACTTCTGGGCCTTTGAATCATCTCTTATACCCAGCCAACCTGGACTATTAAATCGTTTGAATTAATTGGAACTCAAAAGTTGCTTATATAAAGGAATTTATCTTCACTCACATAATCAATTGTTGCAGAAATGTCACTTCTTTTTTGGACAAAATTACTTACTTATCTTTATTTTTAGTAAACAAAAAAAAAATCTAACACTTTTAATAACATAATACAAAATATATTTTGATGAGCTCACTGTATAACATTTTAATTTGACGTATAAAAAAAAATTGAAAGGCAAGGAGGATATTGATGGAGATAAAACGATACTCCCTCCGTCTCAAAATAGATGTCGTTTTGAGAGTTATTTTTTGTCTCAAAATACATGTCGTTTTACTATTTTCAATGCTATTTTGTTGTTGTATACCAACTCTACCCTTATTAATGATAGTGGACTATCTCTTAAACAATTATTTAATTACCTAGGTAATTGCATTACTTAAGGGTATATAAGACTTTTTCACATACATTAATTGTATTTCTTAATATGTGTAAAGTGGTTGAAACGACATCTATTTTGAGACGGAGGGAGTATTGATTTCTCCAATCCAATCTTTTCATTACCCCGAATGAAACGATATTGATTTCTCCTAGCCAATTGTCTCGTTCGTGCCAACCACAACTCAACAAACTTTCAGTGGCTACCTCGAACCGCCTTCTTCCCCGGCTTTAGAAATTCCAGAGTGGTTACCTTCTTCACCTGCTAACCCTCTTTACTCTTCTTGGAGAGCTGTTCAAATCCAGGAACGATATCTCTCAATGCTCCCATTTTAATTTTAATCATTTGCTTTCTACATCAAAATGAAATAAAAAACTACAGCTGATATACAAAAAAAAAATAAAAAATAATAATAATAATAATCATAATAATTCTACATCCTACACATTTTTTTTAATTTTTTTTTTTTATCAGGAAATCTAAATCTTGCCTGATCACCACATGCTGGCAGGAATTCATGGGTGCATCACAATTGGAAGACACGACACCGCTGCAGCTGAAACTGATATTGCCAAAAACAAAACATTCTTCTTTCAAGAACTCTCAGCAAGCAGCTCCCAAAATCTTCTTCTCCCTTTCAGATGTAGTACAAACATTCAGCAGGGTAAATGTTAGGGTCACAAACAAGTTCCCAAAATCTTAATCATTTACATTCATGCACTCCCCATCACTTCAGTGGCGGGTGTAACGCCCCGGAATTTGGACCCAACTTTACGGGCCCACAGTCCGTCCACGTCACCATTTACAATACTAAACCATAAAACTTTTATAAGACTAATCAAATTCATTAATTAAACACAGTCAAAAGATGACATCTAATACCCAACCAGCAATAAAGTCTTACAATTCCCAAATAACTGAAATAATCAACTAAAGCGTCTAGACTAATAATAATCAAAACCAATCTAAAAATTCTTTGAACATCTTCTAAATGCTCCAGAGACTGAGACTTCCATCCTATTTATTACCTGGAAGAAAAAGAGAATGAAAGGGGTGAGCGAACAAAAGCTCAGTAGGTTCATATACAACCCCTCCGGTTACTAAGGAGGAGTTGACCTGAAGGAATATCAACGAGTACAAATCAAAAGGAATTTCAAACGCTTTCACAAAGTCTCCAAAACTTTTACAAATTTACCAAAATAGACTCGAGTGATTTAATTACCTACAACCGTCCCATACCGTTTGTAGATAACTAAATTACTCACAGATATTATGGAATTCCAAATGATGACAATTGAAGCAAGTAGACTCGAATGATTTAATTATCTATAACCGTCCCATACCAGCTATAAATAAATAAATCACTCACAGATTTCAGAATTTCAAAGGACTGATAACTGAACAAAATAACTCGAGAAATCTAATCATTTACGACCGTCCCATACCAGCCGTAACTAACGAGACTTCTCACAGATACCAATAATCACATAAGTGGTCTAGTGACCTTTTCAAACCTAAATTCCCCGTAGGGACAAAAGCTCAGTAGAGCACACAAATACAAAGTGGTGGATTCCGGAACACCTCACTACCCCTCTTGGGCAGTGAACTAAGGTTGCCTTTTTACAGGCCTAAATCAAATAAACCCCGTCGTAACGAGTTGTTTAACTTATGTGCTCATTGATCGGATACAAAATGTTTTCAAAAGCTTATCTCATCAAAACTCTTTTTATACGAAATACGAATTTCAAAAGCTCACAAAAAGGTTTCACGTATGGACAAACAAATGATACGAATTTAGCAACGAATTAACAAAGGGCCAACAAAAGATACGAATTTAGCAAACGAATAACAAAAGATTATCAAAAGACGGTGACCGAGGGAGTCAATGCAAATACTGACACGATGTCAGTTTGACCGTATAAAAGAACGTACATCGCCAAAAATAATGCGGAAGCCTAATAACTGGAACGGTAATATAACGAAATAATAACCTAAAGGATGTACAATCCCTTACCTTAACCGAACTTGAAAGTGCTCCCGTAAGCGAACGAGTACAACTAACACTGCTTCCCAAAATCTATCAATAACAATAACATATAATTAATATTAAATAAATCTAAACCCAACGATACATTCTTAAAAGCAGTCTAATAAATTTACTCCCCTTGCATAGAAAAAAAAAAAATATATCAGACACTCTCTCTGTCTCGGCTTACAAGCCACAATTTGCATATTTCTTTATTTATCATAAACTCATTCCTAGCCCATAATCTCCAAAATCAAAAGATAATAACCCAAATAATTATTAATTGACTTATAAGAATAGAATCTTACCTATGGGGTTTGAGAAGATGGCTGCTTTCCTCTTTCTCTCTTGCGGCAGACTTCTTTTCCTCTGTTCTAATGTTATTTTTAACTGCTCTGTTTTAGGTTTAGGGTTAAACACTATATTTATATAGTATAATAATGGGCCAATCTAAATTAATTCTTGTATTTTCATTTAACTTCAAAAGCCCAATAAAATTTTCTATGATAATAACTCAAGTAAAAATTTGATCATTTACCATCCAACCCAAAATATAACTAAAGTCCAATAATTAAATTAATAACAATTTCGGGGTATTACAGCGGGACCCACAAACTATACAGCCAACTTCAGGACGTTGAGAACATTCAGGACGTCAAGAACATTCAGGACGGGGGTTTGCAGGTTTCAACAACTTGTCGAATCCTTTCCACAACAACAGGAATATCATTTTCGTCTAAAGTGGTGAAACAACACCTGAACCATCCTGGTTCTATACAGTGACAAGCAGAACCAGGAGTAACATTTATTTTGCCCACATTCAACAGTTTATCCCACAATTCAAGCTCCCCTTTCTCATTATAAGGCCTAATCAGTCCACTCATGTCAACCCAACAGTACAAACCTCCACTGCTCTTTGTACACTCAATCCCCAACTCCTTCAAACCTTCCACAAACAGATCGTACATTGCCTTTATCCGTCCCCTGTTTATTTCAAGATACTCCTCGCAAAATCTTATGTCGGAAAGCATCGAAATTACCAACTGTTGGGTTGGAGTCGAAATAGAAGAAAATCTTGTCAGCCTTTTAGAAGCAACCAAAACATTTTCATTTAAAGAATATATAACCCCAACTCTGAATCCCGGAATAGAGAAATCTTTGGACAATCCATACACTATATGGACCCTCTCCTTGTCGGAATCTTCCGAGTCAAGAATCTCAGCCATGCTTACGAATTCCTCATCTCCATAGGTGGAACCAGCAAATAACTCGTCAGATATTATGTGGATGTTCTTCTCTCTAGCAAAGTCTAAGAGACTGTAAAGAGTTTCTCGAGTCATTAGATTACCGACAGGATTAGAAGGGTTTGAAATCAAGATTCCACGGACTTTTTGACCTCGTTTTCTTGCCTGGTTATACGCCTGCTCTAAAGCTGTGATACTTAAAGTAAAGTTGTCAGAGCTTCGACAATGGACAGGGATTAAGTCCACTCCTGTACGGAATTTCACATCTCTGTCAAACCTGCAGAGAATGTTTCCAATTAAGTTTACTCAGAGAGAAAAGGAGGGTACAAAGAAAAATTAATGGTAATAACGAAGTGTAATTACCCTGGGTAGTATGGTGTGGGAATAAGAAATGCATTTCCATGGTCTGCCAAACAAAAGCAGAGAATCTCAATTGCAGGAGTAGCGCCAGACGTTAATACTATCTGTGAGGGGTTAAATGACGTTGATTTCCCCATGACATGTGTCATGAACCCTGCCATCGCCTGCAAAAAATTGCAGTCACAATCTGCAAGTTAATTGCATGTGTAAAAGGATGATATCATCGAGAGGCGAATATTGAAGAATAGCATTCAGGTTCAGGCAACAGAAAGAAAATGGAAACAAGGAAAAGGGGGAGAGTGAGAGAGAGAAGCACAAGATCAAGGATTATAGATTTATGCAAAAGATAAAACAACAACAACAATGTCTTAGTCCCAAAAAGATTTGGAGTCGGCTAAAATGAATTGACGTACATACTCATCAATGAAGAGGTGAGAAAACAATGAAAATCTAGAGAAATTGCAACCAACTGCAAGGAAGCCAGGCCAATCTCTCACTTGAACCTTCTGCTTACCATCAACTAGATTGAGTCTAATAACTGTTTCCACTAATCAACCAAAAGGGTTGCACATGCCTTTTGATGATTATATTGAGAGGCTTGTGTTTTATGTCCAGTAAGGCTTTAATCTATCATACTCTTCTTGACAAGTTTTAGGTAAGAAATGAATGGGCTTCAAGTTCCAAAGGGAAGTGACTAAGTTCTCTGAAAGGTTGCCTAAAATTAAATAAGTGCTATATCTTATAGTTCAACAATCCTAAGGTTGTATACCAACAAAGGCACCCAGAGGAGGAGCTACCCACAAGGCAAAGGGGGCAATTGCCCCCATTGGTTTTTTAAAAATAAATATTTACAAAAATTTTGGATTTAGTGCAATTTTCTGAAATTTGCCCCCTTTGAGATGAAAGTATTACAATACACTTGTTTTTTTTTTGCCCCCATTGACAAAAATACAATTGATTTTTTTTGTTGTGTGTAACTTTGCCCCCGTTGACAAATTTTCCGGCTCCGCCACTCAAGGGACCTATCATTATCACCCTGCACATTAGTTTTCATTTGGAACATAAAATTCATCTACTGGTGGGCTTGGCTTCCTAACTTTCTAATCTTCCACACACAGACCTGCAATTTGTAGAACCAAAAAAAGTTGTTTGCAAATTTTGTCTTTTAGGATTCATTTGTGGAAACTGTTTCACTGAAAAGAAATTGATTGTAAACCACTCATAAACAGGATAGATTCATTACCACTTTGAGTTCCATCATTCCATCAAACGGCTGGTAAGTGGCAATACCACTAATGCTCAAATCAAGTATCCTGTCATTTAAATTCTTCGAAAACCATTTCTCAATCAAATCCAGCGAAAGCTGCAACCACCCAAAAAAACATTACACTCAAAAATAGCCCATTACAAAAAAAGCAGAATCAAGTACTACTAAGAATAACGCTGAAAAAGAATTCATACCCTATTTTCCGACAATCCGAGCTGAATTATACCATCCGGATTATTCAATTTGTGATATGGATCCTCCGCAACCCAGTCCAATCCAATGTAATAAGGAGAATCATTGGATTTCCCAATAGACTGAGCTCTAGAGGAAAGGTGAGCCTGGCCAACTGAGCCTCGCATAAGCAGATTAGACCTGGAAGCTGACCTCGGCAACTCCGCCAGGTTAGTTGAAGAAGCCGACGGCGACGGAGGATTGGAAGAAGGAGATGGGGAACGATGACGTTTGAGGTAGAATTGAAGAAAGTAAAAGAGAGCACAGGGGATGAATGAGCCCAAAATAAGGCCGCCACGGCCATGAACAATGCCTTGTAAGGGGACAATGAGTCTCATACCTGTGGTGGCTTGTTTCCGGGTCTCGTCTTCAATGTCGGAATTAGGGGATTTGGGTAGACGGGTCTGGGTCATATGAGCTGCCGGGGAACTGAGGAGTCCGGCCGGCCGGCGGGAGAAGTGGAGTGAAAGTATGCGAGTGTGTGTGGGGTTCGGAAATCCCTAGGAAGAGGAGGAGATTTGTTGCTTGGGTTGGAGGGAGATTGGATTCTATCGTTGGAATCTTTTTTTTTTTTTTCCTCTGAAAAATGTGAAAATTTGATTTAGATGTGTGTGATCCTGAATTGAATCGAATCGATTTTCTTCCCCCCTCTCTCTCCACCCTCAGACTCTTGGGCCATTGAATAATGGGCCTGATGATCAGGTGTTTCAGTGCGGTACTCCAGAGATAGTCGAGTACTTTCAAAACAACGAAAGTAACTTGCGTTATGTTATAATGATAAAATAGCAAAACTAATCAAAATCGTTAATGAACATTGATATTGATGGAGGACGTTAGTAATTTAACGAACATTACTATTAATATTTTCAATTTGCCCTCATAACGAAACTAATTCCTAACTTGCATAGTTGAGTCTTAAAATGACCAATTTACCCTTATTTATATAAAAATCACTTAATCCACAAATAATATATGAATTAAAGTAGTATAAATGATAACGCATTAATTATTATCAGTTTTTTTTTAATTTCATGAAAAACCTAATAACAAATCTCAAAAACCTACAATTAATTTTGTATATTAACTTTTAGTTGATGAGAAAATCCAACACACACACACACTCTCTCTCCTCTAGTTTCTCTCTCTATATACACATACAGAATCTCCGGCTGTGACCCAATGCATACACACACCCAACACCGGCGACCGTCACCCCTACTCCGGCGACCCCTCTCTCCTACCTATCTCGGGTTATCCCCACTTCAGACCACCTCTCTCCTTTCCACTTCCAGCGACCCCCTCCATTTCTCCAGGCAACTGCCCCCCTTCTCCGGCCAACTCCGCCCACTCGCGCCCTAGAAGCTTCAGATCCACTGTTTTTTTTTTTTTTTTGAAAAACTCTGGCTGCCTCCGTCTCCGATAAGCTTCATCTCTCTATCTTTCTCTATCTCTTAACTTTCTCTCTTCCGATCTCTGATTTTGAGTAGCGGGAAGACTTGTCGGCGATTTTTCCTGGAGTGCCAAAATGGAGGTCGGCTCGATTAGGGTT
Source organism: Campanula takesimana (assembly GCA_026119855.1). NCBI lineage: Eukaryota > Viridiplantae > Streptophyta > Magnoliopsida > Asterales > Campanulaceae > Campanula > Campanula takesimana. Next base: position 1,383,458 of record JAOWBW010000210.1, read on the forward strand.
TCCAGAGGAGATGTTGTCGTCGCTTTTTAATGGAGTGTGCAAAAGAGGCGAGTCCGATTAGGGTTTGCAGATGAGATGTTGCTGGATGGAGAAAGTGGGGTGGCCTGAAGAAGACAATGTTGGTGCTGGAATTCTGTGGAGGCCGGAGTTAGGATGTAAACGGCAGGCCATATAAGTTTTGCAATCGGACAGAGATGTTGGTGTTGAGCATCGGTAGTTGGAATGCGATTGCGTGAATACTGAGTTATGGGAATTGATTTCAGAGAGCGAGAGTGAGGGAGGAGAGGAGTTAGGGATTTGATTTTAGTTGTTTGTCTTTCTTTGCTGGCTTGAGTGGGGGTATAGAAGGTTGGGAATTGGAGGGTAAATAGGTCATTTTATTACTGAGTTATGAGAATTAGGAATCTGTTTTGTTATGGATCAATTTGAAATCTTTTGATAATAATGTCTGTTAAAATACTAACGTCTGTCAACTTTGAATAACACTGTTAACGATTTTGGTCATTTTTGGTAATTTATCAATAGTACGCATGTTAGTTATGATATTTCAGCAGTATGGAGGTTAAAGTGATATACAGTAAATACTACGGAGGTCGGAAATGAGGTTTAGTCAGAGATAGTCCGATTACATCTTTGTAGCAAACTTATTTATTTATTTATTTATTTGGGGGGGGGGGGGGAGAATAGCACTTTATGCTATAAAGTTTACATGAAGTTGCAATGTAGGACTTAAAGTTCTATTTATTGTAATTTAGTACATTATGTTCACAGTTTGTTGCAATCCGGTGCAAAATGGATGACAGCTGACGAAAACTAACGAAATAGACGAAAAGTGTAACGAGTGTCTTTTAAATTGTTTTATTCAGCCCCTGAAGTTTAATAGTTTTATGAAATATAATTGGGGCATTCCACTATTTTCTCGTACATATTATATTATATTTTTTTCGAATTCATTCATTTATTTTCTCAATTTATTTGTACATATTATTTTAATTTTTTCAAAATCATTTATATGTTGTTACTTAATAATTCCCCTTTTTATTAAGATTTATTCATACAATATACTCTTGTAAAATATAGGGGTTGCATATGTAAATATAAAAGACACTGTTACACTTTCCGTTTATTTCGTTAACTGTCATCCAATTTTGCACCATTGTAACAAAGTGTGAACATAATATACTAAATTGCAATAAATGGAACTTTAGATCCTACATTGCAACTTCATGTAAACTTTATGATACTAAGGTGCTATTTCCCCTTCTTCTTCTTTTTTCAATTCATGATCACCAAATTTCAATTTTCTCTCTCCTACCCACTCACAACAACTATCTACTAACTTATTTTCTCTATCTACCCACTCACAACACTTTATTTTCTAACATGTTTTCTTAATCCCCGTGCATTCACATTTATCAGCGATTAGTTCGGGACGGAAAGAGTATATATATTTATATATATTAGTTAAAATTTATTTAATTTAATAACTTAAAAAATCTAAATAATGCACTTTAGTATATGATTATATGAAAGAGATTTTGGGTTGTGGGAGCTAAAAAAAAAAAAAAAAAAAAAAAAAGAGATAATTGATCTTGAGTCATTAAAATTTTTATAAGATTCCTTATTGACTGAATTGAAATTAGTTTTCTTGGGATTCCTTGTTAAACTAAATTTAAGTATTTTGGATTTTTTTACTTAGATTAGATTTTGGGCTCTTATTTCTAAATGTACTTACTAAGTGCATGGAGAGTATTGTATACTAAGAAATAGCCAAAGAATCAGTAGGATCACAAAGAGAGCCAAAAAGAGTGCGGGCCTTTAGATGTACCCTTGAGATACTCCATAGAAGGTCAATGGCAAGTTTAAGGGTAGTGCGTGAGGGTGTGTTCATTTTTCTTAAGAGATACAACATGTGCATTATTGTACACCTTAGATTGTTGATATTTATGAATATCCTGGCTTGGTAATGCCTCCACATGTAGTCTGATCACGTGATGAGCTGGAGGAACAAAATATTTTATTCTTTTTCTTGTTTATTACTTTATGTAAATAACTCATTCCGAACTGCTCATTAACTATTACATTTTTTTGTCTCACTTTTGATGAACATCATTAGTTTCACCATGTTTTGTTAAATATCTGATTAACTTCGTTAGTTTTAGACTTAACTAACTAACAAAACAACTAGAGAAGGCAAAACAGTAAAAATGTGATGATTGTCTCGTACGAGATTACATGTCTCATATAAGACAACCTGTCCAGAGTGTGATCTGGTTCACTTTTCTTCTCTGTCTGGATCCCTTTCTTGAGTATTAATCTTTCCTTCTAGGATTTACTTAGATTTGTGACTTCTCATAGACTTTCTCATTGATTTGTTACCTAATCAATCTCTTCAAATCACGACTTTGATTATTACCATAATTGTGACTCCAACTAAAATACAAGGTGTCTTTCTTCGTATAAAAGATTACGCCTCTTAGCCACGTTTACTAAGTTCTCTCCCTTAAAGAGCACACAAAACATCCTCGAATCACTCTTTAAATTCGTTTGTGGCATGATTCAAGCTTGGATCTATATCCATTTGTTGGATATTATGCCCTAGGCCCTTGAGAAAGGCCTATGCGTTACATCATAGCTTCATTGTTATAGAGATAACAAACCCGATTATTATATCTTTTGCATGTTTATTATAATAATCATTATCCCTAAAACTTATGAAGAGCTAGTTGAGTTTAATGGATAATCATATGATGATTATGGTGCATAGGATGCGGATTAAACTTGTGGGTACTTGTTGGAGAACAAGGTAATGGATAGATCCGTTATGAGATTTATGTCATGGTCAAATGTCAAAATTAAATCTCATAATAGTCATACCATTTGAATCCTTAGACCTGAGATTATCATGGTCTTCCACATGATGAACATTAAGTTTGACGTACTCAAACGCCACCCTTAACCGGGTAGTTATAAAGGATACGATTGGCATAATCAGATTCTTATAGGGAAGAATGATAAGTCAAGATGGGATTTGTCCCTCTTCGGAGATATATCTGATTAGGCCACTCGATGAGTGAGATTGATGATAGTGCATGGCCATGCCCAAATGAATTATGTGATCAATGTCATTTGCTCATATCAATCTACTCGGGATCGAGAAAGCATTGGACAACATAAGTTGACGTGGACCATGACTTATGTCCAAAATGATATCGCGTGACAAAGAGATTGTGATATGTTCTATAAGGTAACTTTAGACTTTCAAAGTTATACTAATTGGGTAGTCATAATGGCTTGCTGGAGTCCGCTTGTGACTTACGGGTTCTGACTTGTTCGGACTCGTTGCCAACTTAGTATAATCCTATTGGGTCACACACAATAGAACAGATTGAAATGGCTGGAAAATATGGGATTCTGCACTGGCACCGTACGACTGAACAGGAGGAGTACGGCTCCTAAGGAGCCGTACGACTACCCCTCCGTGCCTGACCAGATTCTGCAGTTTTCTTCTTGGAAAAGGAATCCCGGGTCCAAAAGGAAATAGGTCAAACCTCTCATATAAAAAGGAGTGCCGGGTTTTACATCCCCTAACCCAATGGATAACATAGGTTTTGGAAACCTATATCAAGTGTTTGTGAAACATTAAAATATAGAGAGGTAGGATTATTAATTTGAGATCTATGATCATCAAATTCAATAATCGAAGAAGCAAGATACTTCCTACGAAGAAAGCGTTTCTTCATCAAGCCTTTATATCTAGCAGTCGCATCAAGAAGGTGTTCTTGAGTCCGTTCGACGTGTGGGTATCGATAGAGGGTGTTTGCTTTAGCACCTTAAAGTCCGTGTTCAAGGATGCGATCTTTAAGGGTTAGTTTCTTTCATCTTATATTTAATTTAATCAACATGGACGGATCCGATCTCATGGGTATTTGATTTCATGTTATTATTCCACTGCGTATGGTGCATCAAAACCCAACACCATTGTCTAGGCTATCACTCAGAATCTTGTGTTTTTTAAGGGTAATTTCCCTATAACTTTTATATTCTCTTCTCATCTATTCTATTGTATTATAGATGTTGGTGTATATGTCCTATGCACGTTATTTGAACGTTGTTATATTATCATTTATTCATTATATAAAGAGATGTTATTTGATTATTATTTGTTGTTATATTTTTGTTATAATAATCTTCATCCCTAATACTTATGAAGAACAAGTATAAGTTTAATTAGATGATCATGTGATGATTATGTGTATGCGATACAAATTAAACTTATGGGTATGTGTTGGTGAACATATACTGGACATGACCCAATTATGAGATTTATGTCATGGTTAAATGTCGTAATTAAATCTCATGATAATTATATCATTAGAATCCTTAGACCTGATCTTCCACATAATGGAGATCATGTTTGATATATTCAAACGTTACTCTTAACCAAGTAATCATAAAGGATATGATTGACATGATAGAAGCTATGTAGGTAAGTGTAATAAGTCAAGATGGAATTTGTCCATCTTCGTGAGAGGTGTCAAGCTTGGGCCCCTCGATGAATAGTATTGATGAAATGCATGACCGTGCTCAAATGAATTGATATGATCAATGTCATTTGTGTTATCAATGTATTCGGAATCGAGAAATGATTGAAAATTGTAAGTTGACTATGGACCATGACTTACATTCAATAATATCGTGTACAAAGAGATTGTGATATGTTCTATAAGGATAAACGAACTTTGACTAGTTATATTATATGGGTAATCATGATGGCTTGCAAAGGTCCGCTCATGATTTATGAGAACAAAATTATTTTGACTCATTACCAACTTAATTTTATCCTATGGGGTCACACACAAAATAACGAATTGTTAAAAGGCTAAAGGGCTATAAATCTTCATGGCACGGCCGCCCACCCATTTTTCGACCCGCCCGTCCCGCCTTTGTCAGCGCCTGCTCACCGTCAGTGTGTCCTCCCAACAGGCGACACGTGTCGCGGCTTAAAAAAAACCTCAAGTTAATTTAAAATGCAATATCTTGAGATTTTGAAGTCGAAAAAAAAACACCGCTGTGTTCGTCTCGACGAGACGAATCAAACTAGATAGATCATGATATGGTTTGAAATAAATTTTTTAAAATCATATTTTTTTAGCACACAAAAAATTGAGCTGCTCGTCGCATGAAAGGTAACACTTTTTATGAAAAAAGTAACAACTTCATCTTGAAAAAGTAACAATTTTATTGTAAAAAGTAACAGCGGTTTTGCAGGAAAAAAATAATTATTTTGATAGTTTTTTTGGTAAGATAAAGTAATAATTGAAATGTAACAGAATGCATATGTGATTATAATTGCTATATAGATGAATGTAACAGTTTTATAGAGTAAATATTACATTTTTTCTTTAATATAAAAGAGTAAAACACGCATATAATCAGTTGCATTTTCAATTGTTACTTTCTTTTAAAAAAAACAATAAAACTATTTTAATTTTGTTTTTGCAAAATTACTATGTTAAATTACAAAATTTCAATTGTTACATTCAGCCTTTGTAATTGATAAATCATCAAATGTTTTAACAATAAATTTTTTTAACAAATGAATGTTACAACTTTTATAATAAAATGTAACAATAGTTTTTTTGGAGTAAATCTTATGTTATCCTCAATCCTTTTTGTGCTAACGTATGGTTACATTTCAGAATAAAAACTGTTACATTTCAGAAAGAAATTGTTACATTTCAGAATAAAAAATGTTACAATTGAGAAAAAATGGTACATTCGTTTATTATAAAATATAACATTAGTTTTGTTGTCAATCTTATGTTAACCTTAATCTATTTCTCCAAATTTATAATTACGTTTCTGAATAAAAAGTGTTACATTTGAAAAAAAGATGTTACATTCCTTCTTTAAAAGTGTTACATTTGTTGGCGAGCGAAAAATGACGGGGAAAAAAGTTGGAGGAAAGAAAATGTGGGCGGTCGGGCGGGTCAGTAAATGGACGGATGGGTCGACCCATAGACGGTCCGTTTCACGTTGGGAGACCGTCTCACGGGAGTCCAGCCCTAAAACTCTAAACAATAACTTTAGATTAATTTAATTAACCTTATAAAAATTTAAAATTTGTTATTGAATAGTATTTATAATGATGTATCGATAACAACTTTTTTAATTCTGTTTAAAATAAATAAATTAACTGCTCAAAGTTTATTTATAGTTACGTAAAAAAAATATGACATTTGGATATGCGGGAATGCCCGTCTACCTGAATGATGTATCGATAACAACTTTTATCGGGCGTGACCACGAAATTAGTTCAAGCAACTTTCATGTTGAACCCGCGGACAACCGGAACACCGGAATGCGCACGACGGAGCAGTTGCAAGCTGTTGCGGAGCAAGAACACGGAGCCGGAAAATCATGCATGTTTACTCCCACAAAATTCGGCACATGGCTACAGTGGGGGGGGGGGTTCACATGGGAGAAAATAAAAGCAACCAAGGATTGACATGTGGCATTCAAAGGAAGGGTCAAGTTTTTCAAAGCAACACCATCACTTTTGGCCACTTTTTTCCACCCCTTTGCATGAATTTCGGTCAAGCCACACCACCCCCAATACTACCCCTACTCTAGGGGCATTTTGGTCCAAAAATATCACCTCCCTCCTCCATATACTCCCTTGGTTGATCCAAGAAAGGGGTTAACACATTCACTCAACACACACCATTCATACATAAGCTACACACTTCACTCCATATTCTCTCCACCATCCAAGCACTCTCTCTACTCCTCAAACTTCAATCACAAGACCATCCATACACCACCATATAACCACCCTAAACACTACACAAAAATAAAGCAAACAACTCACTCAAACTCTCATTCAATCACAAGGCAAACACCTTAAGAAAAGCACCAAAAAAGTCTTCCCTTGGAAGCAAAGGAAGCACATATAGGTAATCTCTTGTTCTTGTAAAGTTCATCCATGTAAAATGTAGATCCTTATGATATTTGGAAAGGGGTCTAGCCACTTGTTAGGCTAGACCCCATTTGATGTCCAAACAATGTAATGTTGATACTCTTGTTGTTCTTCTCTCTAAATGATGAATATACTATGATTAAATGCTTAAATGGCTGTCGTTTTATGTTGTTCATATGTAGATATATGTGTGTACAAAGTCTCATGTTCATATCATCTCATTTGAGTGAGTTTTTATGGGTGTTTTCATCCCTTTTGTTCCAACTCTCTGTTCTCAGATTAACATACTTCCTGTTCTGACACCAAAATGTCAGAGGTGTTTTGTGTGACTTATACTTTCTTGATGGATTTGAAACTCTCCATATCTAAACTTTGATATGTTAGGAGTAGCTTTCATGTTTAGTGTTACCCCTGAATCCCCCGTTTTCATGATGCCAAAATTGGATATTTTATGGAGGTATGCATATCTGTCAGACTAGGCTGTTGAAAGTTCTATCTTGCGTGCTTTGTTTGAACACCATAACATGATCCTAAAATCAAGGGAAAAATCATGGTTGATGCTTGATATGTTAGGAACTTTTCTTGACCTTTACTTTCTGGATTGAGTAAGTGTAAGAGCAGATACAAGAAAGGAAGATAGGCAGCAGTCCCTAAAATGCTTGGGGATGGACTTTTGGACATTTATTTGTTATGGGATTTGTTTCCCTTTTGTTCACCATTGTAAGTATTAATCCCCCCACCCCCTCTTTGTGATCTCCTTTACTGGATATGAATGCTAAATCATTTTCAAAACTGAGTGGGAGTCGACTCAAACCGACTCCCATTTGTGAATTAAAGCAAACAGTCCTACAATAGGAAGACCTCCGCATATATTAAATCACCATTTTGTTAGGGCATAAAAGCAAGGCCTAAAAGCATAAAATTGAATCTACGTGGCATGCATGCTAGAGACCATCATGGGCGAGGAGAGTGCCTAACCCCTTCTCTTCTCGTAATTTAGCCCCCGAACCCACTTTCTCTAAAAAAGGTTTTATCTTCGTTTTTCCAAAAATAAAATGAGGTGGCGACTCTTGACTGTTTTGATTCCATCGAGAGGAAACCATTGTGTGAGAACCGAGCGTATTTCCAAAAGAGCATTAGCACGAAACGGACCCGAATCACCCTCACGAGCGATCATTTCGGTGTTTGGCTTTCGAGCGCGGGCTCTCACAGTGGCGACTCTGCTGGGGACATTTTTTTAAAGTGGGCTAGACTCTAATCTTTTTGTGTGCCATGCTTTACTTGCCTTGCTTGGTTTATATATATTTATGCCCTAACCTTTGTTTTGTAGGGACATTCTTTTTCCTTCACTCCTCTTATTTGTATATATATGCGTGGTGGGTGATTCCCTTAAAAAATAAAAAAGGAAAAAATGGAAAAAATAAAAAAGAAAGAGAAAATGATTTTTTGTTTTCTTTACTTGCTTTCAAAATTATTTTTTCAAAAGTATAGATACCTCACGCACATGCACGTTTTTGAAAATAACGTTTCGTAGAACCGTACAAACCCGAGAAGGTAACCCGAGGGTATAAGGGAGCTCATCGACTTCCCTATAGGGCCCGCGGTGTACATTCTCACCCCAAAGCGCGCCTATTAGTCGTTGCGATGGGTGTAAGCCAATCTTCCCCGTTACCAATCCACGATGTCCAATTTTTCAAAAAAATGACACATCCCAGACATCATGCCGGTTTTTGTCTAGCAATTTCACCTCAATCCTATGCATTTCCCAAAAAGGTCATAAACAACCTACATTGTGGAAATTCATTGAAATGCTCGGATTGACTTTAAATTGTCAAGACCCTCCCTTAGACCGTAACCGAATGGTGGATCCCGAAAGAGTATAGGCCCTTCGCTAGGGGCTTGGACGGCCAATAGTACAGGGCAAAAACGTTGGTCCTATACTTTGGAGACGGTATCCACTATTCTAAGATTTCATGCGAAAACGTGTCAAAACAAAGCAAGTGCTTGTCCGGCAATCATAGGTTTATGCGTTGCTTGCGTTTCAAATTTTGAAAAAAAAAAGAAAAAACAAAAAAAATTGCTTCTTTAGTTCATAAAGCTTCATTTCCCAGAAAATCTAAAATAGGTTTTCTTTTCACCCGTCTTGTAGAGGGAAATTCTTCTTGTTCTCTAGCGCGACATTCAATGTCCGTTTCAAGCATCAATTTGATCAAAGCTCTACTCCGGTCTTCACCATCAATAATGGCCAACAAAGGACATACATCATAAAACTCAACTGAGGGCTCGTCCGACTTTGAGCCGGGTTATGCAATGGAGAAATGGTTAGGGAAGCAAATGACAGCCCAGACAGAATACATGAAGAGTATCTTCCAAGGGCATCAAGAGGAAATGATAGACCGTGTGACAGCCCTCTTACAGAATGAAGGCCACATGGGACTCAAGGACTCCCATTCACTTGTTGTTCCAAAAACCATGGCATCCCATGCCCAACCACAAGAAATAGTCACCTTTCCCAAAGATGGAGCCTCTTACCAAGTACCATACACTTGTCCAAACCCCACTCAAGACACCATCCCAACTTTTACCTCCTTCCTTGAGATGGCCCAGCACGTTGATATCAAAACCCACTCCTCATACCTTGGTTTCGGGAAATCCTCAATGGAAAGTGTAATGTGTATGACCGAATTTGAACATGATACAAAGTCTTGGTTCTCATGGTCTCGCAACCAAAACTTAACTTTCAAGAATACTCCCCAAATTCTGGCATTTTCTCCAAGGAGGGATAAGTTTAGTTTGAGGAGGTTTAGCCGCCATGATAGGAGCTTGATGCTCCAATGATTATGGTTTTCCATGACCTCATGAACAAAGGCTTTCTGAAACCGATGGAAGGATAAAAGCCACCGAGTAACCTACCCAAGCGATGGGATTCTACTGCCTACTGCCAGTATTATCAATCAAATGGCCATGACACCAACAATTGTTTCTCTCTTCAGCATGCCATCCAAAACCTCATTGATGAAGAGGTCATGGAGAAGCCCACATCGGCAGCAAATCGGTGTTTGATAACTTCGGTGCCCCCATGTCTAAAATATTGCGTGTTTTGGTTGCTCACGGACTTCTGAAACCCATGGAGAAATATCGATCACCCCAGCCATTGCCTAAAGGTTGGGATGTCCTGGAGTACTGCAAATACCACCGATATCCGGGACATGATACAGATTCGTACTGGTCTCTTAAGAATGCAATTCAGAACCTCATCGACAACGAGGCGGTTGGTAAAACCTCAGACCTGGTTTTGATATGGGAATGTTTTTTCCTTGGGGCTCATTCACTCCTGAGGTCACTGCTTTTCACCCCGACGGCGTAGGCAATAAATGGACGGAATTTTTGTTTGCTAGCTTGCAGTGCAGCAACACTTTTGTTCACTTTTAGAGATTTCTAGCTTCCAGTGCCTAGATCTCTTTTTGCTTGTGACTGGGATCACCGCCCACTCCTTTTCCTATCCCTTTTTGCGTATCGCTTAGTAATGTGCTCACACATCTTCATTGTCTTCTAAGTCTAGAGTGTGTTGTTGTCTTCATACTTTTAGTTTATTGTTTGTCATGTAATATATGTTTTCAGCCAACGAACTTGCCTTATAACCAAGTGCCTTCTTAATCTGGACCCGCAAACAATTAATCTCACCTAATAAAAGCAATCAATGAAATCTGAACAAATTTTAGACTGTGATTAATTGAGATGGGAACTAGGGCCGAAGGCAATCAACGAAGTTCACGAAGGCGATCGACAAAGTCACCCGACGAACGAAGATTTCAGGGTGCAACCAAGGGCATAATCAGAGAGGCCAATCAAATGGCAAAGGCTGAAGACTATCACACTGATGCAAGCACAAGTGTCAGCGATTTTCCTTTAATGTATGATGCATTGTAAATTCTCGCATATTGTATGTTTATGTTTTTGTAAAAATTGTTGTATTCCGAACGCTATGATGTTTATTCTTGAGTGCAAAAAAAAAATGAAAGAGAGCAAAAAAAAAAGAATAAGAAGCATTATTCATTTATTTTGGTACATATTCAATTTGCTTTATTGTTTAATTCAATTGTTTTAGAAAGGATATCGCGACACTACAAATTCATGTGCGTGCCTTCAACGACGGCAATTGGCATTTCATTCTGAAGACTTCATCACTTGTTGCACAAATACAAGACATGGACTGAGGGTCCGACAATCTCATGTGACATCATCAATTTCAAGGAGCACCGCGCATGCGAAGAAAATTTGCACTAAGAAGATCTCGCTCAATCGACTTCGGGCAAAGCACCATCAACGACGATAACTGGTGGCTTTTGTTGGAGACCAACGTGCTCTACCAACACCTTACACTGAGGGAGCCCAAGAATCAAAATCCAGACGGCTTCTAAAACGACGTGTCCAATCTAGGAAAGCGAGACAACGACGAAGGCCTCTCATCAAATGAGGTCAACCTGCGGCGCGAGTCATATCACTTGCCTAACGATGTTCTCATGTCGATTTGTCACGGTCTAACTTGTGTTCAAATGATTTGTCAAGCTTATTTAATCAGAATTAAAATGCTAATCCAATTTTAGAAGGGTCCATTTGATTTTGAGGCACTTGACCATTAACGCTTGTTCAAGTCTTGAGTCTTTGATTTCAATGTGTGAGCATATTTTCCCAAGTCTAAGGGCTTCCTCCTACTCTCGTCCTTCCGTCAACTCATTTCTGTGCAAACACGATGTCGGAGATCCCACTGGAATTTCCCTTTGCTTTCACAAAATACTGGCCTCGTGCCTTCCCCTGCCAACTCCTGCAAGCTGTCACAGCAAAAGAAACAAAGGAATGATATTCTTTATATCTCAGAATCTCAAATGCCGGCAAGAGATGTCGAATTAATGAACACCAAACTGGGGCTGCATGTCATAGTTTTGGGTTTTGTTTCAAGAGCAATGATTTGGCTTCATGACAATACGATTTGTTGAGAATGGTGTGCTCCGGGTGACACAGAAATTCAGATGGCAAAATGCCAGGGTACAGGACAACTCTTATTGACAGTTGATCCTTCATAGGGACGCAAGAAATGTGGAGGTTAACTTTTGAGAAGATTCATGAGTTTCGGTAACTCTCGAGATCGAGAACATTAAGAATGTGGGACAACTCTCATAGACATTTAGGTCCCTTAATGTGTGGATCATCAGAACACAATGCCATCTCGGATTTATAGTATGGACCGCAAAGCTCAAAGCTCATTTCTTCGGCAACATCAGGATTGTGTCCCGCCGAACAACTCTCAATGACAGTTGATTCCTCAAAGAAGGAGTATCGAATGTCAGAACCCGTGGATAGCGGTCAACAGCAAAGCATCGAATGCGGGATGACTCTCATAGACAGTCGGTCCCTTATGTGTGGATCATCAGAATGCAGCGCCATCTCGAATTGACAGTATGGCCCACCAAGCCCAAAGCTCGTTCTTCGGCAACATCAGGATTGTGTCCCACTGAACAACTCTCAAAGACAGTTGACTCCCTACCGATTGGGTATTGCATGTCAGAAATTGTGAATTGCCTCCGACAGAGAAGCGTCGAATGATAAGACAACTCTCAAAGACAGTTGACTCCCTACAGTTTGGGTACCGCATGTCAGGAATTGTGAATTGCCTTAGACAAAGAAGCATCGAATGATTGAACAACTCCCAAAGACAGTTGACTCCCTACTGATTGGGTATCGCATGTCAGAAATTGTGAATTGCCTCTGACAGAGAAGCATCGAATGACAAGACAACTCTCATAGACAGTTAGCTCCCTTAATGTGTGGATCAGCAGAAACACAGTGCCATCTCGGATTGACAGTATGACCCGCAAAGCTCAAAGCTCGTTTGTGTCCGGCCGAACAACTCTCAAAGACAGTTGGTTTCCCCAAAGAAGGAGTATTGAATGTCAAAATCCGTGAATCATGATCAACAACAAAGCATCGAATGTTTGATTAACTCTCAATGACAGTTAAGTCCCCAGTGGTTGAAATGCACCAAATCATGAAGTTGTCTCCAAACGACAATTTGGATCAACATGAAATCCACTCTTCAAAGTGCAACAAGAGCTGCATATGCCAAATTCAGAGGCTTTTCCTATATTGACTGGGGCTTCCATAGCCAACATCTGAAGTTGATCCTTGCGAGACACTGGAGCTTCACCAGCAAGAATGTTGGGGGAATGATGTCAGAAAGAACAATTGGGGTTTCTTCAGCCGACGAGTGGGGCTGGCCCACCATAGCATCCGGAGATATACCGTTAAGTAGTCTTGATCAAATGGGTGTTCGGAATTGACCTTTTGAGTGCTCGCGCTAGGCTTTCAACTCTATTTCACCATACACATATCCATATTCCTCATTTTCACAAAAATGCAAAATTCACAATAAAGTGCACAATTCATTTCATTCATCATTTTCCCTCTGTTCATTCATAAACTTTCACTCATTCATTCATAATAAGAAAAGTTTGAGATGCGAGCAATGCACATGTGTCAAATAGAAGAAAAATCAAATGCAAAAAAAAATCATCATGCAAGAAAAGTGAAATTTGGCTTTCATCCATCAAAGGCAAATGGTTGCAAAATGAAAAGAGAATGTATTCTTGTCCCAATCTTTCTCTGAATCTCTCGATCTTAAAGATTTCAATCCATGTATGTGTCCTAAAACTTTTGTTGCACATGAATGACACTTTCGAGCACATTAATGTCGAAGATATATTTTGCTTGCTCTTGGAAATCTCTTGCAGGTACACATCATCCATTCTGCCACATCATGGTCCTCACAAGAAGGATCCTCGACGAAGTCGACGCTCATGTTTCCGCGTAGGGAATGAAATTTCCTAATGCCCTTTCTACAAAATCAGTTCGAGTTGCTAAAGTCAAACTACGTTGGTCTGATTCTCGAAAGAGATACGTAGGCAGCTTGAATTTTCAGGCACGACCACATACTTGCAAAAAATCTTATGCAGGTACGAAGTTGGAACCACACAACGAATCACACCTTGGTTTCATAAAAAGGTTGCTCATTATAAGCGATCAAAATCCCACAGCAATGGCAAAACCAAAGAGCTAACTTGCAGGTCACAACAGATAATGTTGATCGTGTCATTTCTCCTGATATACGTGAGACTTCAGTCAAAATTGAATGATTCCAACCTGGTATCAATTGCCAAGAGTCGCAGCGACTCCAAAGGCGGAGTAGCTTGATTGTGAAAGAATCAAAAACCCTTTTAGGGTGAACGGGAATCCAAAATGAGGTTACAGCACTCAATACAATTCCAAGAGGCCACGCGAAGCGATGGTTCAGTGCTTAATAAAGCACAAAAATCTCATCACACAGTAAAGCGAAAGCCGAAGGACTGGGAAGGACCGGGACACAGCTCAGCATGCAGCGTATCCTTGAAATCATCTTCATGATAGTAGTCTTGAATTTCTCATTATCAAAATCACTTTAGGCCGAGACACCTCTTAAAACTCTCAAAATCACTTTACGCCGAGATGCCTCTTAAAACTCTCAAAATCATTTTCGGCCGAGACGCCTCTCAAAGTTCTCATTATCAAAATCTTTTAGGCCGAGACGCCTCTTAAAGATCTCAAAATCCTTATCGGCCGAGACGCCTCTTTAAGTTCTCATCATCAAATGCCTTTAGGCCGATACGCCTCTTAAAACTCTCAAGATCATCTTCGGCCGAGATGCCTCTTAAAGTTCTCATCATCAAATGACTTTAGGCCGAGACGCCTCTTAAAACTCTCAAGATCATCTTCGGCTGAGACGTCTCTTAAAGTTCTCATTATCAAAATCATTCTAGGCCGAGACGCCTCTTAAAGCACTCAAAGTCAATTTCGGCTTGAGAAAATTTAGATCTCACCATCGAAATTATGTTTTTCCTTCCCCCAGAGTCAGATGCGACTTGATGTTGAATTAGGTCACCTCCTAGATTTCGAGGTGTCTTTCCCCAAAGAGTCAGATACGACTCGTCTTGATGTTGAACTTAGGTCATCTCCCGGATTTTGAGATGTACCTCCACTCGGATTGTACCTTCCGTCAATCCTTGAGTAATGTTGATTTTAAACCTTTTCTTGATGTTGAGTCGGGTCCTCCCAGAACTACGACTCGACTTGATTCCCATGGAGGGATACGTAGGTAGTTTACCTTGGTGAACTCAGTCGCCCGTTCTCGCAAATTGTTGGTCAATACCAATCCCCAGAGTCAGAAATGCGACTCATCTTGATGTTGAATTAGGTCATCTCCCGGATTCTGAGATGTACCCCCCGCTCTGATTGTACCTTGCGTCAATTCTTGAGTATTATTGAATTAGGTCATCTCCCGGATTCTGAGATGTACCTCCCCGCTCCGATTATACCTTGCGTCAATCCTTGAGTATTGTTGAATTAGGTCATCTCCCGGATTCTGAGATGTACCCCCCGCTCCGATTGTACCTCGCGTCAATCCTTGAGTATTGTTGAATTAGGTCATCTCCCGGATTCTGAGATGTACCCCCTGCTCCGATTGTACCTTGCGTCAATCCTTGAGTATTGTTGAATTAGGTCATCTCTCGAATTCTGAGATGTACCCCCCGCTCCGATTGTACCTTGCGTCAATCCTTGAGTATTGTTGATTGTAGTCCTCTCTTGATGACGAGTTGTACCTCCCCCGAACTACGTTTTGACTTGATTCCCCCTAAAGGGATACGTAGGCCGCTCGAGAGAGCCCAGTCATTCCCATGTCGATTTCCTCCCCAGCAAAGAGACAACGCATCTCAATGCAACCCCCTACATTTTAAATTTCAATAAACCTGAACTACGATTGGTCTGATTCTCGAAAGAGCTACGCAGGTAAACCGGTAATCCGGGACCGACCATTGTTTGTCTTTGTTTGATTGCTTGTTTGAGTTAGAACTACGGAGGCTTGATTCTTGAAAGAGATACGTAGGAAGTCCTACTTTGGACCCAGCCGTTACACCCTAGACGAGATCGTTTGTCTCTTAGTGAATCATAGAATCCCCTTTACATTACAAGCAGATTCGACGAGGGGCTCTGTAGATACCCTGATCTCGCACCTCTCATCAAACCCTTTTAAGCGGTCTAAAAGCTAAAATTGACCTAGAGCCCTCAATTTGGATATGCGGGAATGCCGTGAGCCTTATCGGTGCATCGAATGGATTAACGGACTTCAAATTCATGATCAGAGCGAAAAACGAGTAAACAAGCATGTACTTCAATTTTTAAGCTGCGGGACCCGAAACGGGGCCCGCACCCCTAGAACTGCTCGTTATCATCCATTCTATGCATTTAAAAATACATAATTATCATCCCTTTCTCATAAAAATATTTCAGGTAGACGGGCGTGACAACGAAATTAGTTCAAGCAACTTTCATGTTGAACCCGCGGACAACGGGAACACCGGAATGCGCACGACGGAGCAGTTGCAAGCTGTTGCGGAGCGGGAACATGGAGCCGGAAAATCATGCATGTTTACTCCCACAAAATTCGGCACATGGCTGCAATGGGGGGGGGGGGGGGTCACATGGAAGAAAAAAAAAGCAACCAAGGATTGACATGTGGCATTCAAAGGTAGGGTCAAGTTTTTCAAAGCAACACCATCACTTTTGGCCACTTTTTTCCACCCCTTTGCATGAATTTCGGGCAAGCCACACCACCCCCCATACTACCCCTACTCTAGGGGAATTTGGGACCAAAAATATCACCTCCCTCCTCCATATACTCCCTTGGTTGATCCAAGAAAGGGGTTAACACATTCATTCAACACGCACCATTCATACATAAGCTACACACTTCACTCCATATTCTCTCCACCATCCAAGCACTCTCTCTACTCCTCAAACTTCAGTCACAAGACCATCCATAAACCACCATATAAACACCATAGAACCACCCTAAGCACTACACAAAAACAAAGCAAACAACTCACTCAAACTCTCATTCAATCACAAGGCAAATACCTTAAGAAAAGCACCAAAAAAGTCTTCCCTTGGAAGCAAAAGAAGCACATCTAGGTAATCTCTTGTTCTTGTAAAGTTCATCCATGTAAAATGTAGATCCTTATGTGATTTGGAAAGGGGTCTAGCCACTTGTTAGGCTAGACCCCCATTTGATGTCCAAACAATGTAATGTTAATACTCTTGTTGTTCTTCTCTCTAAATGATGATATAATATGATTAAATGCTCAAATGGCTGTCGTTTTGTGTTTTTCATATGTAGATATATGTATGTCCAAAGTCTCATGTTCAAATCATCTCATTTGAGTAAGTTTTTATGGGTGTTTTCATCCCTTTTGTAAATTTCCAGCAGACTGTCCATCTGCACCTTTCTGTTTTGTTGCTTTGTTTATATATAGCAAACGTGGGTTTGGTCTTAGACCACAAAAATTATTTTGTTCTAAACAAACATAGGAATATTAAAATGTAAATATCATATTTTTACCCTGAGTAGAATAGGTTCTTTCCATTTTTTGTTCCAACTCTCTGTTCTCATATTAGCATACTTCCTGTTCTGACACCAAAATGTCAGAGGTATTTTGTGTGACTTATACTTTCTTTATGGCTTTGTAATTCTCCATATATAACTTTTATATGTTAGGAGTAACTTTCATGTTTAGTGTTTCCCTTGAATCCCCCGTTTTCATGATGCCAAAATTGGATATTTTATGGAGGTATGCATATCTGTCAGACTAGGCTGTTGAAAGTTCTATCTTGCGTTCTTTGTTTGGACACCATAACATTCTCCTAAAATAAAGGGAAAAATCATGGTTGATTATTGATGTGTTAGGAACTTTTCTTGACCTTTACTTTGTGGATTGAGTAAGTGTAAGAGCAGGTACAAGAAAGGAAGATGGGCAGCAGTCCCTAAAATGCTTGGGGACGGACTTTTGGACAGTTATTTGTTATGGGATTTGTTTCCCTTTTGTTCACCATTGTAAATATTAATCCCCCCACCCCCTCTTTGTGATCTCCTTTACTGGATGTGAATGCTAAATCATTTTCAAAACCGAGTGGGAGTCCACCCAAACCGGCTCTCATTTGTG
Source organism: Campanula takesimana (assembly GCA_026119855.1). Lineage (NCBI taxonomy): Eukaryota > Viridiplantae > Streptophyta > Magnoliopsida > Asterales > Campanulaceae > Campanula > Campanula takesimana. The sequence continues at coordinate 1,401,527 of JAOWBW010000210.1, forward strand.
AATTAAAGAAAACAGTCCTAGAGTAGGAATACCTCCGCATATATTAAATCACCATTTTGTTAGGGCATAAAAGCAAGGCCTAAAAGGCATAAAATTGAATCTATGTGGCATGCATGCTAGAGACCATCACGGGAGATTCTCTTCTCGTAACTTAGCCCCCGAACCCACTTTCTCTAAAAAAGGTTTTATCTTCGTTTTTCCAAAAATAAAATGAGGTGGCGACTCTTGACTGTTTTGATTCTATCGAGAGGAAACCATTGTGTGAGAACCGAGCGCATTTCCAAAAGCGCATTAGCACGAAACTGACCCGAATCGCCCTCACGAGCGATCATTTCGGTGTTTGGCTTTCGAGCGCAGGCTGTCACAGCATGTCATGTGAGTGATGTTTTTGAAAATTTCCCTTACGTTTAAGGGGCATAAATGTTAATTTGTTATTGAGAGGGAAATTAATTTCTCCACCCAGCTCCACCATCACAAACCAGTAAACCACCACCACCACCACCACCATTTCTCTCAAATCTTGGCCACCACCACCAATTCCCCTAAATTCGGCCGCTACCACCACTTCTCTCAAATCCGATTACCACCACAATACTGAGATTTCTATCCTCATTTCATAACAATATTTAATTCACCACAAGCCATAACAAAGAATCAAATCCATATCTAAAACACAGGGTTAATTTCACTGCCCACCCTTGAGGTTTGGGTAAGTCTCAGTGCCCCCCTTGAGGTTTGAATTCGTCTCACTGATCACCCTTTTGGCAATAAATTGACTATTTTACCCTCACTTTTATATAAAGATAGTCTTTATCTCTCCTTAAATAAATCAAATTACTAATTGAATTATAAATTCAAACAACATTTTATTTTTTTAGCAATTTAAAAATAAATATTATATTTAAGCTCAATGTACATTAAGTATATAAATCAACAAATTATTAATTACCAATCAACTATTTCTCGCATATTATCTTTTTTAAAATAAGTCCTAAACAATTATTATAATTCTATAATTAATCATATTACCAATTCAATAAAGTATAAACTCAAATAACATTTTTTCAGCAATTTAAACAAAAGTTTAAAGGAAAGTTAATTTTAATATTTATCATGATGAAATAATAATAATACTATGCTCTAAATTTTAATATTTTATAGTCTCTATTTCACTAAATAATAACATCATTTTTAATTTTTTTTTATTCCAAATAATTTTTTATTTTCTTTACAAACTATGTGGTTATTTGAATTTATACTTTATTGAGTTAGCTTTATGGTTAACAAATATTAAAAATAATAATTAATATTAATTTTGCAACATAGGGAGTAACAAATTTTAATCTTTTAAAGAATAAAATTGTTATTTGAATTTATATTTTTCTAAGTTGTTTATATAGTTATTTTTTCAAAAACTATAATTATTTTGTGGAGTAAACTTAAAAACATTTATATTTGAGAAATAGTTGATTGATAAGTATTTTTTTGTTAATTTATTTACTTATATAGAGGCTAAGTGAGCATAACAAAAAATATTTTTCACATTATATTAGATTTTGTAGTAATTTAATTTATTCAATGAATTTATTTAATGATAAATAAAATCACTAATTAAATTAAAGTGGGGGTAAAATACTCAAATTATTGTCAAAATGGTGGTCAGTGAGACGAATTCAAACCTCAAGGGGGGCTCTGAGACTTATCCAAACTTCAGGGGTAGGCAGTGAAATTAACCCCTAAAACACACCCAGATCTAGATAAACCCAATTCAAACCCAAATTTCATCTCTTTCCAAAATAAAAATTCAAATTCAAAATAATGATGATCAAACATGGATCGTAGCTTCGCAAGACAACCCAAATCCGAGCTTCAATAAAATTGAAAATTAAACTTGGTCTTGGATCTGAGACAAGTGAAAAAGGGAGTGGATTATTAGGATGGAGGGTGGCAAACGTAATTGATGGGTTTGTTTTACTTTTTTTATTTTTTCTCTTATATTCTTTTTATTTATTATTTCTTTGTAATATTTTTATGTTTCTATTGTATTACTAGTCAATATTTATTTATTTTGATACATGATGTGTATTTTATTTTGATATAATAAATAATTTCAAAAATAATAATTTTAAAAGCTATAAATATAATAATAATTAGTATTATTACAAATATAATATTAAGATATATTAAATTTAAAAGGCATCATGGTGCAAAGTGGGGTTGAATATATATTGAAAATATCTCAAATACATTGAAATGACCAAAATACCCCTCACATGACATGCACATGACTGATTTCTGTTAAATTTCTAACGTCGTTAGGGGTCATGGGTCAAAGTGTGACTAAGGACAAATTAGAGTGTTACTTTGGGACAAAATTCGGTTTGTGGTGCAAAGTAGGATTGCGCGTATACTTTGAGGGGCTAAACGTATTTTAGCCTATACTAATATTGTAATGCTTAATATATGACAGATGGGGAGGCGTATCCTAAATCTCTTTACCATAGTTGATCCCTTTGTACTAAATGACAAACAACCTTTGCCTTCATCCCTGAACCACAAGACAGTCTGAAATATGAATCCAAACAATATGCCAAAATCGTAAAAGAGTAAACCACTTTTCTCTGACCTCCGTACTATTTCAAGAATATCAATTTAACCTTCGTACTATCTAAACAACAAAAGGAACATGCGTACTATTGATAAATTAGCAAAACTAACTAAAATCGTTAAAAATATTAATGGACGTTAATAGGCGTTAGTAACTTAACAAGCTAAATAACTCTTCATCCCTCGTCTTTGCATTTGTTTCCATTTCCAACCTAAAAGCTTTATATTTTTCGTTTTAGTTGTTAGCTTCATTATTGTTAGTGTGGTGGGTTAATTTCAGAATCTCAATCATTAAATTACTCATTGATTTCTTTCAAAAAACAAAAATTAAAAACCACCAATCTAGGTCTGAGGAAGATAATGATCGTAGAAGGAAGTCTCCCCCTGCCATCACCCTTCGCCCATCTTATAGAAATCAAAATGTAGAAGATGAAATCCATTAAGAGAGAGAGAGAGAGAGAGAGAGAGAGAGAGAGAAATGTAATGAAGAAGATGAATTTGTATTATTGATCTTGTTGTTACAAAAATGAAATAGGGAAAAGTATATATACGTAACTGTAAGTACCCCAATCTGAACTAAAATCAACTTAGAGGAATTCTTAGGACTATTCAGGGATAAGACTGATAGACTAGGACCTCACCAGGACAAACCAAAAGCTTTAGGACTGTTCTGAAATTAAACTTAGAAAAATCCAGAAGCTCGCCAGGCTGAGCCGTACGGATAGTTTGGGTACTAGAAGGCCCCATCCGTACGGCTGGTTTGGGTGCCTTTAGTCCCTATAAATTGAGCCCTTGCTGATCATTTCAGGGGGGGGGGAGAAAAATAGTTTGAGTGAAGAAACTCTACTGAAATACGAGCAGAAACACCAACATTGTGAGAATTGAGTGAAAGAGAGGAAGATATGCTAGAATCAAACATTGGTGAGGCCTCCTTCTCTCCCATCTCCTCTTCACTTCTTCTTGTTTATGTTCTTATTTACTTAATGTCTCTATATTTCTTGTGATATTACTAATTTGATCCAAGCCTTGAAATGATTCATGGTGCCCTCATGCCTTGTGTATGATTAAGGGTTACAAACCAAGGATGATCATGGCTTGTTATGATTAATGCAATTTACTTTATGTCATTTACTTTCATGTCATTTACTTTCATGTCATTTAATTTAATGTCTTTACTTTTGGCTTGGTGATCCATTGCACATACGCAGAGAGCCCTTGCATATTTATGATATTTATGTTTGTGCTATGATAATCAAGTTTGGGTTGTAAAGTCTCAATCTTTACCATCCAAACTTTGATTTAAGCCTTAATAATGTCCCTTTGGATGATAAAGACTCAATCTTTATCCATCCAAAGGTTGATTTTTGATGTTTCAAGGATGAATCATCCATTCGGGTGTTAAAGTCCCCATCTTTAACCACCCAAATGGTTGTTTTGGCTCAAAGCCATGTTCATCAACTTTTTCTCTTATTTCCCCAATTATTGCCTTGATCATGCCCAAATCATGTGTTTTGGTGTCTAATCTAATGATCAAAAGCATATGGATGTTGTTATGAATGTTTGTGTACAACACAAATAAACTGAAAAAGTCACACTCTGTCTAGTTTCTACAGAATTATCTGTTTCTGCCTGAAACTGGACTGTTTTCTGATAAATCTATAAATTCCCAGAACAACCATCACCAGCCGTACGGATGGTTTGTCCAGGGAATTGTTTCTTCCAGCTTTAACCCCTTTCTGTCAAAATCTTTATAAATAAACCCTTTCTGTTAACTTTTTAACTGCTTTCTGTTAAAAGTCAATTTCTCCCATTTTCAAAACACACGCACACACTCGCACATTTTTTGGTCAACAAACTTAGGGAGACTCGGTTTTCCGAGGCGGATTGGGTGAACCGTCAAAAGTTCTTCCCAAGACGTAACCTGACCCCGAACTCATTTTCTCTAACATTTTTTGTTAAATTGGGTTTAAAATTAATTTAACGTGACGACTCCGTTTTTTTGAACATAAAGTGCCGTGTTTGATTCTCGAGGGAACTTTTCGTGTTTCCCACGGGTATCTTACAAAAACCTAACAAACATCCTAAGTGATTTATGTTTTAAGACCCTAACAAACTAAATGTATTCAGTTACACAATGTTCTAGAAACTACCCTTGAGCTTCCTTAATATAACATTCAGCCCCTTGTTCCTTTATATCCCCCCTCAAGCTGGAAGTACTAAAGAGATTTAGAACTTGAAGCTTGGACAATAAATGACAAATAGTAGAGGAATTCAGAGACTTGGTAAAGAGATCTGCAAGTTGATCATGAGAAGAAACATGAAAAGGGGAAATCAAGCCCGCTGTAATCTTCTCTCTGACTATATGACAATCAATCTCGATGTCTTTAGTTCTTTCATGGTACACTGGATTTGAAGAGATATGAAGAGCAGCATTATTGTCACAAGCTAAAAAAAACTGGAGTTACATTGTGTATACCAAAATCTTTGAGAAGTGCAACCAACCAAGTGATCACATAAGAAGCATTAGCTAGGCTTCTATACTCAGCCTCAGCAGTACTTTTAGAGACAGTAGTTTGTTTCTTTAGTTTCCATGAGATCAAACAAGATCCAAGAAGAACACAATATCCAGAAAGGGATCTCCTTGTGGTGGGACAAGCACACCAGTCAGCATCACAAAAGGCATGTAAGGCAATATCAAAAGACTTGGAATAAAACAATCCTTGACCAATTGAACCCTTAAGATATCTAACCACTTTCAGAGCAGCTTGGAAATGAGTCTGTTCGGGAGAGGACATAAACTGACTCAAAATATGAACTGGGTAGGAAATATCCGGCCTAGTAATTGTTAAGTAGATTAATCTACCAATTAACCTCCTATACTGATCAGGATTAGTGTAATCTTCCCCAGAAGATTAGGCCAGAGTGTGATGTTGATCCATAGGGATTTTGGAAGGTCTTGCAGAGGTTAGACCAGTGTCAGATATGATATCCCGTGTATATTTCCTTTGATGAAGAACCAAACCAGAAGCATTTCCGGCTATCTCTATGCCAAGAAATTATTTAAGACCACCCAAATCCTTTATCTTGAACTGAGTGTGTAGATAAGATTTGACATTGGCTATAAACTCATCATTGTTTCCCGTAAGGAGAATATCATCAACATACACAAGTAAAACTACAAAGATAGAATCTTTGGAATAGATGAACAGAGAATGGTCATTTACAGATTGGGTAAAACCAAACTGTATCAAATCTTGAGAGAATATTGAAAACCATTTCCTAGGAGCTTGTTTTAACCCATGTAATGACTTCAAGAATTTGCAAACCATAGGCTGTTTGGATGTAGGAGAAAAGGAAGACAAATCAGTACTGTAACCCTGAGGCAAGGTCATATAGACATCCTCTTCTAAATAACCATGCAAGAAAGCATTTGTCACATCCATTTGACCTAGAGACCAACCCATAATAGTTGCTAAAGCAATAAATACCCTCACAGATGTCATCTTAGCAACAGGGGCAAGTCTCATGATATTAAAGCCTTTAGCAACAAGTCTAGCTTTGTATCTATCCAAGGAACCATCTGCATTAAACTTTAATTTGTACACCCATTTACATCCAATAGATTTCTTATTGGGAGGCAAAATCTTTAATTTCCAAGTATTGTTTTGTTCTAGAGCAGTTAATTAAGTTGACATAGCAATGCACCAATTTGGATCCTTGGCAGCATGATGATAAGAATGAGGTTCAGAAATAGAAGAAATATTGCAGTTGTATTTAAAATAAGAAGGAGAGATAGAATTATAGTTAACTAGAGAATTAATGCTTGAGGGTTTTGGAATGATACTAGGAACCTCAGCGTAATCATTGTACTTAACAGGAGCAGTTCTCACTCTCTGTGGTCTGACAGATTGAATGGGTGAAAGAGGAAGAACAAAGATATTATTTTGAGATTTTAGACCAGCAGTAGATGGAGAAGTAAAAGATATAGAAGGAGGTGAAGTAATAAGTGAGTGAGGATGTGAGACATCAGAAGGAGAAGATGCTGATGATAAAGGAATAGTAGAAGATGATGGGGAGGGTATAAACTCATCAGAACAAGAAGAGCGTAAATCACAAAACATAGGAATATGACATTAAGGAGAATTGAGAGATGGATTTTGGAAAGGGAAAATATTCTCATGAAAGATAAAATCTCTACTATAAAAGATTTTGTGAGACTCAAGATCATACACTCTGTAGGCTTTCTTGCCATATGGAATTCCAAGAAAATACATTTTAAGGACCTTGATGAAAACTTATCTCTCTGAGATTTAAGAGTGGAAACAAAACACAGGCAGTCAAAGACTCTCAAGTGAGAATAGATGGGAGGATGATCAGACAGACATTGATAATGAGATTTATTGCCTAATACTTTGGTAGGAAATCTGTTGATCAAATAAGTAGCATAGAGAACACAATCCCCCCAGAATTGTATAGGAAGATTGGCTTGAAACCTAAGAGCTCTAGCCATCTCAAGAATGTGCCTATGCTTCCTTTATACTCTACCATTCTGTTGTGGAGTTTCCACACAAGAACTTTGATGTTTTATACCAAGAGTGTGAAGAAAAGGAGTGACAGTGTTGTTAAAGAATTCACTCCCATTGTCTGATCTTACTTGTTTTGTAGAGGCTTTGAACTGAGTAGCGGTAAATTTAAGAAAAATTTGAAGATAGGTACAAACTTGAGATTTAGAAGATAATAGATACACCCAAGTAGATCTCGAATAATCATCCATAATTGTTAAAAATAATGATGACCATTGTAAGTAGAATGCTTGTAAGGACCCAAACATCAACATGTATTAATCCAAATGGTGTAGTACAATGACTGTTGCTGAGAGGAAATAAAAGCCTTGTTTGTTTAGAGAAATGACAAATGTCACAAGGCTGATTGTAATTGAAATGAGAAGGAACTTTACAATTGATGTTTGAAATTTTAGACAAGATAAGAAAAGGAACATGACCTAGTCTACAATGTCACAATTTTATTGAATCAATACTAGTGGATGAAATCCGTTGGACAGTAGAGTGCTCAACAGATCTTGAATTAGGAAAGACGAAGCTGTAAAGACCACCATCAAGTCTACCAATCCCCTTCACAATCTTGTGAGTCAAGTCCTGGAATAAGCAATAAGAAGGAAAGAATAACAAACAAAGTTTGCTGTCAGTAGCAAGTTTGCTACCTGAGATCAAGTTAAAATGGAAATTTGGTACATAAAGAACATCATGAAGTATGATATCTTTGGTGAGAAGAACATTCCATTTATGAGTGACTTGAGAAAATAGACCATTAGGGAATTTAACGAAAGATATGGTTGAAACAGGATGTAACAATTTATCAAGGAAGAGGTGATATGATCAGATTTACCAGTGTCAATGATCCAATGATTTATGCTTTGAGATGTCAATTTAGATAAACACACATAATTATTATCAATACTAGAAAAGATAGAATTTATACTTGCACCTGTAGTAGCAACAACATCTTCCACTTGATTCTGACTAATATAGTCTAGAAAATCCTGATAATGAGAATCAGACAAGTAGGATGAATGAACATTAACTCCAGGTGTGCTAACTAAATTTGTGATGGCCATGAACATGTGAACTGGAAGTGTTCCCAAATGATTTTCTCTTGAGAACTTTAGGCATCCTTGAAGGATCAGGTGTAACTCCATAAAGCTTATGCCACTCAGGGAATCCCAAAATAAAAAACCATTTATCCTTAGTCTGTCCATTTCCTCCACAGTGACACACAATAGATTCTCCTTCCCAGTGTTCTTTGCATTTCTGTCAAACTTCTTGGTTCCAGTCTGAGATTTGTAAGTATTGTTTTTGAAATACAATGTTGTAGCACTTTCACTTAGTAAACTGGGCAGATTGCTCACACTCATAGCATTGGAGCATGTTCTGAGTTTCTCATCTTGAGTGAGCATAGATAACACTTGATCCAGATTAGGCAAGGGTGACATAGCTATAATTGTGCCTCTTATTGATGCAAATGAATCATTCAACCCCATAAGGAATTGAGTTAGCTTCTGTAAATCCTCATATTCATCCAGTTTCTTATTAGCTCCACACGCACAATTACATATACACTTAGGAATATGACTGAAATTAGTCAATTCATCCCACATAGCCTTGAATTTGGTGAAGTATCCAGTAACTGACTTGCTACCTTGAGTTAATGACAGAAAGTATGTATGGCCAAAACTGGTTCCGGGCCCAGTTCCGGTTCGACATATATGTGACCCTGAACCAGCCCGTGCTTACCCCAGTTCCGGTTCCGGTTGGCATAATCTGGTTCCAGTTAGGTTCCGGTTTCGGTACGGTTCCGGTCCCCCCCTTTAAAATTATTGAAAAACAAGGGATTTTCGGTCCGATTCTGATTCCGGTCCGGTTCGCCATTTATGTGAACCGTAACTGGCCCGGATGAATGGCGGTTCCGGTTACTCCGGTTCCGGTTTATTCGCCGGTTTGCTTCGGTTCCGTGCTTTTCCGGTCCAGTTCTGGTTCGGTTTTCCGGTTCCGGTTCCGTTTGGCCATCCCTAACAGAAAGTCCTTCTTTATCTGGAATATCTGAGGTGCATTCCCTTGTGTAAATCTATGTTCAAGATCAATCCAAATTTCTCTAGCAGTTTGTACATAAACAATGCTAGACCTAATCTCAGCAGATACAACATTCAAAATCCAACTTATCAACATGTCATTGCATTTACTCCATTGAGCAAAGTATTTTGATTCAATGCTAGGTTTCTTATTAATCCCTTGCACTAAACCTAGCTTCATTTTAGATGAGAGAGCTACAGTCATCGAACGTTTCCACTGATTATAGTTGAAATCAGTAAGAATATCAGTAACAAGGATTATACCAGGATTATCGTTGGGATGTAGATAGAGTGGATGTGAAGGTGCCAATTGCAGATTCAGATCAGCAAGTTCATATTCATCTGGAGTTTAATTTGAGGTATTTCTGAGTCAGTCGCCATGATTCTTCAACTGAGCTGCAGATATTTGTTGTTTTTATTTTGAATTTTAGAGAATCGAATCGAACAAAATCAAATTCGATAGATGAACAGATTGAAATTTGTAGCGGAAGAGATCGAAGATGCGATAGAAATCAAGCATAAAAGCTCTGAGATACCATTATAGAAATCAAAATGTAAAAGATGAAATCAATTTAGAGAGAGAGAGAGAGAGAAAATGTAATGAAGAAGATGAATTTGTATTAATGATCTTGTTGTTACAAAAATGAAATAGGGAAAAGTGTATATACGTCAACTAACAAACATCCTAACTGATTTCTGTTTTAAGACCCTAACAAACTAACTGTATTCAGTTACACAATGTTCTAGAAACTACCCTTGAGCTTCCTCAATATTACATTTAGCCCCTTGTTCCTTTATACCATCCTCCGTTGCTCTTCTTCTCATCCCATCGCTCTCCGGCAGCTTGCCCGCCCACCGCTGCCGCATCTCCCTTCCCATTATCTCCTAACGGTTGTTCCATTGGTCATCTTAATTGCAGCAGTAACCATGTCCATTTCACTTAGATCTGAATTATCATCAACTTTGGAGGAAACAACACTTGATTTCCCAACCTAATGAAAAGTAATGAAAATTTGGAAATCCATTATTCATCATTACCTGGACCAAAATAAGAATAAATAAATGCGAGGCATCGAGACGCAGAGATTGGGTGAGTTCTCAGTTTCGGAGAAAGTGTTGTGCAGTCGATCCATTCAACCATAATGCGGTACCCAATTTTTGAAGCACTTAAGCCGTTAAATTGCAGAGGACTGTGTGCGTCCTTCACCATTGCCATCGTCTATGGTCCTATTCTCTTTGAAGTGCCTAGCCTTGGACTGATTCTGGATTATACATTTTCGGTGTGTGACTGGAATGGCTGACCTTCTGAGAATCATAACCCAAAATCATGGGGTGTGGGTGGGGATAAGGGTGGGGATTACAGGTAGGGGTGGCAAATTGTACTCGTCCGTACCAACTGGTATACCAACCGTACCAATTATAATTTGGTATAATGAAGTCAGTATACCGATTTTTTGGGCGGTAGTACCATACCATTTTTGTCTAATTGGTTGTGTTGGGAATATTCCTTTGAATCAATATGCGCATTGGTTAAGGATAGATCCGCAACAAGTTCGGTAATTCCTGTGACTGAGAATTGTGAATTTATTTTGGAAAGGGATTAAGGATTTATTCAAGAATAAGGATTGTGGTGTCTTTATGAGAATATAATTGCTTTCTCTCGAAGAAAAAGGAAATCCTTTTGATACAAGGATTAAGGTTTAATTAGGTTTCTTATTGGTACAAGGAATTGTTCAAGAATTAGGAAAGTTGTTTCCTAATGAGAATAGAATTACTTTGTACACAAGAAATAGGATTCCTTCTCCTCTTAGGGTTTTAGTTATTTATGTGACTATAAATACAACCCTCCCCCTAGCATAATAATTAACTTGTAAACTTGTCAACTAGAGCTAGAACTAGAGAGTAGTTCAAGATGCTCAAGATGTTTGACAGAAGTTCCAAATATGTAAATAATTCTAGATCTAGGTTGGCACAGTCAGGAATTATTGTGATCAATAATTCGTGCAACTAGATTAGTGAGATTTGTATCTCGAATTTCCAAGTGATAATAATATATTCTTCCTCCGCCCGTGGACTTAGCCAAGTTGGTGAACCACGTAAATCTATGTTCTTGTGATTTCTTGCTTTTCTCATCAAATCTTGTTAGTTGCTCTAACAGGTTGGTACACGGTATGCAATATTGACTTTGGTTGGTTTACCATGTACCGACTTTATATATATATATATATATATATATATATATATATATATATATATATATATATATATATATGTAGGTGCTCAAATGAGAACCTAAATATCATGAGAACCATGAGAACCAAGGATAGCATTAGATTAGACACAAATCAAGGGTTTAGATTACCTTTTTAGTTTAAAAATTCGGTGGCATTCTTGTAATTAGGTTGACAGACAAAGGGAAGGGCAAAATACCATGTGTGTTCTAGAATTTACCACGTCATCACCCAAAATTTCCCTAAATTTTCAAAATTAAATATCTCATTAACTACAAATCGAAAAAATAATCCGAGAACACTGATTTTTTTGTCTCGACGAGACGAATCAAACTACATCCCTGAAGATAGGGTTTTGAAAAAATAATCTTGAACAACGTCTAATTTTTAAAATACGCTTAGATACAATATGTGTTTGCCTATTGTATCTAACTGCATTGTTATGAATATTGTATTGAATACAAATGGCTATTTAGCTATTGTAGCTAACATCAATGTGTCAACATTGCTGTTGGATACAATAGGTGTTTACCTATTGTATCTAACTGAATTGTTATGAACATTGTTGTTGGATACAAATAGCTATTTAGCTATTGTATCTACAGCAATGTGTCAACATTGCTGTTGGATACAATAGGTGTTTGCCTATTGTATCTAACTGAATTGTTATGAACATTGTATTGGATACAATAGCTATTTAGCTATTGTATCTAACAGCAATGTATCAACGAACATTGTATTGGATACAATAGCTATTTAGATATTGTATCTAACAGCAATGTATCAACATTGTTGTTGGATACAATAGGCAAACACCTATTGTATCCAATACAATGTTGACACATTGCTGTTAGATACAATAGCTAAATGGCTATTTGTATCAAATACAATGTTCATAACAATTCAGTTAGATACAATAGGGAAACACATATTGTATCCAACAGCAATGTTGACACATTGCTGTTAGATACAATAGCTAAATAGCTATTTGTATCCAACATCAATGTTCATAAAAATTCAGTTAGATAAAATAGGCAAACACTTATTGTATCCAACAGCAATGTTGACACATTGCTGTTAGATACAATAGCTAAATAGCTATTTGAATCCAACAGCAATGTTCATAACAATTCAGTTAGATACAATAGGCAAACACCTATTGTATCCAACAACAATGTTGACACATTGTTGTTAGATACAATAGCTAAATAGCTATTTGTATCCAATACAATGTTCATAACAATTCAGTTAGATACAATAGGCAAACACCTAATGTATCCAACACATTGCTGTTAGATACAATAGCTAAATAGCCATTTGTATCCAATACAATGTTTATAATAATTCCGTTAGATACAATAGGCAAACACCTATTGTATCCAACAGCAATGTTGACACATTGCTGTTAGATACTATAGCTAAATAGCCATTTGTATCCAATACAATGCTCATAACAATTCCGTTAGATACAATAGGCAAACACCTATTGTAACCAACAACAATGTTGACACATTGCTGTTAGATACAATAGCTAAATAACTATTTGTATCTAACAGCAATTTTCATACACATTGTTATTGGATACACTAGCTACTCCCCTGTTGTATGCAATGTGATATTCATATCAATACAGTTAGATACAATAGCAAACACCTATTGTATCCAACATCAATGTTGACACATTGCTATATAGATACAATAGCTAAATAGCTATCGTATCCAATACATTGTTCATAACAATTCAGTTAGATACAATAGGCAAACGCCTATTGTATCCAACAACAATATTGGCACATTGCTGTTAGATACAATAGCTAAATAGCTATTTGTATCCAATAGCAATGTTCATAACAATTCAGTTAGATACAATAGGCAAACACCTATTGTATCCAACATCAATGTTGACACATTGCTGTTAGATACAATAGCTAAATAGTCATTTGTATCCAATATAATGTTCATAACAATCCAGTTAGATACAATAGGCAAACACTTATTGTATCTAAGCGTATTTTAAAAATTTGACGTTGTTCAATATTATTTTTTCAAAACCCTATCTTCAGGAATGTAGTTTGATTCGTCTCGTCGAGACAAAAAAATCAGTGTTCTCGGATTATTTTTTCGATTTATAATTAATGAGATATTTAATTTTGAAAATTTAGGGAAATTTTGGGTGATGACGTGGCAAATTCTGGAACACACATGGTATTTTGCCCTTCCCTTTGTTTGTCAACCTAATTACAGGAATGCCACCGAAGTTTTAAACTAAAAAAGTAATCTAAACCCTTGATTTGTGTCTAATCCAATGGCTATCATTGGTTCTCATGGTTCTCATGTAATTGAGTTCTCATAAGAGCATGACCATATATATATATATATAAACATATCTTACACGGACTCGTTCGTATGGATTGAAAAAATAAACGTCACCCTTCTATTGTTTCTTTCATGATTCACGGCAAACGTTTCTCTCTTGGCGAAACAAAAAACTCCTCTGCAAGTGATAATAATATCTTACACGGACTCGCTCGTATGGATTGAAAAAAAAATAACGTCAATTTTGTGTTTTTCTTCAACTTCTATCTCTTCATCATCTTCTTTTGTAATTTCTGTTGCAAATTGTCAAGTACCTGAAGAAATTAGCTCTAGTTCTATTGCAAATTGACAAATGAAATACACTTTGAAACTCAGCTCATTAATACGCGTGACGAGTACTAAAACTACAAGTATTTTGGGACGGATGGAGTATCAAATATTTATGTATAGTCACAGTATTGTTTAGTTTTCATTTCAACACTTCAATTGTTCTACTTTTCTTTAGTTTCTAGATTTTATAATTTGTATTTGAGATCTATTTTTATGTTATAATATGTTAGTTTTATACTAGACAAGAAAATCTAACAAAAAAAAAAGTTTTTTTTTTTTTTGTCTCCATTTTTATTTGGTATATATCGAGTACCAACCGTACCAATAAACTTGGTATACTGACTTTTGTGGTTGGTACTGGTATGAATTTTGTGTACCAAATCATACTTGGTTGGTACATGGTATAAGCAAAATACAATTGGTATACCAACCAATCCACCCCTAGTTACAGGGATGGGGAAGGGAAAGGGTTTTTTTTTTTTGGTCATTTTTTTCCTTTCTTTAATGTTAATATCGTGCTTTTTTTTTTTTAAGGAAGCAAACAATTTATTAACAATCACACATCGAAAGAAGTTGGCTATCCACAAACGATAAGCTCAACCCAAGTTGTGGGACTTACATGAGAGTATGAAGCCCAAGAAATACAATCTGCCAACAAATTGGCGCTACGTTTAACTAAATTCACTGAGAAAAAAATATGACTTGTAAGCACATCTCGACAAGCTTGAAAGATTCCATCCAATTCAGAATGCCCCCGTTTCAAAGACATTATACCATCATATACCATTTTAGAGTCCACCTAAAATTCCACCTTTTCATACCCAAGTTCCATGGCCCATTCCATAGCAGTCAGCAAGCTCAGAGCCACACCTTCGACAACATGTAACGGTCCAAAGGTTGCGAAGGCCCTAGAAGCAACAAAAGAACCACCATCATCTCTGACCACTTGACCCAAACCTATTATATCCGTTCCAGAAGCGAAGGAAGCATCTGAATTGATTTTTGTAGAAACCAGACTGGGGGGAGGGGTGCCAACGGGGACAACGAGTAACTGGTGCAGGTGGTTGTGATCGGGTACATACCTTGGCTTCTTCCCAATCTGCAAGCTTGGTCTTGGCTTGTTGGATCAGAATGTCTGGAGGTCTCGTGGATTGACGCCAATATCTGTTATTCCTTTCCTTCCACAAACTAGCCAACACCATAGCAAAGACAGACAAAGTTTCATTCAGCACTTGTTGCAGGAGGGCAAAAAACCAATCTGCAAATGAGGAGACCCCTTCCATGGAAGGACGGATAGATCGCAGCAATCCCAAAGATGTCCATGTGTCCTCGGCAACAGGGCAAAATAGGAATAGGTGCCATTCGTTTTCCACTTCTAAACCACAGCTGCAACATTCTGTAGGTACCAACATCCCTCGGCTTTGTAAATTTAGTCTTGTAGGCAAGCATCCACGTAACAAACTCCACATGAAATGAAGTGTCTTCGAGTTAAGTACCTATTTCATCCTTGAACTATTTAAGTTTTTAATTTTACGTAACTAAACAATTTTTTTTACCATTTCATCATTGACCTTTATCTTTCATTGATTATGTGATCCTTCTGTTAAACTGCCATCCCAAAGTTCGTTAAACGGCTGATGTGGCATGCTGGTGTATCATTGCTTGCTTATTTGGAACTATGTTTAAGAAAATTTTGTTATTCCAGAAGTCAAGGGGATGAATGTGAAAACTATTAAACTTGATAACCTAAATACATTTTATACTATAAATAAAGAGGGTTTTAAATGTAAATTGTTTTAATAACAAAGACTTAGTTATTCTCCTCTTTCCCCAACAACACTAACACCCATACGGCTGGGTCCCCTCCATCTCCGGCGACGTCATCCCCACTATCTCCGGCGGCGTCAACCCCTACTACCACCCCTACGCCTTTAAAGTTCGACTTTCTTCTTCTTTTCATGAACCCTGATCAATTTTCTCTTAAACCCCCAAATCCATCTCCGATTCATAACCCACCTCCAAATCTTCTCCAATCCGTAACCCACCTCCAATTCGTAACCCCCCCCAAATCGCCATTGAAAACCGTCACAACTGCTCTACCATACTTGAATTCGTAACCCACCTCCAAATCCCTCTCCATTATCCCAAATTCGAACCATCCCCAAATTGTGTGCTGACTACGCCGTTGAATTGTAGATTTCTTGTTACTAGGTTAGTACTCCATCCTACTGTCAAGCTCCATTACTGGATTTGCAACAACCAATTGAACCGGTTTTGATAATGATGGAGAAGTTGAAGATGGTAGTGTATGGATGGTTATTCGAACCATGCGTTTGACTCAGATATGCCACATCAGCCGTTTAACGGACTTTGGGACGGCAGTTTAACAGAAGGATCACATAATCAATGAGAGATAAAGGTCAAGGATGAAATGGTAAAAAAAATTGTTTAGTGACGTAAAAGTAAAAACTTAAATAGTTCAAGGATGAAATAGGTACTTAACTCAAGTGTCTTCTGAGGAACTTTAAGTTTCCACAATTGCTCCCACATTCCAGCAACCCCAACTGAATCATCCAGAGTCAGCGAGGTAGCAAGATTGTACGCACTCCTTATTGAGTATTCGCCATGCTTTGAAAAGTGCCATATTTGAGAGTCCATTGCAATTAGATTGACCATCTAAAAATTGTAATAAAAATTCTGGATGATCAAAAAAAGTGAATGGTAGTGGGACTACCACTTCAGATACTTATGTTATAAGATTAATCTTTTTACTTTTAATTATTGGGTATTGGATATCGTATATGGATCCCACATTTGTATAAATATGCAACAATTAATAAATAGAAAGACTACTTATGAAAGGTAAAGTTAATCTATGAATGGTAATGATGCAAGAGTTGCAACATTGTTCGTAGAACACTTATGAAATGACTTTACCCATTAAGTAGAAAATATTATTTTGTTATGAGATAATGAAAGATATTTATTTCTTATTGAGAATAAGAAAAAGTGATTCATTTATTATGATTTGCTTTATCGTACTGTTAAATCATATAAATAAATCTTATATCCTAAATCTTGAAGAACAAAATAATAAATAAGGCTATAACATAAATAATTAAATTCTTAAGGTATTATTGTTTTTATCAAATAAATGAGAGACGCATATCTAAAATTCCATGGGACGAACTTTTAAAGTCATATGATTTTGAATCATGTGTTATATGCAAATCTTATTTACTTGGACCAAGACATCTTTTACTAGGAATAGTAAAAGGCTACTATCTTATTAGACCTAATACATGTCGATGTATATGGTCCATTAAGTAGCAATGCTAAAAGAGGATTTTGGTACTACTTGGTAAAATTATTCAAATATTCTGATTTGATCGAGATGGTGAATAATTAAACCAAGAATTTAACAATCATCTTTAAGGTTGTGAAATTGTTTCACAATTAACTCCACAAAGAACACAATTTTGGAATGATGTATCTACATGGAGGTATAGAACCTTATCGGATATGATTCATTAGATGATACAATCAAATTGATCATTCATTATTTATTTTGGGGTTATACACTGGAAACCACTATAATTACACTGATTTGAGTTCCATCAAAATAGGTTCAAAGGTACCATATGAGATATGGAATGAAAGAAAACCTAGTTTGTCTTTCATGAAGATTTAAGAAAGTGAGACATTTTGGAAATGACTTATCTAGGACAAGTTCACACTTAAATCTAATAAATGTATTTTCATGTGATATCCTAAGGAAACTTGAGGATATTACTTTACTTATAAGAAACAAATTGTTTGTTGCTTATGATGGTACTTTTCTAGATAAATTTTTTATCTCTAAAAGAACCAGTGGGAGTAAAATATATTTCGAATGGTTCGAGACCTAGAAAATAGCATTGAACCTAAGATGGAAGTTGAACAAACTCTCACAAGGAATTATGAAAATTCGTTCAAGTTACACAAGTTACTTGCATATATGATATGATACAATCTATAACAAGAAATATTGGATTTCTCGAAATAGAAAGTATTGAGGTAAAGTTCATTGAAAATGACATATTTGCCACCTATCAAAATGCTGTAGGAAGAAATTACAAGAAAGAAACGAAATTACAGAATAAAATACTAAATATAAATAAAACTGATATTAAATTAAAACATGAATTGAGAAAAGCAAACCAAAATCGATAATAGCTTCTTTGTGTCGAGCCGTGTGTTAAACACACTGTCCTTAAGATTTATTCGTCCCCTCACAAATGGTTCTAGAGGTTGTTGATGGACGCTAGTCTCCCATGATAACTCGCACGAACTGGACGATTTCCAGCACCTTGAGACTCCGGCGAATTGTCTTGTGCCTAGACAGTATCACCACCAAATGCAATAGAGGAGGCGAAAGTAAGAAATGATCAAAATGCAACAAAAAGATGTATGTGGATATTGTTGTAACACTTTTTGTGTAACTTTGTGTTACTTCTTGTGTTACTTATATATCTCATCACAAATGGTTGTTGCTCCTTTTATAATGCAACCAAGAATCATTCAATTTCCCAAATTAATCAAAGGATAAACTCAATCCATAAATCCTTTATTAATTTTGGAGATAAGGCTAGTCACTTGACATTCTAGTTCAAATGAGATGAACTAGTCACTTGACTTTCTAGTTCAAATGGGATGAATCATTTTCTCAACTTCAAGTCTTAAAGTCTTATTCATCCAAACATAAAATTGGACAAATAAATACATTATCTCAATGTTCTCATGGAGCTAAATACAAACACACAATTAATTTTATCATTTGACAAAATATTTATCACGGAAATAAATCATATTTCCTTCACAAAATACACAATTTTCCAACAATCCCCCACATGAAGTAAACGATGAGGAATTTGGTGATAAAGTCCAACAGTTGAAAACCTGCATAGGATAGGTATGGGATTGCCCTTTAAACCTTACCATGTAAAAGTATACTTACTCTACTCGCTAATCAGTAGACACAATGTCCTTGAACTGTCAGCTTTTGTGTAGCCAGTCATATATGTTACACAGGTATCTCCCTAACACAATTCAATTCTCATAGCTGTGTCCATTTGTGTCCCTAGAACATAATGCCTGGTTTTGTGAGAGGGTCCAAGAATTGAGCCTCACACAATTCTCCTCGAAGCGGCCCCACTTCTCACTCACATAGGTGAATCTTCTAATTAACCCAATTTACTCTATAAGAGTCATTAAAATCCATAGGCTTAACCGTATTCATCTCGGGATGTCACTTTTAGGAATGGGTATGGGGTTAAT
Organism: Campanula takesimana; assembly: GCA_026119855.1. Lineage (NCBI taxonomy): Eukaryota > Viridiplantae > Streptophyta > Magnoliopsida > Asterales > Campanulaceae > Campanula > Campanula takesimana. The sequence continues at coordinate 1,420,973 of JAOWBW010000210.1, forward strand.
CCCCATAGTGATGCTACAAGTCTTTTAACGGTTAGGTGGTCCCTTTTGAACCTAGATCTTGGGATCTCCAGTCATCTAGGTTGGGTTCTCCGCCGTGGTTAACTTCTCAAGAGGTTTTAAACCCATTCCCCTTGTCGATCTCGCAACTACCTCTCTATTTAGCCCTTTGGTTATCGGACCGGTTTTATCATTTGACTTGACATAGTCAAATTAGTAGAGAGTAGTTCTAATCGTTTTATATCTTCGACTTTCATGTCTAGACTTACCATTATACATATTTCTTTGTGTTCATCAATTAACTTCGTGTCAATAAAACCAATTGCTAATACAGGCTTCATCTCATGGAATATCTTCTATAAATTGGAGTAGCCCCTCGGACTTTTCACCATATTTATCTATAGCTATAAATTTGGATTCCACCATAAATCTATTTATAACTTGTTCTTTTAGAAGATTTCCATGATATAGTTGCCCCCGCTATAAGAATACGAATCCACTCAGCTCGTAGACATTGAGTCTTTGATTTTGTATATCCATGTAGCATATATCCTTCAGATACCGGTAGATGTCTAGTATGGAGTAATCCTTGATCTCGAATGTATCTCAAGTACCTTAGTGCTCTCGCTATACATTTAGGATCACTAGTGTACCAATATACTAGACTTCTAATAATTCTCGAGTGTTTAACTTGAAAACAATGTCACCTCTATTTTTCAATAGATGTTGAATCATGAATATTAGGTTTCGAGCCATTGCAAAATTATCCTTGCTAATTTCTCAAGAATTATCCATTAGATTTCTTAGAAATTTCCACTTCAAGGATAATATCTGCTAAACCCATATCTCTTGACCTTTTCAAAACTTTTTAAGAACTACTCCCCCCGTCCCACTATAAGTGAGACCAACTTGTGTGGCACAATAATTAAGAAAAACGTAGGGTATGTGTGGTAGAAAATGAAGAGAGAGAATGAGTAGGGTAAATAGTAGTGTTGGTTGAATAAAATTAGTGGTGGAAAATGAAGAGAGAGAATGAGTGGGGTTAAATGGTGGGGTTTGTTGATTATAAATATATTAAAACATTTCCATTTTTGGTAGTCTCACTTGTGGTGGGACAGACTGAAAAGGAAATTAGTTTCACTTGTGGTGGGACGGAGGGAGTATATCATAACTTGCTTAATGCAAATTCATGAGTTCTTCTTGAAGTTTTAAATCCAACGGTCTTTCAAGTTCAACATATATTCAGTAGATTTAATCAACACTATGACATTTCCATTCATGTCATTTTTTATTAATCTACTTTATTTCATGGTAAAATCAAGCTTTTGATGTCATTATTTTGTGCTTGCTTCAAGTCATCTAGTGACTTTACTAACTTGAATACTTTGATCCATTTTGTTGATGTTGGACATTATACTTTGCGAACCACCCCCACATTCACTAGTGTACGTAGGCCTACGTTTCCATACTTCATATGGAATTGTTTTCTTGGGGTAGCCTATTCAATAGGTGTTTAATTTTTTAAAGTACACCCACCCCCACATCTTTGTGTTAGTCCTAAATATAACAATAATATTATTATTTCTTTCATCAACACCATTTGATAGTGGTTTACATGGTGGATATTGTGTACAAACACATGTTACACACACACTATAAGCATTAGTGTTTCATCCTCATTATCTCATTTTAAAGTTGTTTTCTAACTTCTCAATTTAATGAGAAAATGCTTATTACATATAACAATAACATTGTTATCATTACCACGTGTTTGAACAATCTATACATGTCACAAAACATCACTATACTTAACTTGTGATGATATTGTTCAACACACATTTCACATCTTGTTTGAATCCTTTTTTGAATGAGGGAATGTGATCCAACTAAAGAGACTTATTCTCATTATTGATCATTAAATCAACACATCGGTTGATACAATTTATTTTTCATTAATTCCAAATCATGAATATTATCCTTGATGACACCCAATGTTGTCAAGAAAGATATATGCATGATTTAATTTTGGCTTTTCAAACAAGCTTGACTTTTCAAACAAATTTGATTTTTCCAACAAGCTTGACTTTTCAAACAAGTTTGACGCTTTAAACATGTTTGTCTTTAGCACAAATTCGACTTTTCAGACAAATTTTGAATTTTCAAGTAAATTTGACCAACTTTTTTCTTTTCCATAAGTATTTTGGTATGCTCTACCACATTTGCTTTTACCATAAGAAGTGTTAACAACTTCTTCTCTAAAACACTATTCTCTTTCCAACACAAAGATGAATAGCAGGCATCTCAACATTCATTTCAATTCATTTACTTTTGAGGTGCTTCTTCAATCTTTCCAAGTGAAAAGTAATTCTCAATTCGTCACTTGAAAATTTCACTTAACACCATCTATTTGGCATGGAATTCATGAAAGACTATTTCAATTCTTTCATTTGACTTTTTCATAGTCTATGGAGTCTAATATTTATAACAAGGAAACGGCCTACAATTAATCATTGCACCCTCATTCTTAATTTCATATTTGTAGTCCAAAGACTCCCACAATTCTTTTGCCATTCGTCTTCTCTGTAAATAATGTAAAGAGAATCAGAGAGCTCATTAAAAACATAATTCTTGCAAATGAATTCTCCAAGTTTCCATGATAAAGGCAAGATAAATTCACATGCTTCAAACGCACTCATGGCTTAACCATCCGTCTCATTTTCACCAAACTTTGTAGGATCTTCATTAAGAACCTCACTAAGTTCAAGGTGGTCAAATAGAACATCTTTTGTTGCTAACACATAAAGTCGAGGCCAACAACGTTCCCTGACTTCTCACTATATTGAGCCGGAATACATGGAATACATCACATTGGAGATTTGTCTCCACACAAGGAGTCTTTCCCAATACTTTGGCTTTAATTTTTAGCAATTAAACACCAATATATAACTTTGTTGTTACAAATTTTATTCTCTAACTTAATTAGAGAATTCACTCCAAGAATAAATGGTTAATTCAATAGAAGAATTCATACAATTTATTTCTTGTAACAACAATAATTATAAACCTCTTAATTTCTTATTAAAATTTAATTTTTCCCATCATCAATAACAATAGGATTTAACAACTTCTTTCAAGAAATCCTATTGTTTTTATCTTTATGACATAGTCACTCATTCCACTAATAAGGAAGCCGTTCATCTAAATCCATACTTCTAGCATATTAAAGTTGGCGAAATTCATATGGGCATGACACCTCACATAATTTTTGGTGAATCTCGCTTCTTAGTGTGCCATCTAATCATCCGAGTATTAATGTTTGAACCTTTCGTTTTCTGCTATTTAGACATAATTTCTAGGTTATATGATTAGGTATGGGTATGAGTACTTATTGCATAGGTAAGGTTAATAGTCACCATGACAATGTATCCTTTCAAAGTATATTGCATAGGTAAGGCTAATAGTCACCATGACAATGTGTCCTTTCAAAGTATTTATGCATTATATATATATATAGTAACTGTTACAATGCGAAGAATACCTCTCATAAGTCACAGCACATAGCATAATCACCCATGCATTTGGAATTAGAAAGGGTATCATTCATTATATCTAATCAATACCTATTCAATAAGAAACATATTAGTATATAACATAAGTTATTGCACTAGGTAATGTCAATTACCAGAAGCATAGACTCTTACAACACAGTTGAAATCTACTAGGTAAGTGGTCGGTGTTAGTGTTCATAAAGCCGCTTTCAGAATACCAACCATCTAAAACTTATCGTCTCCTTCCTCATACCTTATACATTTTCTATGAATAATAATTCTGCTTTGGTATTCTTGTTCTTACAAAAACCTTTTACGTTGCATATTCTGATCTCATATGCGCTGTTTGACATTACAGGCTTTTTCTCAAAGAATAGCACCCAACAATCTCTTCATTTATCAGTTTCAAAAAGGATGGTGTGACAAGAAGTTTGTTGTGCGAGCTTCACGAATTTGGAAGTCGTATAATACAAAGAAGGATCGTGAGCTGATGAGCATGGACTTCCTTGAAATTGATGAAAAGGTTTATACACAGAAGAAAATTACACTAATTCATATCAAATTATCCTATTAACACTACTAATATTCGATTTTAAAATTGTTTGCAGTCTGATTCCATCCACTGTAGCATTAGGAGCAAGTTTGTTCCTGATTTTGAGGGCCTTTTTAAGGAGGGAAATATTTATAGCATAAAGAATTTCACTGTAGTTGTTGCACGGCAAGAGTACCGGGTTGTGGAGAATGATTATTACATCCTTCTTGATGCTTCGACTTTGTAGAAGAGATGGTTGGTAAATTGCCAAAGATACTAAGGCATAAGTTCAATATCGTTAGATATGAACTATTGCTTGAGAAAAGTGATAATAGAAATAATTTATGTGGTGAGCACTAATTGTTACTTTCTTTGCAACTTTATGAAAATATATTTAAATTGGTTCTTTTTAAAAACGCAGATGTTATAGCGTATGTTGTTGGAATGTCGGATGTTGGTGAGCGGGCAATCAACTTGAGGCCGGTTTCAATGCAGTACATTGATCTGCAAGACACATAGTATTTTTTCGTTCATAGCCTTCTCTTTAACATTTATTTCTGAACGATTTATAAACTAACTCTTTATTTCATTATAGTGGGAATAAATTGAGGATAACTCTATGGGGTGATGAAATGATTAAAAAGGCCAAAGCAATTGGAAAAAAAGAACAGCATGTATGGAGCATTTGCTCTACTATTGTGAAAACAGATTTTCAAGGTATGTATCACAAATTTTTTTATTAAATATTGTCACTATTAGCACTCTCTTACATGTAGTTTTACTTGGTTGTTAACATGATTGCTACATAGGTAACGTTGGGGTATCTTCAAGCAGCGCCACAACTTTTCTTGGTGATGAATCCATCCCTGAAATAAAAGAGTTTACTCAGATGTAAATACTCTAGTTATGTGTATTGAATTTTTTTTTTAATAGGTAATATATGGTGGAACTTTCTAATTTATCTTCAGCTGCCCAGGCTTGGTGCATGTGAAGAAAATAATGAAGTCAGCCAGATACCTATGTACTAAAATTTTATTACAAAGGAACAATACGATAGTAATAAAAGGCTGGTACGAGATGTGAATGAACTTCTCCTCCAATGTGAACAGATGGTAATTTTCAATAAAATGTTTATTGTTTTACTTGAATTAGTGGTTTGATATAACTTAATAATTTATTGAAAAATAATAAATATTAATGTTGTTTGTCAGAATTATCCGCTCTATGTTTATGGGCATATTTCATTGATAGAAGAAGAAAATGGATGGAAGTACAATGCTTGCACAGAGTGTCATAAAAAGGTGAAACCTAAGGGTGCAAAATTGCATTGTGAGAATTACAAGCGAATAGAATTTTTTCCTGAGTTAAGGTAATATTACAAAAGTCAATCTTATAAGAAATGACCCTTCTTTCTGTGCAAAAAGTGTGATTAGAAAAATACTCTCAGTGTTGGCAGGTATCGTCTCGAGGCTGAGTTGCGTGATGGATCTGACAGTTTGAATTGTGTTGTTTTTTATCGATAGGTAGAAAAGTTGATAAATATAAAGGCAACTGATTTATTGTAAATAGTTGATGAGGTAAATATTATTTGTTGATATAAAATTTTATGTTCAAATGCTTATGTTTACTTTTTGGATTAAAATTTTTAATTTGATTACTCTATGAGGGATATGGAAAGCCTATTCCCAAGCAAATTAGGCAAATTATTGGAAAGTGATATGTGTTTCAGCTAGAATTTAATGAGGTTAGCAGAGGGCACCAGAGAGAGTATTTTACTGTAAAATAGATTTTCTTTGAAAACGAAGTCCGTGGCCATGCATTTCATGTGGTAATGACTCTGTTTTGAATTTATACTAGATCTTTGTTTATTTATCCTATGTATAAATCATATATTAAGTACCATATTTCTATATTACGGTAAATGAAGAAAGTGCTGCTTTCGATATTGTTGGGGTGTCAGTCAAAACTCCAGTTCTCATTGAAAAAAGGACTGTGGATTAAATAAGGTTAGTTTAATGGAAATAATACCCAAAAACGTGAAAAGAAATAATATTATCTTATAAAGATTTTTTTTTTTTTTTGCAGTCCCATTGATGATTTGCCAAAAGAGTCTGATATTAAGGATGACATTGAAGTGGATAATGTTGAAGGGAGCAAGACCAATAAGAATGTAAGGAAGGATTTAAAGTTTTGAGTAAATTTGAATAAGACAATTTTGTTTGGATAATTTGTTGGTGGTGTTTTTCGTAAACATATTTTGCTTGGTTAATTTTGAAAGTATTTGGGTGTAATAACTTTAGATTAGTGTCTTTCCAAACCGTACAATAAGTTTCCCAATTTTTGTTAAGTCTTTTAATTGCTAGGTTAAAGCGACAAGTGAAGATGGAGATCAAATTGGCAAAGAAGTTCACTATCTTGGAGCGAAGATTTCAAAAAAGAGAAGGCAATTTAAGTTTTCACTTAGTTTTGAGAAAGGCAATTGAAGTAGAAAGTTTAGAATTGTTAATGGATGTAATGATGTTTTTTTTTTCCGGTCATCATTTGCCAAAGCACTTTCTAATGCATGTTGAATTAGTTTAAAATTGTAGGTTTGAGAGTCTGAAATGAATATTAGTAACTTTTTTATTGTAAGTGTATATTGATATTAATCCATAGCTTTTAATTGGGAAGTGCTTCGTTCAGGAAAAATCTCAGCTGCAAATAAATATGATTCATAAAAATTAGATAAGTATCTATTTTTATGTTTTAAAAAATCTATAATTATAGTATTTTAAAGTTGGTGGAAACAACTATGGGAATGACACGTAAGCAAGAATTGCGTTTTTCTTGATTTAGAGGTTGCCATGTAATATGACTTTTGCAGTTATGGAGACTTTTGACATTCTCCTACCTAAGGTAGAATAAGTGGTGTGGTGCATTAAGTAGTGACTTTTAAAATTTTACCTAATCAAATTCACAATTCAATGACTTTGAACCGTTTATGTATTCCAAGAGACTACATATTATTCAAAGCATTGGATTGTGGTGGAATACTTAAAGTTTTAACTATCAAGTGATTTTAAATGGTAGAAAGTGAAAAGATATACTAAAATGATTATTATTACTTGATTTAAGAAATCCAATAAAACAATGTACTTAAAGAAGATGAAACATTAGGTGAAAAATAATGCTAACCTATGAAAAGTCTATAACTTGCATTTTATTAATATGACTTGCATTTTATGTGAAGCTAATGTAGATATAAATTAGTAGCAATAATTACTTAAATTGTGGATTATCAAAAGTCTCATAAGTTTGTAGAACCTTTACCTTTAAATGCTACTACAAAATTATGAAAACCAAACATTTATTCATCAAATAATACTTTTAAGCTCTCACATCTATCAAAAAGGCATTCTCCTCAATTTAGATTCAAGGATAATTTCATTGTTCATAATTTAAGAATGATCTTAAATTATGGATGGATTATCAAAAGTCTCATAAGTTAGTAGAACATTTATTCATCAAATAATACTTAACTGACACCTTTTAACCAAAACTGGTCAACTTAAGGTCGATTTGACCAACACTTTATAAAAATATTTATGATCCGAATAAAAATTTTAAAAATGTAAAAATGATCACCATTAAAAATCCTCTCAATAACAATTTTTAAATTTTTTTTGGAACATAAATATTTCTATAAACTATTGGTCAAAACGACCCTAAGTTAACCATTTTTTCTCAAAAAGTGTAGTGAGCTGGAATGGAGGGAGTACTTTGCTATTATTAATAAGGGTATAATTAGTACTCCCTCCATCTCATACTTATCGCTACTTATTTACATTTTGGGCGTCCCACACTTATTGCTACTTACTCAAAATATTCATTTTTCTCTCTCCTATCTATTCACAACAACAATCCACTAACTTATTTTTTTCTCTCCAACCCACTCACAATACATACTTTTCCAATATATTTTCTTAATTTTTGTGCACTATCATTTAGTGGCAATAAGTGTGAGACGGAGGAAGTATACAACAACAAATATTCTTTAAAACAATAAAACGCCAAATATATTTTTCAACAAAATTAACTCTCAAAGAATGTATTTTGAGGGGGGGGGGAGTATTGGTTATTGGTCAAAATATGTGGTACTCACATTCAAAATTATAATGTTAATATATTTTTCCTTCAATATGCTTTTATATCTATTATTTAACTATTATTAATATGAGTTCAAAAAAAAAAACTATTATTAAGATAAAAATTTGTTTCTCACGCATCTACTTAAAATATTTACCTATTACTTTTTTAACGTTAATTTATGAAAATCAGTAAAAACGACATGTGAAAAGTTTAAATTATAAGAAATTAGAGTCGGAACACTAACATTAAAATTTTACTTTCCATCTCTTAAAACATTTAACATTTTCAAATCTAGCCCTAATTAGTGAAATAAAAAAAATCTATGAATATCACGGTTTCTAAAGTGCAAGTATTTATATTCTTAACTTTATTAAATGAGTGAATCTACAAATATAACCCATTGAAATGACAATATAACTGAAACTTGCTCCAATCAAATTCGTTTACAACGATAACTTATTATATTTACTAAAATCCATAAAGAATCCTTTAATACTTTAAAATTATCATATAATCCTTCGGTTCAAACAACCCGTGCGAAGCACGGGCTTCATGCTAGTATCAATAACAATAGGATTTAACAACTTCTTTCAAGAAGTCCTATTGTTTCTATCTTTATGACTTTTTGTCACTATTAACAATAATAAGCTTTAACAACTTCTTTCAAGAAGCCTTATTATGTTAATCTTTTGTGACCTTTGTCACCATTGACCATAATAGATTTTAACAACTTCTTTCAAAAAACCCTATTATCTTTGTCAATGTAACGTTAAAGACTTAATCTTTCAACGTTCTTAGTTCCAACGAACTTTCTAATCTCTTCAATATGATTCATACGAACCATAAGAGACATATCACATGATGTATAACCACTTCATGAGGCATCCATCATAGTTGATGTCATGGACATCAATCCACTAGTACAAATCGGACTTTAGGAAACTCAGCTTAGATAGCGCTTTCAAAACGCGCTATCCAAGAGGTGACCTTAGATAGCGCATAAGCTAAATAACCCAGCCGTAAGATTTTTTATATATATATATATTTTCAAATAGCTACTATAGCGCATTGAGAGGAAACGAAATGGTTGTAAGGAGCTACAATAGCGCACAATTAAACGTTACCTTAGTTAGTGTTTCCTAAGCTGTAATTTTTTATTTTTTTTGGGTTTAGCTAATATAGCGTATACTGAACGCGCTATGTAACTGCGTTTCATAAATTGAGTCTTTTCTTGACCAAGCGCTATCAAAGGGTTTGATCAAATTAAATCCAAATATACCTCCCCGCCATTCACTTCCAAAATTCCCTCGTTGCCCAAACAAAACCGACGATAATCCTTCCCTACCTTCCCTTTCCCCACGCAGAACGAAGACCTTCTTCTTCAGCTCCCCGGCGACGACTAGACGCAAGCCTTCTCCAGCCATCGCCAGCCCGGCTATTCAACCTTCCCCAGCCGCCACACCCACTCCTCCCTCTCACGTCAGCCTCCACTGCCTTCCTCCTCCATTACATTGTGTTGCTGCAAACCCCGAGGTCTGCTCCTTCTCCTTCTTTGGACCATCTCAACGCCAGCCCTAAGGTCTCTTGTGGCGACCCTGACCCCGCTGCCGGGAGCTCGCCAGCTGGACGTCGACTTAATTATTAAAACACCAAAATACGGAAGATAAAAATTCCTTTTTAATACCAAAAGATGTAACACAAGGTTTTAGAGATCCATTTTTAACAGCAATAAAATACAACTAGTATAAGCTCCACAAGCTTACACCAAAACACAAAATATTACAACTTCTTAATGACGTCATAGTTTCGTAATACTATCCCAAGGTTATACATTTAAGTAATGCAAACCGAACAACAACCTGCCCCAAAAGCCACGAACACCCTCGACGTCCTTCTCGTGATCAGCGAGTCTATTACTTTCCTCCTGGGGGGTTAAGGAAAAACAAAGATAAAAGAAAGGGGGTGAGATAAATCTCAATAAGTTACTAATGCAACTACATGACATGCTATGATGCAATAACAGTAATAAATCTCATATAACACGTAGCAAGTAACAGTTAACATATAGCAGTTAACAGATAGCAGCGGAAATAAACAAGTAACAAAGGATATTAGCCAATGTTTCCCAAACTGATAGAACAATTGCTGCGCAGCTTCAACCAATCAACCAATTAACCATCTTTATAGTAGCATAATATCTGAAGAGAAAACCTCGGTACCGGAACCATAACAATGTAACATGTCACAAAGGACAAGGGAAATGACACAAAGTCATACCCAAAACGACTAGCTAGAATACTCACAAAAGGAGCTAGCTCATCCCAACCAAGGCCAATCTGGATGAGGAAATAAGGACCAATGGGCGACGCTATACTGGACTTGGCTTGTGCCATTATAGCATTATCCATTGCCTGACTCTAACACAAGTAACCAGCTGGACTTTCAAATAAATGCTAAGTAATAAATACTAGCTTAAATAAACAACTAATGATTCCAAAGTAGGGAACCATATCAAATAACCACCATAAAAGATGAATTAAACCAATCAACACATCATACAAGTGTTCCAACATTCCCAACAATAATTGATCAAATTCCACGTCACATTTGTTCACAAAGGAACCAATTCCGAACAATAAGGTGTTCCACGATGTTAACTTAAGTTAATTAGAATAGTACTCAAAGAGATCTTTAAAACGATAGTTTACACGCCTAAAACGAGTCCGGATGAGAAAGTTATGAACTCCGGAGGATTTGGATAAAATAACAATACAGGGGAAGGGGGTGCACACGCCTCGTGCAAAAGGATGCGCGTGCCCTACCCAAAGGATGCGCACGCCCCCAAGAAAATGGTGCGCGCGCCCCACGACAATAAAAGGTATGATTTTTGGAACAGAAAGGGGTGCCCACGCCTCCCTTGAAAGGGTGCGCGCCTCCTTTGATCAGAAGGTTTTGTGCCATTGAAATATAAGAGGGAGCGCACGCCCCCTAAAACATGGTGCGCGCGCCTCCTAGGATCAGAAGGTCTGAATTTCAAAAGGGAATAAGGGTGCGCACGCCCCCTCCCAAAGGGTGCGCGCGCCTCCTTGCCCGGAGGGACCAAATCCGGCCAAAATCTGGGTTTCTTCCAAAAATTCAACCCAAACCAAAACCAAACCAAAATCTAACACATCCAACAAGTATAATAAGGTACTAGAACAACTTATAAGTCTAAAATAACTCATATAACATCTATTAGACAACCCAAACCAAGAAATGATTCAATCACCCAAATTTCACAATAATGGGTAAATTACAAATAAATTCTAAGTCAACCAAAGAAGCCATATATATCAACTAGAGCATCAATGGAGTTAAAGATGAACATTTTTAGTATAAATGGGGGAAAAGCAACTTACTTGGAATTTATGAAAGGTGACGGAATTCGAAATTTCTTAGCTCTACACGATCCTATCGACGATCTAAACATTTTTCATAAAAATGAGCAATAAGAAATAGAGGTAGGAAGATTATCAAAATGAAGGAAGAAGGAGAGGGAGAAACTTACCTTTTCTACAACCATGGAAGGGAGAGAGAGATTGAGTGTGTGAGTGTGTGCTGGAGAGTGAGGGAGAAGGTAAGGGAGAGGGAGGGAGTAGTTAAAATTATTTTAAAAAGTTACACCTAGGCCCCCCCTACTACTACTACTACCACTACTACTACTACCCTTAATATCCTCTTCTCTAATAATTCCCTTACTTCACTAGCACAAATGACTAATTAAAATGCTAGGCATAAAAATATTATGAGACATAAATGCACACATAAATATTTAAATAGATAAACAATTAAGCAAATAAATAAATAAATAAATATTTACTACTAGGAACATAGAGACGGGTTTTCGGGTCGTGACATTCACTCCTCTTTAAAGAAATTTCGACCCGAATTTTAAAGGTACTTACCCGAAACAAAAAGCCACGGATATTTCCGTTCCATCTCTTCTCGGAGCTCCCACGTTGATTCTTCGACATTGTGATTCCTCCAAAGCACTCTAACCAACGCAATGCTCTTATTCCTTAACTCTTGCACTTTGGTATCAAGAATCCGAACCGGTCGTTCCTCATATGACATGTCAGGCTCTATATCCTCAGGTACCCTCGGTAACACGTGGGATGGATCATGAAAATACTTCCGAAGCATAGAAACGTGAAAGACGTTATGCAACCGGTCTAGAGAAGATGGTAACGCAAGTCGATAAGCAAGAAGTCCCACTTTCCCCAAAATCTCAAACGGTCCAATAAACCTCGGAGCCAATTTACCCTTCTTTCCAAACCTTTGAATACCCACCTTCGGAGATACCTTCAAGAATACAAAGTCTCTGGTCTGAAAATTTAGATCCCGTCTTCGGTTATCGGCGTAGCTCTTTTGTCGACTCTGGGCGGTCTTCAATCGATCTCGAATAACTCTGACTTTCTCGACTGAATCGTAAATCAAATCAATGCCCCATATCTTCGCTTCCCCGATCTCATCCCAACAGATAGGTGATCTACACCTTCTCCCATACAAAGCCTCATAAAGAGCCATCTCGATGCTAGACTAATAACTGTTATTATAAGAGAATTCCACTAAAGGTAAGTGCGTATCCCAAGAATCAGCAAAGTATATCGAACAAGCTCGCAACATGTCTTCTAAAATATGAATAGTCCTTTCGAATTGACTGTCAGTCTGGGGGTGAAAAGCTGTACTAAATCTCAAATCTGTACCCAAGGCTTCCTGTAACGCTTTCCAGAATCTAGAAGTAAACCTCGGATCACGATCTGACACAATGCTAACCGGAACCCCATGTAATCTCACAATCTCATCAATATAAAGGGTCGCAAGCATTTCCATCGAGTATCTAATATCAATCGGTAAGAAATGAGCAGACTTGGTCAGTCTATCCACGATCACCCAAACACTGTCATACTTCCTACGAGTACGAGGCAGTCCCGTAACAAAATCCATAGTCACATGTTCCCATTTCCACTCCGGAATCTCTAATGGCTGAAGTAGTCCTGCGGGTCTCTAATGCTCAGCTTTGACCTGCTGACAAGTTAAACACTTCGGTACGTACTCAGCTATTTCTCTCTTCATGTTGTTCCACTAGAAATGTTGTTTCAGATTTTGGTACATCTTCGTACTACCAGGATGAATAGTATATCTCGATTTATGACCCTCATCTAAAACTTGCCTCTTTATACCATCAACATCGGGCACACACAAACGTCCACAAAAATTCAACACCCCAATCGAACTCAAAGAAAAATCCTCGAAGTTCTTCTCCTTTATTTTACCCATTACTTTCACTAACTCGGGATCTTCTTTCTGAGCTTCCTTTATCCTTTGAATTAGGGTCGGAGATACCCTAATATTCGCAAAAATAGCCCCATGTATCGATTCACGAGGACACCAGTCTCGAACATCCTCAAGCATTTTCCACTCTCGAACCATCATCGAAGCTACATAAGATTTTCTATTAATCGCATCGGCTACCACATTCGCCTTTCCCGGATGATAAGATATTTTACAATCATAGTCCTTTAGAAGTCCCATCCATCTGCGCTGTCGGTTATTAAGTTCCTTCTGGGAGAAGAGATACTTCAAACTCTTGTGATCCGTGAAAATCTCAAACTTTGCCCCGTAAAGGTAATGCTTCCACTTATGAAGAGAAAATACAATAGCTGCCAATTCCATGCCGTGAGTAGGATAATTTTGTTCACTCGGACTCAACTTCCTCGAAGCATACGCGATAACTTTCCCATTCTGCATTAAAACACAACCCAAGCCTTCCTTCGATGCATCACTATAAATCACTAAATCATCGTTCCCATTAGGCAGCGTCAATATCGGTGCGGTAGTCAACCTCTTCTTCAACTCTTCAAAACTGTTGTTGCATTTTTCGGTCCACTCAAACGGAACATTCTTTCGGGTCAACTGAGTCATCGGTGTAGCAATCCGTGAAAACCCTTCTATAAACCTCCTATAGTACCCGGCTAACCCCAGAAAACTCCTGACCTCAGTCACTGTCTTGGGTCGCTTCCAATCAACAATAGCTTCTATCTTCAAAGGATCCACAGAAATCCCATCTTTAGAAATGACATGCCCCAGAAATGAAACTTTCTCGAGCCAAAATTCACACTTACTAAACTTCGCGAATAACTGTTCCTTTGCGAGTACCGATAAAACTGTCCTCAGATGTTGATCGTGCTCCTCTCGAGATTTGGAATATACAAGTATATCATCAATGAAGATCACTACGAACGTATCAAGATAAGGATGAAAAATTCTGTTCATCAAGTCCATAAACACGGCAGGTGCATTAGTCAACCCAAATGGCATAACCAAGAACTCATAATGACCATATCGGGTGCGAAAAGCAGTCTTCGGAATATCCTCCGATCGAATTTTCAATTGATGGTACCCACTCCTCAAATCAAGTTTAGAGAATACCACTGACCCCTGAAGTTGATCGAACAAATCATCAATATGCGGTAGAGGATATTTGTTCTTCACCGTTACCTAATTCAACTTCCTGTAATCAATGCACAACCTCAACGAACCATCTTTCTTCCTTACAAACAAAACCGGTGCTCCCCACGGTGAAACACTAGGCCGAATAAATCCTCTATCAAGCAACTCCTGTAACTGAACCTTCAATTCTTTCAACTCTGCTGGAGCCATTCTATAAGGTGCTTTCGAAATCGGAGCTGTACCTGGTAATAGATCTATAAAGAACTCTATCTCTCTATCGGGCGGCATATGGTACTCGGAAGAGAAAACATCCGGAAATTTTCTAAATACTCGAACACTCTCTAACCCAGGTGATTCTTTCCTGGTATCTAGCACACTAGCCAAATAACCCTCACAACCACGATGCAACAACCTCTTCGCTTTCACATAAGAAATTATACGAATATTTTTACTCAAAGGAATATCCTCAAAAACAAACTTAGGCACATTAGGAATAGAAAAAGTAACGACCTTATTACGACAATCAACTGAAGAATGATATTTGCTCAGTCAATCCATACCCAAAATAACGTCAAAATCTTTTATCGGAAGAACTACCAAATCCGCACACAAAACATGACCACAAATAAGCACATCACAGGCACGGAACACTTTATCAGTTACCAAGCACTCTCCCATAGGAGTTGACACCTCTAACACATAAGGTAAGGACTCAGATGAAGCATTTAGCAAAGAAGCAAATTGCACAGATATATAAGAATGCGATGATCCTGGATCTACTAATGCACGAGCGCTCACACTAGACACAGAAATAATACCTCCTATCACTGAAGGATCATCAGTAGCCTGCTGCTGGTTCATAGCAAACACTCTTCCTTGAACTTTAGGCTTCCCCGTTGCATCTCTCTTCTGACCCTGAGCAGTACCAGCTCCTGACCTCGATGGTTGACCTTTGTTTCTTGGGCAATCCTTCACAAAGTGCCCCGACTGACCGCAATTAATACACTTCCCTTGCTTCTTCTAACACCGATCCTCCTAATGTCCTTCCTTCTGACAATAGGCACAGAGCCTCCTGTTTTGATTCCATTGGTTCCCCGGGGTAGTACCCGGATTCCTTAGTACTGGTTTTCCTTTTAACTGAGACTGCCCTCCAGAATTACCTCGGTTATCTGAACGTTGTTGTGGTTGAGCTCTGTTCTGACTTCCTTGTTTACTCGTGTTAACTGCCTCGGTCTTTCTCTTGTGTTCTCCGATGTCTTGCTCTATCAAGTAGGCACGGTCCACCGCATCCTGAAAAAACTGAATTCTCTGGGCTATAAGTTGAGTTCTGATAGCCGTCCTCAAGCCCCTGATAAACCTCATTGCCTTCTGTTCTTCGGTTCTTACAAGATAGTCACAATACCTAGCTAATTCTGTGAACTTAGCCGAGTATTGAGCTACCGTCAACAAGCCTTGCTCCAAGTTTAGGAACTCGATCTCCTTCCTATTCTGATCAACCAAAGGAATGAAGTGTTCCTTGAATTTCCTCACAAACAATTCCCAGGCATAAGGTACAAGAGTCGCATCCCAACTGGCCTTAAGTGCCTTCCACCAATGTTCAGCAGCCCCAACTAGCTTATAAGCCGCAAACTGAACCCTATCCTCGTCCGTGCAACCAAAGACATCATAGATCTTCTCCATTGACTCAATCCACATTTCAGCCTTTTTCACATCAGGCACACTGTTGTACTCTACCGGTTTCAATTTCAAGAACTGCTCCAACCCATACCGTGGAGGTGGTGTTTGCTCCTCTCTCGGCCCTTGGTCATGAATTGCTTTCATAGCCGCTTCAAACATACCCTGAAACATTGCACGATTTTCTTCCCGTAGATCGTTATGATTTGGAGTCCCACTGGGACCTTCACCATCTCTTCTTCTAGCCATTTTGAACAATTACCTGCATAAAACACCAACCGTTACTCACTCCAAACACAACTACCCTCCTAGGTCATTCTAGTCCACCTATACTTAAACTTAGAGCTAAACCATAGCTCTGATACCAACTGTGGCGACCCCGACCCCGCGGCCGGGAGCTAGCCAGCTGGACGTCGACTTAATTATTAAAACACCAAAATACGGAAGATAAAAATTCCTTTTTAATACCAAAAGATGTAACACAAGGTTTTAGAGATCCATTTTTAACAGCAATAAAATACAACTAGTATAAGCTCCACAAGCTTACACCAAAACACAAAATATTACAACTTCTTAATGACGTCATAGTTTGGTAATACTATCCCAAGGTTATACATTTAAGTAATGCAAACCGAACAACAACCTGCCCCAAAAGCCACGAACACCCTCGACGCCCTTCTCGTGATCAGCGAGTCTATTACTTTCCTCCTGGGGGGGGTTAAGGAAAAACAAAGATAAAAGAAAGGGGGTGAGATAAATCTCAATAAGTTACTAATTCAACTACATGACATGCTATGATGCAATAACAGTAAAAGATCTCATATAACACGTAGCAAGTAACAGTTAACATATAGCAGTTAACAGATAGCAGCAGAAATAAGCAAGTAACAAATGATATTAGCCAAGGTTTCCCAAACTGATAGAACAATTGCTGCGCAGCTTCAACCAATCAACCAATTAAACCATCTTCATAGTAGCATAATAGCTGAAGAGAAAACCCCGGTACCGGAACCATAACAATGTAACATGTCACAAAGGACAAGGGAAATGACACAAAGTCATACCCAAAATGACTAGCTAGAATACTCACAAAAGGAGCTAGCTCATCCCAACCAAGGCCAATCTGGATGAGGAAATAAGGACCAATGGGCGACGCTATACTGGACTTGGCTTGTGCCATTATAGCATTATCCATTGCCTGACTCGAACACAAGTAACCAGCTGGACTTTCAAATAAATGCTAAGTAATAAATACTAGCTTAAATAAACAACTAATGATTCCAAAGTAGGGAACCATATCAAATAACCACCATAAAAGATTAATTAAACCAATCAACACATCATACAAGTGTTCCAACATTCCCAACAATAATTGATCAAATTCCACGTCACATTTGTTCACAAAGGAACCAATTCCGAACAATAAGGTGTTCCACGATGTTAACTTAAGTTAATTAGAATAGTACTCAAAGAGATCTTTAAAACGATAGTTTACACGCCTAAAACGAGTCCGGATGAGAAAGTTATGAACTCTGGAGGATTTGGATAAAATAACAACACAGGGGAAGGGGGTGCGCGCACCTCGCACAAAAGAATGTGCGCGCCCTACCCAAAGGATGTGCACGCCCCCAAGAAAATGGTGCGCGCGCCCCACGACAATAGAAGGTATGATTTTTGGAACAGAAAGGGGTGCGCACGCCTCCCTTGAAAGGGTGCGCGCGCCTCCTTTGATCAGAAGGTTTTGTGCCATTGAAATATAAGAGGGAGCGCACGCCCCCTAAAACATGGTGCGCGCGCCTCCTAGGATCAGAAGGTCTGAATTTCAAAAGGGAATAAGGGTGCGCACGCCCCCTCCCAAAGGGTGCACGCGCCTCCTTGCCCGGAGGGACCAAATCCGGCCAAAATCTGGGTTTCTTCCAAAAATTCAACCCAAACCAAAACCAAACCAAAATCTAACACATCCAACAAGTATAATAAGGTACTAGAACAACTTATAAGTCTAAAATAACTCATATAACATCTATTAGACAACCCAAACCAAGAAATGATTCAAACACCCAAATTTCACAAAAATGGGTAAATTACAAATAAATTATAAGTCAACCAAAGAAGCCATATATATCAACTAGAGCATCAATGGAGTTAAAGATGAACATTTTTAGCATAAATGGGGGAAAAGCAACTTACTTGGAATTTATGAAAGGTGACGGAATTCGAAATTTCTTAGCTCTACACGATCCTATCGACGATCTAAACATTTTTCATAAAATGAGCAATAAGAAATAGAGGTAGGAAGATGATCAAAATGAAGGAAGAAGGAGAGGGAGAAACTTACCTTTTCTACAACCATGGAGGGGAGAGAGAGATTGAGTGTGTGCTGGAGAGTGAGGGAGAAGGTGAGGGAGAGGGAGGGAGTAGTTAAAATTATTTTAAAAAGTTACACCTAGCCCCCCCCCCTACTACTACTACTACCACTACTACTACTACCCTTAATATCCTCTTCCCTAATAATTCCCTTACTTCACTAGCACAAATGACTAATTAAAATGCTAGGCATAAAAATATTATGAGACATAAATGCACACATAAATATTTAAATAGATAAACAATTAGGCAAATAAATAAATAAATAAATATTTACTACTAGGAACATAGAGACGGGTTTTCGGGTTGTGACATCTCCCTTAGCCGTCAGCCCTGCCCCACACCCTCGACCAAATAACCAGTCAAACAGGAAGTGCACCCCATCTCCGCTTGTTCTGTACAACCATCTCCAAGGTCGTGAAGGTAAATATTAACACTCAGTCTTGGGCTTCCATGATTTCAGTTTCATCAATTTCCTCATGTTTAACCTTTTTCCAAATTCAAGATTAGGGCTTAAGATTGTGTTCGGGTCATTGATTGATTAGCAAAGTGGTAATGGTATGATATCTTAATGCTCGGGGAAACTTTTGGTTTAATGCACTCTAGGTGTTTGTATTTTTGTGTGAACCAAGTTCATGTGTCTCATTGCTTGGTTTCTGCAGTTTGCACCCTAGGCTTTCTCTGATTTCACCCTTGCTTCCTTGTTCTCGATGTCTTGACACTGCACTGTCTCAAGCATTTGTATTTTGGTGGAGGCACATCCTACCAACTTGGATTCTTTTATGTTAGTTTGCATTATCTTTGTTTTGTGCTATCCAATGACAAAACGTGAAAACTATTATTAAGCTAAGATAGGGCAACAAAAGCGCTACCGAAGCGTGCTTTTTGAAAAAAAATGGATCTTGCGTAGCGCATACAAAGCGCTATGGTAGTTGATTTTTTAAAATAAAAATATATGTAAGAAAGCGCTTACAGATGCTCTATAATAGTAGGCGCTATGTTAGTTTCTACACTTAGATAGCGCATAACAAGCGCTATTGTAGCTTGCATAGGGGTCTCTTGTATAGCGTTTTTATTCGCTATCTAAGGCTAAAAAAAAGCGCTATGCAAGCCTCATTTCGTACTAGTGATCTTTCCAACTTGGTTAATCCATTAAACAAGAGGAAAGTAAACTGTTTCACAAAAACTGCTATTCTGCGAATTTTTTATCTCCTTCTCGGGATAATAGAATCCAATCGCCACCGTTCAGATTTTTCTTCTATGAGTCCTTAACATGAAAAAAAATCAGATCAATCTAACGGTTAATGAAGCGGGAAATTTCATTTTACCACAGCTGGTCATGAAAAAACAGTGCTGGAAATTTGCTTCTTTTCCATCGTTTTTCTGTCCCTTTTCAATATTTTCTCCCGTAGCCACCACGCCACAAAAATATTTTAATATGCAATCCTTTTTCACAAATGAAATTAGTAAGTTATTCTGTAACCCTTTCCCTCCTTAAGGGAATAAGTCTTAAGATTGTAGAAAGAAATTACAGGAAAGAAACGAAATTACAGAATAAAATACTAAATATAATTTAACTGAAATTTAAATTAAAACAGGAATTGAGAATAGCAAACCAAAATCGATAATAGCTTCTTTGTGTCGAGCCATGTGTTAAACACACTGTCCTTAAGACTTATTCGTCCCCTCACCAATGGTGCTAGAGGTTGTTGATGGACGCTAGTTTCCCACGATAACTCGCACGAACCAGACGGTTCCCAGCACCTTGAGACTCCAGCGAATTGTCTTGTGCCTGGACAGTATCACCACCAAATGCAATAGAGGAGGCCAAAGGAAGAGATGATCAAAATGCAACAAAAGGATGCACGTGGATATTGTTGGAACACTTTTTGTGTAACTTTGTGTTACTTCTTGTGTTACTTATGTATCTCATCACAAATGGTTGTTGCTCCGTTTATAATGCAACCAAGAACCATTCAATTTTCCAAATTAATCAAAGGATAAACTCAATCCATAAATCCTTTATTAATTTTGGAGATAAGGCTGGTCACTTAACATTCTAGTTCAAATGAGATGAACTAGTCACTTGACTTTCTAGTTCAAATGGGATGAATCATTTTCCCAACTTCAAGCCTTAAATTCTTATTCATCCAAACATTAAATCCATACTTATAGTATATTAAAGTTGGTGAAATTGCCTATGGGCATGACACCTCACATAATTTTTGGTGAATCTTGCTTCTTAGTGTGCCATCTCATCATACGCGTATTAATGTTTGAACCTTTCGTTTTCTGCTACTTAGACATAATTTCTAGGTTATATGATTAGGTATGGGTATAAGTACTTACTTATTGCATAGGTAAGGCTAATAGTCACCATGACAATGTGTCCTTTCAAAGTATTTACGCATTATATATATTCATAGTAACTGTTACAATGCGAAGAATACCACTCATAAGTCACAGCACATAGCATAATCACCCATGCATTTGGAATTAAAAAGGGTATCATTCATTATATCTAATCAATACCTATTTAATAAGAACTATACACCTTCTACATATTAGTATATAACATAAGTTATTGTACTAGGTAATGTCAATTACCAGCATCATAGACTCTTACAACACAGTTGAAATCTACTAGGTAAGTGGTCGGTGTTAGTGTTCATAAAGCCTCTTTCAAATACTAACCATCTAAAACTTATCGTCTCCTTCCTCATACCTTATACACTTTCTATGCATAATAATTCTGCATTGGTATTCATGTTCTTACGAAAACCTTTTACGTTGCATATTCTGATCTCATATGCGTTGTTTGACATTACCAACTTTTTCTCAAATAATGGCACCCAACAATCTCTTCATTCATCAGTTTCAAAAAGGACGGTGTGACAAGAAGTTTGTTGTGCGAGCTTCAAAAATTTGGAAATCCTATAATACAAATAAGGATCGTGAGCTGATGAGCTTTGACTTCCTTGCAATTAATGAAAAGGTTTATACACATAAGCAAATTACTCTAATTCATATCAAATTATCCTATTAACACTACTAATATTCGCTTTTAAAATTGTTTGCATTCTGATTCCATCCACTGTAGTATTAGGAGCAAGTTTGTTCATGATTTTGAGGGCCTTTTTAAAGAGGGAAATATTTATAGCATAAAGAATTTCACTGTAGTTGTTGCACGGCAAGAGTACCGGGTTGTGGAGAATGATTATTAAATCCTTCTTGATGCTTCGACATTTGTAGAAGAGATGTTTGGTAAATTGCCAAAGATACTAAGGCATAAGTTCAATATCGTTAGATATGAACTATTGCTTGAGAAAAGTGATAATAGAAAGAATTTATGTGGTGAGCACTAATTGTTACTTTCTTTGCAACTTTATGAAAATATATTTAAATTGGTTCTTTTTAAATACGCAAATGTTATAGGGTATGTTGTTGGAAAGTTGGAATGGTTGTGAGCGAGCAATCAACTTGAAGCCGGTTTCAATGCAGTACATTGATCTGCAAGACACATAATATTTTTTCGTTCATAACCTTCTCTTTAACATTTATTTCCGAACGATTTATAAACCAACTCTTTATTTCATTATAGTGGGAATAAATTGAGGATAAATCTCTGGGGTGATGAAATGATTAAAAAGGCCAAAGCAATTGGAAAAAAAGAACAGCGTGTATAGATCATTTTCTCTACTATTGTGAAAACAGATTTCCAGGGTATGTATCACAATTTTTTTTATTAAATATTGTCACTATTAGCACTCTCTTACATGTAGTTTTACTTGGTTGTTAACATGATTTCTACATAGGTAACGTTGGGGTATCTTCAAACAGCGCCATAACTTTTCTTGGTGATGAATCCATCCCTGAAATAAAAGAGTTTACTCAGATGTAAGTACTCTAATTATGTGTATTGATTTTTTTTAATAGGTAATATGTTGGTCACAAATGGCAACAAGGGTATAGAACCGCTAGAGGGGGGGGGGTGAATAGCGGTCCAAACTTTTTTGAAAGTATATAATCTATGTGATCATATAAATCGGGTGTGTGTGTGGAAAGGAATCAAATGCTCTAATGATCTAAATGATGGATGAGTAAATGAAAACTTTCTGTGTAAAGGCTGAGTATGAAAGGTTGTTAGGCTGAAAGCTTGATGAAGAAATCTGGGTTTGCTAAGGAGATCTATGAAGGTTTGAATTTCTGGGTTTAAATATTTAAAGCAAACTTGAAAACTTGGGAGTAATATCTCTTGAATCTCAGCATCCTTCATTGTTGAGAAATGAGGGCAATTTATAGGCAGTGCACCATTGTGACCGTTGGACAAAGATTTGAATCAAATCTGAAGGGTACAAGTGCTTTCGAAACCCCATTGGTTGAGCTGTCATTTTCGTCCTTGGTTTTGTCTTGTAGTCCTAGGTAGTTGTGGCACCACTACCTAACATTATCCTTTGTTGCAGAAAAGGACTAACGGTAAACATTTCAAATTGATAGACAAAACCGACTTTCCTTGCAGAGACTCCAAGTTAACTTGAAGTTTTATTGACAAGACATGAAACATTCCTTTACGGTCATAAAGAGAATGTTTGTCTCAAGGAATAAATGACTTAGAAAATTCTTTAATAAATGCTCTGCGGTTCCACCAGGCATAGGAGCGGTTCCAAGGATGAACTTGATGTGCGGTTTCATTAGAAACTGAAGTATGTGGTTTCATGATCTGCGGTTCCATCAAGTTTGCATCTGAGGTTCCAAATAAGACTTGAAGAACGGTTTCATCAAAACTGTCGCATGTGGTTTTGATGAATACTTGCGGCTCTATGCTGGCGGTTCAAAGATAACACAAGTGCGGTTTGAATAACTAAACCGCTACGGGTAAACCGAATCAAAAACTCAGCCTAGACAAACAAAAATCTAGAAATGGACTTATCTAAAAATTGAAGTATAACTTCATTACATGCGGTCCTAAAGTCCATAAAAGACACGTGGCATGGATCAATCAAATCAAGTGGGTGTACTAATAATGAATACTAACAATCTCCCCCTCTTTGATTGATGCCATTATCACACTATGATAAAGCAAAACATTGTAATTGGTAATAACATGTCCGAATGAAATATTCATGAAACTGCATGCCCCAAGTCAATGCACACACTATGCTAAATCATGGATTCCTAGACTATCTAAAATAAAGGAAATGAAGAATCAGATAGCAGGAATAATAATTCAGATGCATATAAAATGATATGATTTTAAAGATCAGATATGCATGTTTAAACTGAATGTTTAAAACAAAATGCACTTGAGAAAATATTTTTCATGATGAATATAGTGCAAGAGTTTTGAAAAATGCAAGCATTGTTCCACAAACAAGCAGTTTAAATAAACAAAGTTTTGGAAACTGAAATGCAATTCATTCATTCTCATTATAATCCTTTCATAATGTTTGGGAATTACAAAGTACAAGGAATAATGAGAGAGCAAAGAGACAAAGATAAAAAATCTAGTCTACTTCATCTTCAGCAGGACCCCTTACAGCTGCAGCATCCTCTGCAATATGGTCCTGTGCGGTTTGAGCATCTTCAGCAACAATCCTTGAGCTAGTGGAGGCATGAGAGGTTTCAAAGATGAAGTATGCAGCATGAAGCCGAACTGTGGTCGGTTCATTTATCTTCTTTTCAATACTTGCAGTTCGCTTAACAATGTTGTAGGTTCTGTGCAAAATGAGCTCTGCGCTATCAAGAGAATGATTTTCCAGAACATCAAGTTTATTCTCCAAAATACTCATCTTTTCATCAACGGCTTGAAATTTTAAAGAACAAAGATCATTGTTGGTTCTGACAAGATATTGAAGAGCCAGATGATTTTCAAAATTACATTCAGCTTCTCATCCAGCTGCTGTTGTCTAGATCTATCATCATATCTTTCATTCACACTCTCCCCCTTAATGGCATCAAGGTCAGATTGAATAATCAGCAAGTGAGAGTCAAACCGAGATGTTGAAGCCTGCTGATGAAATTGTATGTTCCTAACCGCATCTACCACGTCTGCAGAAGTGGCACGAAGGGGCAGAATTGGATAGGATTGAAATGAAGGAGGAGGATCATCAGATGGTGTATAATCAGAAAGTGAAGTATCATCATCATCATCATTAGACAATGAGATGGTCTCTTCGGTTTGGAGGGGAGGAGATGAGGACATTTTTGCCTTGCCTTTCAAAATGGTATGGGCATCTTCTAAAGATTCACCCATTGAAACCCTAAGGGCGGTTTCAAACTCTACTGGATCAAACTATAAAGAATGAGAATAAGGAACAAGTGCAGTTTGAACATGAGGAGGTGTCGCGACCCCGGACCCCGCGGGCCCGAGACCGCGATCTGGACGTCGACTCTAAAACCAAAACTATGAAATACCAAGGTTAAAAATTCCATTTACAACTATCATAAACTTCCACCAGTTTATGCTTAAAAAAAATACAAATACATAAATCCTAATGACGTCAATGTTTGGTACAAATATCCCAAAGGTTACACATTTATATAATGTAAACCAACCTATACAACTTCCCCAAAAGAATGTATCCACACTCGACGTCCTCTTTCTCGTGATCAGCGAGACTAATCCTTAGCACCTGGGGGGGGGGGGTTAAGGAAAAACAAGGATAAAAGAAAAGGGGGTGAGATAAATCTCAATAAGTTACTAATGCAACTACATGACATGCTATGATGCAATAAGCAATAAACAATAATTATTGTCACATAGCATATAGCAATTATCATATAACAGATAGCAGCGGAAATAAACACATAACAAAGGATATAGCCAATGTTTTCCAAACCGGACCATCCAAATAAAGGATCGCTGCGCAGCTTCAATAATCAACAAATCATCATCTTCATAATTGGCATGAAAGCCGAAGAGAACACCCCGGTACCGGAACCAATAACATAAAAGTGTCACAAGGGACAAGGACCATGACACAAAGTCATGCCCGCTAGCCAGATACATTCACAAAGGAACGCTGACTTATCCTTTCCAAGGCCAATCTGGAGAAGGGGTAAAGAAGGGGGCAAAACAATGGTCAACATTATAATGGACTTGGCTTTGCCATTATAATCTTTCCCATCGCCCAAACACACACAAAATACCAGCTGGACTTTCACGTAAAGGCTAAGTAATAAAATACTAGCACGATAAACAACAAAGGATTCCAAAGTAGGGAATCATGCCAAATAATCACCAAGAAGATGAAATGAACCAACAATACACAATAAAGGTGCTTCAAAGTCCCAATTAACCATTAATGAATTTCAAACACAAACTTGGTCACAAAGGACCCAATTCCTTCACTAAAGTGTACTACAATGTTCACTAAGGTCAACTAGAAGGACACCCAAGGCTTAGACCAAAACGTGTTCTTCAATCACAACTTAACAACAAATGTAAATTTTCAGATATCTGTGCGGCCGCCCAAAATGGACCGTGCGGTCGCCCAAAATCCCTCAGAACAAGAACAAAAGCTTTCAGAAAGGTGCGCGGTCGCCCAGGCAATTTTGTGCGGCCGCCCAACCTTCCGGATTGCCAGAAATCGGGAAGAACAACATGGGTTCTTCCATTTTTATACCCAAAACACATTCCACCCAAAATCAAACATTCCCACTGGTGTACTAATGTACCAAAACAACTCATAAGTCTAAAAAGACTCAAACAACAACATTTAACAACCAAAATCAAGAATCAAACCCAACATTCAAGATTTCACCATTTTTGATCAAAAACCCAAATAAATTCCAAACAAATTCAAAACTCATCCAAACTTCAAATGTAACACATCAAACAATATCTAAACAAGATATGAACATTTTAGCATTAAAATGGGGGAAAAGCAACTTACTTGCAAATTCTCAAAGTTGATGGATTTCGATTCTTTTTGGCTTCCTACGACCCTATCGACGATCTAAACATGTTTCACGTTTTAAGAAATGAGAGAAGATGAGAGGAAGAAGGAGAAAATGAAGAGAGAAGCAATGAAAGAAAACTTACCCAAATTGTTAGAGAGAGGAAGAGAGTGGCTGGTAGAAGATGGAGTGTAGGGGGGAGAAGGAGGTGAGGGAAGGTGTAGGGAGGGAGTAGGGGGTTTATTTTAAAAACTTACACTTAGGCCCCCTCTCTCACACTACACACACACAATACTACACTCCCTACTACCAATTAAGACCCAACAATACTACGCTAACCCAAATGACCCAATTAAAATGCTAGGCATAATTATTGTAACACATAAAATGCATACATAATATTTAAATAAATAATAATTTAAATAAATAAATAAACAAATAATTAAATAAAATCATTTAATTACTAATAAAATAGAGCCTATATTTCGGGTCGTGACATTCACTCCCCCTTAAAGAAATTTCGACCCGAATTTTAACGAGACTCACCTTACACAAAAAGCCACGGAAATTTCCTCTCGATCTCATCTCAGAGCTCCCACGTCGACTCCTCGATGTTATGATTCCTCCAAAGAACTCGAACCAATGAAATGCTTTTGCTCCTCAACTCTTGGACTTTAGAATCTAAGATCCGAACCGGTCGTTCCTCATAAGACATATCGGGCTCAATATCCTCCGGTACTCTCGGTAACACGTGCGATGGATCATGAACGTACTTCCTAAGCATAGAAACGTGAAAGACGTTGTGCAACCGGTCCAAAGATGACGGTAACGCGAGACGATACGCTAGAAGTCTAACCTTTCCCAAAATCTCAAACGGACCAATAAACCTCGGAGCCAATTTGCCTTTCTTCCCAAACCTACGAATACCCACCTTTGGAGACACTTTCAAGAACACCAAATCACCGGTCTGAAAACTAAGATCTCGCCTTCGGTTGTCTGCGTAGCTCTTATGTCGGCTCTGGGCTGTCTTCAATCTATCCCGGATAACCCTAACTTTCTCAACCGAATCCCGAAGCAAATCAATACCCAAAACTTTCGCTTCACCGACCTCATCCCAACAAATAGGCGATCTACACTTTCTTCCATACAAGGCCTCAAACGGTGCCATCTCGATACTAGCCTGATAACTGTTGTTGTAAGAGAACTCCACTAACGGTAGGTGCGAATCCTAAGAATCGGAGAAGTCTATCGAACACGCTCGCAACATATCCTCCAAAATCTGAATAGTCCTCTCGGATTGACCATCGGTTTGAGGATGAAAAGCCGTACTGAATCGCAAATCTGTACCCAAAACTTCCTGAAACGCCTTCCAGAATCTAGAAGTAAACCTCGGGTCTCGATCTGACACAATGCTAACCGGAACCCCATGCAATCTAACGATCTCATCGATATAAAGGGTCGCAAGCTTCTCCATCGAATATCTGATGTCAATAGGCAAGAAATGGGCACTCTTGGTCAATCTATCCACTATTACCCAAACACTGTCATACTTCCTTCGGGTACGAGGCAGTCCCGTAACGAAATCCATAGTCACATGCTCCCATTTCCACTCGGGAATCTCTAACGGCTGAAGTAATCCCGCGGGTCTCTGATGCTCGGCTTTGACCTGCTGACACGTTAAACACCTCGATACATACTCGGCTATTTCCCTTTTCATATTATTCCACCAAAATTGTTGCTTCAAATCCTGATACATCTTCGTACTACCCGGATGAATAGTATACCTCGATTTGTGACCCTCATCAAGAACTCTCTGTTTAATTCCATCAACATCCGGAACACACAAACGACCACGGAAAGTCAAAACTCCACTCGAACTCAATGAAAAATCCTCGAAGTTCTTTTCTTTCAGTTTACCCATTATCTTTACCAACTCGGGATCTTCTTTCTGAGCTTTCTTTATCCTCTGAATTAGGGTCGGAGACACCCTAATATTCGCAAAAATAGCCCCATGTCTCGATTCACGAGGAGACCAATCTCGAACATCCTCAAGCATTTTCCATTCTCGAACCATCATCGAAGCCACATAAGACTTTCTACTAATCGCATCGGCTACCACATTCGCCTTCCCCAGATGATAAGAAATCGTACAATCAAAATCCTTCAACAATTCCATCCATCGGCGCTGTCGTTTGTTCAACTCTTTCTGGGAGAAAAGGTACTTCAAACTCTTGTGATCGGTAAAAATCTCAAACTTCGCTCCATAAAGGTAGTGCTTCCATTTGTGCAACGCAAAGACAATAGCCGCCAACTCCATATCATGAGTCGGGTAATTCTGTTCACTAGGGGTCAACTTCCTTGAAGCATACGCAATTACTT
Organism: Campanula takesimana; assembly: GCA_026119855.1. Taxonomy (NCBI): domain Eukaryota; kingdom Viridiplantae; phylum Streptophyta; class Magnoliopsida; order Asterales; family Campanulaceae; genus Campanula; species Campanula takesimana. Next base: position 1,449,986 of record JAOWBW010000210.1, read on the forward strand.
TCCCATTCTGCATCAACACACAACCCAAACCCTCTTTCGAAGCATCACTGAAAATCACTAGGCCATCGCTCCCATTAGGCAAAGTCAAGATCGGTGCGGTAGTTAACCTCTTCTTCAATTCCTCGAAACTCTTGTCACATTTCTCGGTCCACACAAACGGAACATTCTTCCGGGTCAACTGAGTCATCGGAGTAGCAATCCTCGAAAACCCTTCAATAAACCTTTTGTAATACCCGGCTAAACCAAGAAAACTACGAATCTCGGTCACTGACTCGGGTCTCTTCCAATCCACTATGGCTTCAATCTTTGAAGGATCCACCGAAATACCGTCTTTCGAAATAATATGACCCAGAAATGACACCTTCTCGAGCCAAAACTCGCATTTGCTAAACTTCGCAAATAATTTCTCCCTCGCAAGAACGGATAAAACTGTCCTCAAATGTTGCTCGTGCTCCTCTTGAGATTTCGAATAAACAAGAATGTCGTTGATGAAAACCACCACGAACGAATCAAGATAAGGATGGAAAATCCGGTTCATCAAATCCATAAATACTGCAGGCGCATTAGTCAACCCAAACGGCATAACCAAGAATTCATAATGACCATAACGAGTGCGAAAAGCAGTCTTCGGAATATCCTCCGATCGAACCTTCAACTGATGGTACCCACTCCTCAAATCAAGTTTAGAGAAAACCACGGACCCTTGTAGCTGGTCAAACAAATCATCAATGTGCGGTAGAGGATACTTGTTCTTCACCGTAACCTGATTCAACTTCCGGTAATCTATACACAATCTCAACGAACCATCTTTCTTCCGCACAAACAAAACCGGTGCTCCCCACGGGGAAACACTAGGGCGGATAAACCCTCGATCAAGCAACTCTTGCAACTGAACCTTTAATTCCTTCAATTCTGCGGGAGCTAACCTATAAGGCGCTTTCGAAATCGGAGTCGTACCCGGCAAAAGATCTATACAAAACTCAATCTCACGATCGGGAGGCATATCATACTCGGTAGAGAAAACATCGGGAAATTCCCGAACTACCCGAACACTATCAAAACTAGGGGATTCCTTCCTAGTATCAAGAACACTAGCCAAATACCCCTCACAACCATTATGCAATAATTTTCTCGCTTTCATAAAAGAAATTAGGCGAACCTTTCTACTCAGAGGACTAGCCTCAAACACAAATTTAGGCACATCGGGAATAGAAAAAGTAACAGTTTTCTCACGGCAATCAACAGAAGCATGAAACTTGCTCAACCAATCCATACCCAAAATGACATCAAAGTCTTGGATAGGAAGAACTACCAAATCCGCACAAAGGACTCGACCGCAAATAACCATGTCACAAGCACGAAAGACTCGATCAGAAATCAAGCACTCTCCTATAGGGGTCGACACCTCTAGCACGTACGGTAAAGACTCGAATGCAGCATTTAACATGGAAGCAAATTGCATAGAAATGTATGAATGAGATGATCCTGGATCTATTAACGCTCGTGCGCTCACATTAGACACAGAAACAATACCTCCAATAACGGATGGATCATCGGTGGCTTGTTGTTGATTCATGGCATAAACCTTCCCTTGAACTTTGGGCTTCCCGGCGGCATCCCGTTTCTGACCCTGATTAAAACCAACTCCTGACCCGGATGCTTGACCTCGGTACCTCGTGCACTCTCTCGCAAAGTGCCCCATTTCACCACAATTGGTGCACTTGCCTTGCTTTTTTCCAACACCTATCCTCCGCATGGCCTACCTTTTGACAAAAGGTACACGGCTTCCTAATTTGGCTCCCTTGGTTCCCGGAAGTGGTACCCGGGTTCCTTGGGATCGGTTGCCCTCGGAACTGAGATTGTCCCCCAAAGTTACCTCGGTTATCGGAACGGTGTTGTGGCTTGTTCTGCGCTCCTTGCTTACTCGGGTTAGCTACCTCGGTCTTCCTTTTATGCTCCCCAATATCTTGCTCTATCAAATAGGCTCGGTCCACCGCATCTTGAAAAGTCACTATCCGTTGGGCAATAAGTTGAGTACGGATGGAGGTCTTCAATCCCCGAATGAATCTCATAGCCTTTTGTTCCTCGGTCCTCACCAAATAGTCGCAATACCGGGCTAACTCTATGAACTTCGCCGAGTATTGTGCTATAGACAACACACCTTGCTCTAGGTTGAGAAGCTCGATCTCCTTTCGGTTTTGATCAACAACCGGAATGAAATGCTCCTTGAATTTGCGCACAAACAACTCCCACGCATACACCGTGTGAGTATCATCCCAAGTAGCTTTAACGCCCTTCCACCAATGCTCGGCGGCTCCCACAAGCTTGTAAGCCGCAAACCGGACCTTGTCCTCATCCGAACACCCAAATACATCATAAATCTTCTCCATAGACTCAATCCATAACTCAGATTTCCGAACATCGGGTTCCCCATTGAATTCAACCGGCTTCAACTTCAGAAATTGCTCCAATCCATAACGGGGTGGTGCTTGCTCTACCCTCAGACCTTGATCATGTATGGCCTTCATGGCTGCCTCAAACATGCCTTGAAACATGGCACGTGCTTCATCCCTTGTATCATTCTGATTTGCATTACCGGAACTACCTTCACCACTCCTTCTACGAACCATTGTCAACAAGTACCTGCATAAAACATCAACCGTTAATCACTCCGCACACTACTACCCACCTAGGTCATACTAATCCACCTAGACTTATACATAGAGCTAATGCCATAGCTATGATACCAACTGTCGCGACCCCGGACCCCGCGGGCCCGAGACCGCGATCTGGATGTCGACTCTAAAACCAAAACTATGAAATACCAAGGTTAAAAATTCCATTTACAACTATCATAAACTTCCACCAGTTTATGCTTAACAAAATACAAATACATAAATCCTAATGACGTCAATGTTTGGTACAAATATCCCAAAGGTTACACATTTATATAATGTAAACCAACCTATACAACTTCCCAAAAGAATGTATCCACACTCGACGTCCTCTTTCTCGTGATCAGCGAGACTAATCCTTAGCACCTGGGGGGGGGGGTTAAGGAAAAACAAGGATAAAAGAAAAGGGGGTGAGATAAATCTCAATAAGTTACTAATGCAACTACATGACATGCTATGATGCAATAAGCAATAAACAATAATTATTGTCACATAGCATATAGCAATTATCATATAACAGATAGCAGCGGAAATAAACACATAACAAAGGATATAGCCAAGGTTTTCCAAACCGGAACATCCAAATAAAGGATCGCTGCGCAGCTTCAATAATCAACAAATCATCATCTTCATAATTGGCATGAAAGCCGAAGAGAACACCCCGGTACCAGAACCAATAACATAAAAGTGTCACAAGGGACAAGGACCATGACACAAAGTCATGCCCGCTAGCCAGATACATTCACAAAGGAACGCTGACTTATCCTTTCCAAGGCCAATCTGGAGAAGGGGTAAAGAAGGGGGCAAAACAATGGTCAACATTATAATGGACTTGGCTTTGCCATTACAATCTTTCCCATCGCCCAAACACACACAAAATACCAGCTGGACTTTCACGTAAAGGCTAAGTAATAAAATACTAGCACGATAAACAACAAAGGATTCCAAAGTAGGGAATCATGCCAAATAATCACCAAGAAGATGAAATGAACCAACAATACACAATAAAGGTGCTTCAAAGTCCCAATTAACCATTAATGAATTTCAAACACAAACTTGGTCACAAAGGACCCAATTCCTTCACTAAAGTGTACTACAATGTTCACTAAGGTCAACTAGAAGGACACCCAAGGCTTAGACCAAAACGTGTTCTTCAATCACAACTTAACAACAAATGTAAATTTTCAGATATCTGTGCGGCCGCCCAAAATGGACCGTGCGGTCGCCAAAATCCCTCAGAACAAGAACAAAAGCTTTCAGAAAGGTGCGCGGTCGCCCAGGCAATTTTGTGCGGCCGCCCAACCTTCCGGATTGCCAGAAATCGGGAAGAACAACATGGGTTCTTCCATTTTTATACCCAAAACACATTCCACCCAAAATCAAACATTCCCACTGGTGTACTAATGTACCAAAACAACTCATAAGTCTAAAAAGACTCAAACAACAACATTTAACAACCAAAATCAAGAATCAAACCCAACATTCAAGATTTCACCATTTTTGATCAAAAACCCAAATAAATTCCAAACAAATTCAAAACTCATCCAAACTTCAAATGTAACACATCAACAATATCTAAACATGATATGAACATTTTAGCATTAAAATGGGGGAAAAGCAACTTACTTGCAAATTCTCAAAGTTGATGGATTTCGATTCTTTTTGGCTTCCTACGACCCTATCGACGATCTAAACATGTTTCACGTTTTAAGAAATGAGAGAAGATGAGAGGAAGAAGGATAAAATGAAGAGAGAAGCAATGAAAGAAAACTTACCCAAATTGTTAGAGAGAGGAAGAGAGTGGCTGGTAGAAGATGGAGTGTAGGGGGGAGAAGGAGGTGAGGGAAGGTGTAGGGAGGGAGTAGGGGGTTTATTTTAAAAACTTACACTTAGGCCCCCTCTCTCACACTACACACACACAATACTACACTCCCTACTACCAATTAAGACCCAACAATACTACGCTAACCCAAATGACCCAATTAAAATGCTAGGCATAATTATTGTAACACATAAAATGCACACATAATATTTAAATAAATAATAATTTAAATAAATAAATAAAAAAATAATTAAATAAAATCATTTAATTACTAATAAAATAGAGCCTATATTTCGGGTCGTGACAGGAGGAGAAGGAGAACATAAAATATTCATTTGGTCCTCAGTTAGAAATATGGAAGGCAAAGGAGCATTGAATAGTTTAAAAAGAGAGGGAAATGATTTATGGTCAAACCGAAGGAAGAAGTGAGTGAAAAGAGTTGGATCAGAGAATACTTGATCTGCAATGGAGTCCAATAACTCATCAACTAACTTCAGAATGATTGCATCTGCTACAGCTTCACTGTCATCGGCTGGATAAATGGCAAAGGGATTGGGGCGGCCTGACTTGAGAAATCTATCTTCGGCTTTGGTAGTGGCTTTGGCCCGCTTCTCTTTCAATTTGCTAGCCTTGAACTGTTTTAAGTACAATGCCATATCAGCGGCACGCTTCCTCTTCTTTAATGTCGATTTGATTGGTGAAACCAATGGTTGAGCAGATGGTAGAACCGACGGTTGAGATGATGGTTGAGCCGAAGGTTGAGCCATGGGTTGAACCGAAGTAGAAACATACGGTAGAACCAGAGATAATGGATATAATAGAACCAGAGATAGAGTATGCTCTGGTGAGTCAAAGTCCAATTTCCTTTTAAGAGATGGGGGAACGGTTACAACCAAGTGTGGTTCTGGCTAAATTGTTGTCAGTGCAGCTTGTTCACGTAGCTGCCTTGTAAAACTCCCTTCAACAGGTGAGTGATCCTTTTTACGAAAGGCATTGCTGAAATTAGTGTCTCATGGTGTAGATACCCCGGGAAAGCCCACTACTTAGCTAGAGTGGTGAGTTATCCTAGGATGTCTAACTTATTTTAGATTTGTAGAGTCGCCACCTATGTTATTGAGGAAACATAAGAAAAACCTAAAGAAATAGCCTATTTTAATATTACGAAACTAGAGATTCGGGAAGAGAAGGGTTCGGGGGTTAGATGATGGAGTGGGAAGTACTTAAACACCCACTCCTCCCCACTTACGCGGGTCTTGCTACTATTGGTGTTCTAATGCTAAATGTCCTTCAAATAATACGAGAAATGTGCTAACAATTGTAAGGGAAAGAAAAGGGAAAGAAAAGATAAATTGTTTTATTATATTAATGATAAATATTACATGTTAAACTATTCTAACAATTACATTAATAAATGAATGGTAAATTAAAATGGAGTTTAAAATGTTGGAATGTAACCTTGACCAAACTTCAATAGTGAAGTGGCCTTTTGGTTGTATTCCTTCTTATGGAGAATGCATACACATTATAAGAGATGAAAGATGAAGAAAGCAAATAAGATTAAGAGTTTAGAAGAAAAGAATAAACATTGTACCTTGTGCTTGAATGGGGAAGAACCAAAATTGTCTATAGTAACCACCCTTTGAAAATGAACTTTTGTGTTTTTTTGAGAGTATTCTTGAGTCAAAATCCTTCCTCCCTTTCCACGGTGGAATGAAGAGGTATTTATAGGTGTTAGGTAAGTATTTGTGGTCACAAAGATGGCTCTTCCCCGGATCAAGCCAAGACATAATGGCCTTGGGGGTTACAAATCAGAAATGAGGGAAATTTGGCAAAATCTGGGATTCTGGAGGTGGGAAGCACGCACATCCCACCCCCCTATGGGAAGCACACACCTCCATAAAGGATGGCAAAGGCGCGCACGTCCCACCTTCAGAAAATCCATATTTTAGCCCAAAAGTTAACCCCGTTATGCAGTTAAGCCCCGAAACTAATGAAATCAGTCAGAAACTTAACGAACACCACGAAAGTCAACAAAAACAAAGTAAATAAAGACTAAAGGTTGACTTTGTCACTTAGTCAAGTCCAAGACTAACGGAGTAAGTCAAGAACTTAACGGAAAGTAGCAAAAGTTAACGAAAAGTAACAAAACTTAACAGAAAAGAGGAAGGCAGAGAATGTGTATGCAATCGGGACATGAGAGGTCCAAGGAGGGATGACTACATAGCCCCTCGGTGACGTGGATTGCAAAGCAAAATGCGTCGACGAAAGTAGAACAACCACCGAGGACATCGACAAGGGAAAATAAAGACTAAATAAAAAAGGAGTTATTGAAATTGCAAGGGATAGGATTGCGCTCCCTGTGTGAGCGACTTTTGCTATTAGAAAAAGGGTACGGTGGCATAAGGCGGCCAACCGCGGCCGCAGTTAAAAAAAATGTGTGGTGGCTTGAGGCGGCCTACCACGGCCAAAGTTTGAAAATTCTGGTGTGCGGTGCAGCATATTCTGATGCGCTATGCGGTACTTGTTGATTCTGGTGCACGGCGCGGCATATTCTGATGCCCTGTGCGGCACTTGTTTATTCTGGTGCACGGTGCGGCATATTCTGATGCGCTGTGCAGCACTTGTTGATTTTGGTGCGGGGCGCGGCATATTTTGATGCGCTGTGCGGCACTTGTTGATTATGGTGCGCGGTGCGGCATATTCTGATGCGCTGTGCGGCACTTGTTGATTGCGGACCACTTTCTGCTGGGGATGAAATGCCTGAATTGGCCATGCTATTGACTTTGTGTTGGTACCTGTTATGTGTGTGCTTGGCAGGTATACGTGCTTGTGCGATGAAATGTATGATTGATGTGAAGTAGAAATTGTGAGAAAAATTGTGCTTGTGGTGTGATGTGATTTTGAAAGCACTTTTGCATGAGAGAGAAGTATTGTGAGTGACTTTGTGTGCGGTGTGATTTTGAGGAAAGTTTCGGATACATTCATAGCTTCACTTACCATTGTCGCTTGATTGGAGAATGATGATGAATTGCTTCTGCCTTTGATGGAAAATGATGATTAATTGCCTTTGCTTTTGGTGAGACGGTATTATGGATGATGGGTTGGTCGTGCCCAAAGGCTGCCTACGTATCCCTTAAAAGGAATCAGACCAGCGTAGTTCAAGGATGATGGAGAACGCTGGGGAAAGAAGCTAAGAGCAAAATAAAGCACATACTTTTTACACAAGCAAGAAAAAGAAAAAAAAAAAAAAGAAAAAATCTTTTTGTCATCATATTTTTTTTAGTTAGTGGGTGAACCCTTTTAAGCATTGTGTGTTTGTTAATCCAACCCAAGATCAAGTCATGTTCGATCGAAGTCCGGATTGCCTTGTGAATTCTGTCGTTGTCGCCGTTGTGCCCAACGAAGATTGATGTCTAGCCCCAAGAGATTTGCGGATTGTGGGGCTCCAATAGACTTTTGATGTCGAGATACCAAGGGGTTGCTGATTGTAAAGCCTCTAGAACGCCTTTGATGCCAAACTTTGAGTGACTTGCATAGCGCCAAGATAAATCGGCTCTTGGCCCATTCAAATGAGTTGCCTTTTGTGATTGACGTGAGCAATCCCCAATAGAAGATTATTGACACAAGCTTTGAGAGATTGCTAAGCCCCAAATTTCATGTGCTTGTTGTTGCTAAGCCCCAATTTCATGTGCTTGTTGTTAGGAAGCTTGGAGATGGTGGGTTGTGAAGACCTGTCGATGTAAAGCTCCAATTATCTTGGAATCGGCTTGGCATTAAGAGCGGATGCACCGTCGGGTAGAATTCTTGATAGAGATCTCCTTTTTATTCTTACTGGGGAGATGGATGGCCTCATTGTGGTCGGTACCCAAATGGTGGAAGGCCCATGTTGAACATGTAATAGGGTCTTCGGGAAATGTCTCGTGGGAGATGGTGATGTTGTTGCGGATGATAAGGTCTTGGCATGATAAAGTCTCAAACGGTATGTTTGATTGAGTCTTCTTGAGTTGAATTAATGACGGATCTTCGGATGCAACTTGTGCGAGAACTTAAAAGCTCTGCATACTTGATGCTTTTGATCTCAGAGAAGGGGGTGCTGTATTGCAGAAATGGTAGGATTGGCCATAACTCTAGTCGAGCTAACATATTGGCATTTCCATGAATATTTTTCCTTTTCTCTAAGACTTCCTTCATAATCTCGTTATAGGTTCTAACAAGAATCATCAAATTCATTCATAACATTGGAGCCCTTATTTAAAACCAAGAGGCCTTTGACTTGAAGTACTAGGAGACCCTTTAAGCTTGGACCACTCCCCACATTGCATTGATTGAGTACTATTGCCCTAAAAATATTATCAATTATGAAGCCCCAATATTGCCCTTTGGTGCCAAAATAATTGAGGATGCCTCCAACGTTGCATATGGTTTTGCTAGGGCCATTGTTGGGAGGTGAAGTGAATTGCTTCTTGCCAAGGGAGACTTTGAAACTTGAGTGTAGCCCCTAGAGTGCCACCATTGATTATAAGTGGAGCAAGAAAGGCCCATCCTTGATTGGAGGAACAGGCACGAGCACACATGACATGAACACACATGACATGAAGGCTTTTTGACGTTCCTCTTGAGAGACTTTGAGGGTAGTCTTACACATCTTTCTTGAGCATAGCCCCTAGGGCTCATTAAATGTCAAGAGTAGAAAAAGAATCTCTCGTTCTTAAGTCACATAGCCCCTAGGGCGTCATCATTTGTAGAGAAAGAAACTCGTTCTCGTGTGGGGGAACAAACATAAGAGGGCATGGCAAGAGCTACTCTATTTCTCGAGAAGCCTTTAGACATACTGTAGGGGCACATGCTTGAAGAAGCTTGAAAACTGAATTACATGTTGTTGCTGCCCAAACCAATCGACTCACCGGGGACTATTTGTGCAACCTCGTACCCCATATTAATCATGAGCTCATTCTCGGACGGGCTTTCTTTCACATGAGCCCAAAAATGCACATTGCAAGAACAATCTCTCTTATGCCAATAACCAAGACGACCTTTGATTGTGCCGTATCTTGTCGAGCTTTTTACAATCCGAAGTTGATTAGGTGGGGAATTGACTTGCTGAGGAGATTCAATATAGAACTTGTGTAGTTGTCTTCTTTAGAGGCCGGGGATCTCCATTTCTCTTTCCCTTCTCTCTCTCACTCTCTCATTTTTTTTATGACGCACCCTGTTTTTTGCCTAGACCGCCCTTTCGAGTTTTCAATCTAGCGGGCATCTCTTTTGCGTCTTCTTTTTTACTCGATTAATGAGGAAGTGTGCATTGACTCTAGCTGAGGATGAGAGACATGTGATTTTGCGGTGGAGACCTTTTGTCACTAATGATGAGTGACATTGACTTGACTGGGGAAGTAGCCCCTAGTATTGACATGTATTTTTATTTATTGAATGAATCACGAAGGCAAGTAAGTCATTAAGAGAGAAGAGAAAGACAGCCCCAATTTGATTGCAAGAAACTGGAGTATTACTGAAAGATAAGAAGCCCCTAGACTCGACAAGGAACGTGAATGCTTTCAAATCTAGGAAAGTTGTTCAATCTCGAGGTGATTAATTCATTGGCAAATGACTCGTACAAAGATGTCTTGACAAGTTCGAGATGAAGGCCGATCACCATAACGCACTAGGGCTAAACATATCTTCTTTCTTGCATGAGACCGGACCCGCAGGTTGCCTACGTTCCTCCAGTGTAGAGGCTCAGGTCACCGTAGTTCTTGTTGATGTTGCTTCGTCCTTGGAAAATGATATTGATCTTGTGTACTTCTTTGATTGAGGTTTTTTTTTTTTTTTTTTTTTTTTTTATAATCCCCCTTTGAAACATTGCTTGATTTTTCTATGGTTTTTGCTCCATCTTTCTTTGTCGCTTGATGTCTTGGATTTGATGTTGTCGCCTTCGTCACGATGTTTAGCCCCTAGGCGTTCAAGTGATGGCCTTCGTTCTAAAACCTGTTTAGACATCTTTTCATCATTTTGCCAAGAATTAAATTGAACAACTTGGAAGAGTGTATGAGGATAAGAACGACTTTTATTAAGACCGACTCAAACTTTAGCATTGACGAGAAGGAAGAAAACTTAATGCACACAAAAGAGGACTTTTGACTCTTTTTTTTTTATTCCTATTACTAGGTAGAGAAAGAGAAACGGAGATTGCTGTCGTCGTCCTTGTTATTGTAGTCCTCATTGTAACATGATCTCTTGTTGAAGCCCCATTTCAAAACCAAGCCTCCTCTTTGATGAGTTTCTCTTCACCCACGGCAAATTCACCATTGTCTATCGAATCTTGGATGATGTTTTGGAGAGAGAAGCACCCTTCGGTAGTATGGCCACTATGTTGGTGGTAGTTGCACCATTCATCACGTGCATGATTTTTACGTATCGTCTTCGGCTAGTACCCTTCCAAAGGCTTAACCTTTCCCTTTGCTACCAAGGCTTCAAATGCTTCGGCTCGGGTTACTCCTAGGAGAGGAGTGAAAATTCGGTTGTTGGCGGTAACTTTTTGACTTTTGAGGGACGAACAACTTGAGCATGTTTTACTGTTGACCTTCGTCTTGTTGTCGGTAAATTCTTGCAAACGGGCCTTGAGTTTGGACACTTCTTCCTCGTGAATTCTTCTTTCGTAATCAAGATGGGCCTTGAGTTCGGAAACCTCTTCTTTGTGAATCCTCTTGTCGATATCGAAACGGGCTTTCCACAAATTGTCTTTACGGCGGGCATCCTCGACAATTCTACCCATTTGTTCCCCTATTGATTTCATTATGTTGAGTAACTCTTCGTTGGACATGAAAACATTCCCATCATCGTTGTTGCTGTCGTTGGAAGCCATTGGACCTACTGAAAGAACACGTTTGATCTTAAGTTGGCCCCACAAACACTTTTTTGAATAAAATGAATTAACCCACAAACAGGAAAAGACTCAACCACATAAGGAAAAATGACTCTTTTTTTAATTTATTTGTTTACAAAAGTCGGAAGGATGTTATTCCTTTTTGGGGTTTCTAGAAAAATAGTGGAATCGTCACACTAGTATATAGACCTTCTCGCGGTCCCATATACTCATCGGATTCCACCACGCTTGTGATACCTATATGTGACGGGATTAAACTAAATCAATGTCATAAAGCATACATGCGGGGACGGAGTTTTATTTCGTCCATAATAACCACTTGGGGATGGAGTTTTATTTCATCCATAATAACCACTTGTTTCTTTTGGAAACGGCATGTATGATTTGATGACATTAGTTTAGGGAAATCTCGACACATGAAAACCGACTTGGTCACAGAGTGTTAAACCCTAACTAGAATTGTGTTGGCTTGTGCTCGTTAAAGAGAGGCTTAAGGTCACCCCCGGCATGTAGTCATGAACTACGCCACGGGTTGAGGTTTACCGTTTCGAAAGAGTCAAGGTCGGGTGGAGCTTGAAACTTCCTAGGACGGGCCTCGACGGGTTTGGGGTTATGAACTTGTGCGACTCGATAGTGAGCAATTCATAGGAATATGTGCATGTAGTGTGAGGTCAAGCCAAGTGACAAAATATTTTTTTTTTCAAAGAAAGAAAAGAAAAACAAATAAGCACATAATTACAACTTTCGAATCACCCGTGTGACCGATAAAATAAACAGAAAATAAAAATTGTTCTGTGCAGGCCCGGTGCCCACACACTGTCAATCATTTTGTTCTGTGCACTATTCTGTTTCTGGGAAAATTTCTCAGAAGCGCGCGCATTGGGCAATGAGAGTGGGAGGCGCGCGCCTCTGAGCGAGAGAGGCCGAGGCGCCCGATTCTGGGTAGTACCTGCAAATCAGTGGGTTCAAGGGATTTCCTTGACCGTAAATAAAAATTCTTTCCCTGCAGAATTTGTTAGCACAGAAACATGGAATTGAAGGACAAGATGAAAGGCGGGCGATTCTGGTAATTGGGGTCGGATGCGCGCTTTAGGCCCAGAAGGCCAAAGGCGCGCGCTTCCAACCCTTTTTACCAGAATGCCCAAAAAACAGAATAAAAGAACACCAAAAGAAGAAACGCAAGTTTAACCCTCTAAATTATCCCCAGCAGAGTCGCCACTGTAGATACCCCGGGAAAGCCCACTACTTGGCTAGAGCGGTGAATTATCCTAGGATGTCTAACTTGTTTTAGATTTGTAGAGTCGTCACCTATGTTATTGAGGAAACATAAGAAAAACCTAAACAAATAGCCTATTTTAATAATACAAAACTAGAGATTCGGGAAGAGAAGGGTTCGGGGTTAGATGACAGAGTGGGAAGTACTTAAACACCCACTCTGCCCCGCTTACGCGGGTCTTGCTACTATTGGTGTTCTAATGCTAAATGTCCTTCAAATAATACGAGAAATGTGCTAACAATTGTAAGGGAAAGAAAAGGGAAATAAAATATAAATTGTTTTATTATATTAATGATAAATATTACATGTCAAACTATTCTAACAATTACATTAATAAATGAATGGTAAATTAAAATGGAGTTTAAAATGTTGGAATGTAACCTTGACCAAACTTCAATAGTGAAGTGGCCTTTTGGTTGTATTCCTTTTTATGGAGATTTCATACACATTAGAAGAGATTAAAGATGAAGAAAGCAAATAAGACTAAGAGTTTAGAAGAAAAGAATAAACATTGTACCTTATGCTTGAATGGGGGAAAAACCAAAATTGTCTATAGTAACCACCCTTTGAAAATGAACATTTGTGTTTTTTTGAGAGTGTTCTTGAGTCAAATCCTTCCTCCCTTTCCATGGTGGAATGAAGAGGTATTTATAAGTGTTAGGGAAGTGTTTGTGGTCACAAAGATGGCTCTTCCCCGGATCAAGCCAAGGCATAATGGCCTTGGGGGTTACAAATCAGAAAATGAGGGAAATTTGGTAAAATCTAGGATTCTGGAGGTGGGAAGCCCGCACATCCCACCCCCCCTATAGGAAGCGCATGCCTCCCACAAAGGAAGTCAAAGGAGCGCACGTCCCGCCTTCAGAAAATCCATATTTTAGCCCAAAAGTTAACCCCGTTATGCAGTTAAGCCTCAAAACTAATGAAATCAGTCAGAAACTTAACGAACACCACGAAAGTCAACAAAAACAAAGTAAACAAAGACTCAAGGTTGAATTTGTCACTTAGTCAAGTCCAAGACTAACGGAGTAAGTCAAGAACTTAACGGAAAGTAGCGAAAGTTAACGAAAAGTAACAAAACTTAACAAAAAAGAGGAAGACAGAGAATGTGTATGCAATCGGGACATGAGAGGTCCAAGGCGGGGTGTCTACACCTGGTGGCCTTGTCTGCCAGTGCACCTCGTAGTCACTTTTCTTTATCAATCTCCTCATTTTCTTCAATTGTTGAACCTCAGGTTCTTCTACCTGCTCAGGTTCATCAACTGCCTCAGACACTTCAATCTACTTAGGCAGGACCGCAGCCTCAAACTCATTAGTTTGCTCAGGCTGAACCGCAGCCTTAAACACCTTAGTTTGCTCAGGCGTGGTTTCATCACTTGGTTTAAGGTTTGGAAAGGCTTGGAAAATTTGTTCCAACTGTTCTTGTGTGAATAGAACAGAGGAAGGCTTGGAAGGTGACAGTTTAGAAGGAGGAGAAGGTTTTAGAGGGGATTACGGTTTGGTAAGAATTGATTTTGCCTTAGCAGCTTTCAGTGCAGCTGCATCCAGTGCAAATTGCATGGATTTCTCAACATTTGATTTTATAGGAGAAAGAGGTTTTATTTGAGGTTTGGAAGAAGGTGGTTTAGAGATAGTTAGTGAAAGTCTAATAGGAGGAAATGAGGATGAAGAAGAAGAGGGTTTTGAGGTTGGTTTGGGGGCAATAGGTTTTGATGAGGGTAAGGGTTTGGCTAAGTCTGCCTTTGAAATTGAAGGAGGAATGATTGCATTTCCTTTTCTCTTCCTTGGAGCTGCGGTTTCCCTGGGCTGAGCCGCAAGTCTAGGCCTTGCTGCAGGCTCCCCCTCAACCATAGCATCGGTTTTATCCAGTCCACTTAGACCCAACCTACTCAAGGTTTCAGTTTGGCCCTCATTCCTTAGCATCGTAGCATGAGCTTGATCAGCAATGGATCCTGCATTTGGCTTGCCTGAATTGTTCAACCATGCTTTCGGAAATGGACCCCTTTGATTCTCAGGAAGTGGATCCTCATTCCACATGGATTGGGAAAATCTCCATCCAAACTTAGTCCTGAAAGCATCTAACTTTGATAGCCCAAAGATGGTCTTCTCTGCTGGATCCAACCAATAATCCTTGTGATCTGAAGAGAACTTGAAAATTGAAAGTTCTTGGTGCAGAAATTTAGTTAACAGTCTGTAATGAGTCCTTATCTTGGACTTGTCAGCGGCTTTGTTAACTGCATGGCGGTTCAGTACGTTGATCATTTCATTCATGAAGATCTTTAGCCAGTGAAGTTTCTTCCCTTTGTAGATAGCCACACAGTAGTTGTATTGCTCAGTGGTGAAGTTGTTGTGATTACCATTCTTGCACATAACTGCACTATCAACCGGATCACACAAGAGAGCCATAACTTCTCCAAAATCCTTTTTGGCAGATTATCTGGTATGGAAAGAATTCATCCCAATCAGCTCCATTGTGGTGCTGTTAACAAACTCCGATTTCACACTCATAATGCCAGAAAACTCAAGTCCAGCCAATGCTCCAATCTTCGTTGTGGTTAGAGTAACAGTCTTGTCACAAACCGTTGATCTGATTGCATCTTCATATTTTATCTCACCAGTCTCCAAATCTCTAATTTCTTCTCCTTTTCCATTCATAAGAGCAGCATTGGTCTTAATCCCATTTTCAAAGAATTCAGCACAAATAAAAGTTACGAACTGCAGTTCATCCATTAAGAATAATGGTAGGAGCTTTGATTTCTCAAGAAGACTCAACAGTTTTCTCCCAACTGTATCCTGTTTGAATTCTCTTTCAATGATCCTTGAGCCAGGGACAAAGTTTGAAGGATCCTGCAAAGTAATCAAAGTTAGAAGGAATTTATAACAACGGTTTGAAACAACAAGTAAACCGTGTGATTCATGACACTTAATCAAACCGTGCGGTTTAACCAAGTGGACAAACTTAGCGGTTTAAGAGAAGCTTACAAAACCGTAACAAGGAATCCTAACAATGTAACCATGCGGCACAAGTAACAAGAGGGTAAAATTGTAAAAACATGAATAACAAAATAGTAGAATGAAAAACGGATCAAAGAAAAAAAATGAATTGGGTTTTGAATGCACGAAGAACATGAAGAACAAAGTATGAACATGCAAAACAAAAACTTAACCAAAACATGAAAAAATTATACCAAAATGACCATAAAGGGCAGATTCTAACAAATTTCTAAACAAGCAAATGTTAATAACATAAGAAGAACCCAGAATCTGCAAAACTAACGAAGAACACCGAAAAACCCAACATACGAAATTGTTCAAAAATTGAACAAAAAACACGAAATAAAGCATACATTCAGTATATAGAAGCATGAGAAAGCATTATCCAACCAAAATATCGAAGAAAAAGCATAAAAAGATCAAGGAAGATGAACAAGCTTTTGAAGCTTCAACAATGGCGGATAAAAATAAATACTGAGTTTGGGTTCAAGAAATCATACCATATCGGGCTTCGAAGGTCTAGATGATGTAGAAGCAATATCAATAGATTTCTTAGGTGCCATTACAAAAATCGTTTAAGTATAAGAAATTTTTCAAGAGATAGAGCAGAGAGAGAGTACGGAGTGCAGAAGAGAGAGAAAGAAGTTTTTGCCAAATAAAGAAGAAAGTAAAAAGTTAAAATAAAAAAGAAATTGTCTTTTATACTCAATTAACCACCTCGGGTAGTGGAGCGGCCATGACGGTTGTAGAAGGCTAAACGTCAGCGTACCTATCTATTGCATTTAATGTGGCAGAAATATTTGCACAAAGGTCCTTAAAAATGAAGTGATATAAAGTAGGGACTAAACTGCAATTATACATACCTGAGCGGTTTGAACAAACCGACATACATTTTCTTCACTATCGGTTTTGATGAAACCGATATCTCTCAATTCTGTCTGCGGTTTGACTTGATCAAACAAATGAACTTGCTTTCTTAGTACGGTTTGGAGAAAACCAAAATCATCCTTCTTGACTCTGCAATTTGATTAGAATCTTCTACCGAACCTTTATTGATGCGGTTTCAATGTTGATAGAACCGCAAGCTATTTTTGCATTTTCTAACTAGAGCCAAAATACTTAACAAAAATTATATGAAATAAAGAGTAAATCGACATGATATATTTTAAGTTAGTTCCAGCATACCCATTTCTCCTCGTAAATGAAAGAACCTGGAATTTTCAAGCGGTTTGGTGAGCATGTCTGTAATTTGATCATCGGTTCCCACCTTTGCTAGGAAAATGTTCTTCTTCTCAACATGGTCTTTGAGGAAGTGATATCTTATGTCAATGTGCTTGGTTTTTTAGCGCTAAACTGGATTGTTGGAGATGGATATAGCTGCAGTGCTATCACAATAGATAGGGCAATTCTTCTCAAATACTCCATAGTCATCCAACTGTTGTTTCATCCAGAGAATTTGAGAGCAACAACTTCCAGCCGCAATGTATTCAGCTTCAGCGGTTGAGACTGAAACCGAAGCTTGTTTCTTGCTGACTATGATACAAGCCGAGATCTAAGGAACTGACATGTACCACTAGTGCTCTTTCTATCAACCTTACAAGCTGTAAAGTCAGCATCTGAATAACCGAATAAATCAAATGAAGATTCTTTGGAGTACCAAAGTCCAAGTTTAATAGATCCACATAAATATCTAATAATACGTTTAACAGCAATAAGATGAGATTCTCTAGGGTCAGCTTGAAATCTAGCACAAACACTGAACATGATATCTGGCCTACTTGTAGTCAAGTAAAGAAGAGAGCTAATCATACCTCAGTAGAGTGTCTGATTAACTTTCTTACCTTTTTCATCTCGATCCAACTGCAGGCCTTTGTCATTGGGGTAACTACTGGATTTGCGGTTTCAAGCCCAAACTTCTTGATCAAGTCTTTGGTGTATTTAGCTTGGTTGATAAAGATTCCATCATGACATTGCTTGATTTGGAGTCCAAGAAAGAATGTCAACTCTCCCATCATACTCATCTCAAATTTACTAGCTTCTCAATCTTAACACACATAGTTTCATTAGTAGAACCGAAAATAATATCATCAACATATGTTTGAACTAGTAATGAATGACCTTTGTATTTAGCAATAAATAAGGTTATATCAATTTTACCTCGAGAGAAGCCTTGTTCAATAAGAAATTTAGATAGAGTGTCATACCATGCTCTTGGTGCTTGTTTGAGTCCATATAAGGCTTTTTGAGCTTGAAGACATGATGAGGGAATTTGTTGTCTTCAAATCCTGGCAGCTGGGCTACATAGACTTTCTCTTGTAGTTCACCATTCAGAAATGCACTCTTCACATCCATTTGATATAACTTGAATTTATTGAAGGAGACATATGCCAAAAACAATCTTATGGCTTCAAGTCTGGCTACATGGGTAAAGGTTTCATCATAATCGATCCCTTCTTCTTGCCTATAACCTTGAGCAACCAACCTAGCTTTGTTTCTTGTTATAGTACCATTTTCATCCATCTTGTTCTGTATACCCATTTTGTTCTAATTACAGTGTGATCTCTGGGTCTTAGAACTAGAGTCCAAACTCTGCATCTTTCAAACTGATTAAGCTATTCTTGCATTGCAGCTACCAAACTAGGATCACTTAGAGCTTCATCTACGTTCTTCGGTTCCATCTGACATAACAGTGCAGTTGAGAACAAACTGTGGTCATCTCTATGAGTTAAGCTTCCTCTTGTTTGAACACCAGAACTGATAGGCCCTATAACATTTGAAGTTGGATGGTCTCTATGCTCATTAATTTCTGGAGGGAGGTCTTCATGAACCACTATTTCTTAAAGATTTTCTAGAGAATGCTCTTCTTGATATTCATTGAAATCTTCATTGAAGGTGATGATTGGAACTGGTTCAACAGTTTGAATGGGATCAGAAGACAGCAGTTCTGTAGCAACACCATTTACGATTTGATTGGGTGCGGCTGGAGAACCTGATGCTGCGGTTTGAGTAGGTTGATCATCTGTGGCTGAATGATTAGGATAAGATGTACCTGTCTCAAAATGACTAAAATCATCAGCAACATTTGGAGCCATATGTGGCTCAAGAAGATCATGTTCATCAAATGTAACATGGACATACTCTACAATTTTTAATGAAGTCTTATTGAAACAATGAAAATCTTTGGAATGTTTAGAATAACCAACAAAAATACCTTCATCGGCCTTAGCATCAAATTTACCTCGATGCTCTCTGCCATTGTATAAGATATAACATTTGCATCCAAATATCTTGAAGAAGGCTATGTTGGGTGATCTGCCTCTCCATAATTTATACGGAGTTTTATTATGAACTTTGATGATGAGGGAGCAGTTCCGAGTGAAACAAGCTGTATTAACTGCTTCGGCCCAGAAATACTTTGGAAGCTTGGCTTCTGCAATCATGATCTTCCCGGCTTCAATCAAAGTCCTATTCTTTCTTTTTACTACTCCATTTTGTTGTGGGACCCCAGCGACAGAGAAATTATGATCAATCCCATAATTATCACAATATTGGGCAACACCATTGTTTGTAAACTCGGTTCCATTATCTGAATGCATAGCAACGATGTCATCCAATTTATGAGTTTGGAGCTGTATAAAGAGAGTGGTTACGATGCCATAAGTATCATCTTTAGAGGCCATCATTTCCATCCATTTATATCTTGAATAATCATCAACAACCACCAAGGTATAGCGGTTTCCTCCTATACTTATGGTTGGGACAGGTCCAAATAGATCCATGTGAAGCAGTTGTAAGCAGCGGTTCGTTGAAGGCGCGGTTTTGCTGGGGAATGACTGTTTGGGCTGCTTACCAAGCTGGCATACTTTACATTTCTTATCATGGTGATAATCCACTTTGGATAGTCCTTTGATGAGACCGTCCCTTTGCAGTTTTGCTAGATACTTGAAGTTCAAGTGGCTCAATCGCTTATGCCATAATCAGCTGCTTTCACTTATATTTTTGGCTACAAAACAGAGGTCAGCAATAAAAATAATATTACTCGAATCTATCATATACACATCACCTGTTCTGTGGCCAGTCAGTAATCTAACTCCGGAAGATGCATCCTTAATGAAGTAGTTTGTTGAAGTGAAGTTGCAGTTCATTCCTTTGTCACAAAACTGAGATATGGAGAGAAGGTTGTGTTTGAGTCCTTCTACTAGTGATACATTTTCAATAGTCACCTTTCCTCATTTGATTGCTCTATATCCTACAGTTTCTCCTTTCTTGTTATTGCCAAACACTACTGGGGGGGCCTTTCATACTGATGGTATCACAAAGAAGTTCATTATCTCCGGTCATGTGTCATGAGCAACCACTGTCCAAGTACCAAAGATCCTTCTTCTTCTTTGTATTACTAGCCATAAAGCATAAAATCTGAAAAATAAAACATGAAAGATTTTGGTCCCCCTTATTCCTTGGGTTCTAGGGTT
This sequence comes from Campanula takesimana, assembly GCA_026119855.1. Taxonomy (NCBI): domain Eukaryota; kingdom Viridiplantae; phylum Streptophyta; class Magnoliopsida; order Asterales; family Campanulaceae; genus Campanula; species Campanula takesimana. Next base: position 1,470,102 of record JAOWBW010000210.1, read on the forward strand.
AGCAGCTTTTTGGGACCCACACCTGTTTGACCTTAGGATTTTTACGTCCCTTGGCATTGGGTGTGAACCTTAAAAGACAATGACCAGCACCATGACCATAATCGGCACAAATAGCACAATGAATAAATCATGGTTTAGGTTGCGGTTTTACAAACCCCTTACTTTTCTTAGGTTTCTTATGTGTTACTGGGTCAGCGGTTTTGGCTTTGACAAAGACCACTTTATTGAACTCAACCTTCCTCTTAGGTACGGCTTTAGGAAAAATGATAGGAATTTCCTTAAACTGACTAGGAGCGGTTTCATCACTCAATACTACCTTGTCAGCCTCAGCCGTTGTGGATTTATCTTTCCACTTTGAATCTCTCCCATTCTGGTTTTTAGGATACTCAAAGAAATAATTTTGCTTCTTAATTTCTTGCTTAGAGCCCTTTTTAGCAGCATGATTAACTTTAGAAATTTCTTTGGTTTGTTCATTGGGTAACACACAACCTTCAGCACAGAGGCAAGGATATTTGCACCCATCACCGGTTTTGAACCCTAATCCACTTTTATCTGAAGTAGGAATTTGTGAATTTAGGAGTTGTTCCACAGTGACACCAGACTTAGTCCACACATCGGTCACTTTTTGAAGGTCATCCCTTTGTGTAGTAAGCTCATGGATTTGGGTAAGAAGTGCCTCGGCTCTATCCTTCAGATAGCGGTTTTCTTCCTCAGTTAATGATATCCCAGCAATTTGGAACTTAAGTTTTTCAATTTCCTCCTTGTGGGACTTGCATTCTCTTTGGGAATCTTCAAGTTCTGCAGCCATTAATTTATATGCTCTTTTGAGCACTGTGTGTTGTTGACAGATAATATTAGCTCTTTCAAGTACCTGGTCATCATGTCTTTGATCTGCTTGAACCTCAAGAAAACAGTTTGGTGTTGTAGGAGCCTTGATTGATCTAGTCTCAGGAGTCCTTGATGAAACTGAATTCATTTGTTGATTTGGCAGTGGAAGGCTTTCGTCAATTTCAAACTTTTCTTCCAATCCCATGAGACATAGATTTGCTATTTCATATTCATCATCACTTTTATCTGAATCAGATCCCATCCATTTCAGCAGTTGATCCCCTTGATCAGCTACCATTCCTCTTCTCTTGACAAACTTCTTTTTGAATGTTTTCTTTGCTGGTCCGGCTTCATAACGTGGTTTGGGAGAACTTGAAGCAAAGTGACCTGGTTGTCTGCAGTTGTAACAGACCAAGTCATCCCTTTTCTTAGGATCTACAGTCTTGCTGAATCTTGTATGAGGGACAACTTTACAAGGCCTTTGGATGGAAATTGAGATATGTTGTTCTTTCTGAACTTGGTGTATTTCTTCACATACAAAGCAAATTCTTCATCATCCATGTCATCAAAATCAACTTGACTAGATCATGATGATTGAGATGCTACACTCTGAGAATAAGAACATTGAGGAGTGAAGGATTGATGAGATTGTGGATAGGATTGATGAGACTGTTGATTATAATCAGATAGTGCGGTTAGAGGGTTGTATCTAGGTGCAGTCTGATTAGGAGATGCGGTTTGCAATTAGAGGTGAGGTACGGCTTGATGATGGTCTGGATTGTAAGTTAGAGATGAGGTATTGTTGAATGCGGCTAGAGAGAGGGTCTTAAATCTGTTCTCGGTTTCATGGACCTTCTCAAGCTTTAATTCAAATACCTTCAGCATGGCGTATAAATGACGAAGATCAAGAGCTTCAAGGTATTTGTTATCTTTGATGTTTGTCATCTTAATCAGCCATTTTCTACTAAGAGCTTTCATGAATCTCATGTTCAAATCTGTATTAGAAGAAACATGTCCAAGATAAAAACAAACATTAACAATATCAATGAACCTCTCATAGCATTGACAAAGATACTCCTTAGGATATTTAACAAAATAGTCAAAGAGTCTTCTCTGTTGATAGAGGCGTTTCTTCTTGGTATCTGAATCTCCTTCCAGAAAGTCTACTATTGCATCACAAGTTGTCTTTGCGGTTGTGCAGTGCAGCACCTTTGAATGGGTCCTTAAGTCAATAGCTGAGACAAGCATAGACATTGCTTTTCCATCAAAGTCCACATTGTTGCAATCTGCATCAGTCCACTCACTTTCTAGCTTTCTGACTTCAGTCGATTCTCCAGCAGTACCTGCACGTGGATTAGCTTTTATAGGAATGTATGGTCCTTCCTTAACCGCAGTCCACAGTCTACGATCACATGAAATCATGTGTTTCATCATCCTATCTTTCCAAAAGATAAAACTATCTTCATCCAGAATCGGTAAATGATTCGAGTTGGATGTCTGTATCATATGGGTGTTTGTGTTTGCCATTGGATCAGCACCCAAGCGGTTAAGCTTGTAAAAACAAGTTTTGGTGGATATGCTCTGATACCACTTGTTGGTCCCAAAGAGCAACAAGGGTATAGAACCGCTAGAGGGGGGTGAATAGCGGTCCAAACTTTTTCGAAAATACCCTTGAAAATCAATCGAGTACTTATCAGTTTGGTCAACTGCGGTTCAAGGCACAAGAACCGCACTGATAAAATGCACAGCGGAGTTTTGCGGTTTGGCCAAAGAGGATATGTAAAGAGTTGGGTGGTTTGACTCGGTATAAAAACACTATGATGCAACCGATAATCTCAACTTGAAGATCAAAGAAAAACACAATTCACTTTTCAAGTCATTTCATAAATGGATTAAATTATAGACCACAAACAAGAAAAGTAAATAGCAAGACAGAAAGTAAAGATCAAACACACAATTTGAAGAGGTTCATTCTTGAATGAACTACGTCCTCTACCTAGATGGTTAGTCTAGGATTTTCTAATAGCTACTAGACTTGTATTAATTTAGAGGAGGTTTTACAAGATGAATCAAACTCTAAATAATCAATTTAAGTTAATGAAGCTATTATAATAACTGGTGTTTTCGAAGCATATAATCTATGTGTTCATATAAATCGGGTATGTGTGTGGAAATGAATCAAATGCTCTAATGATCTAAGTAGTGGATGAGCAAATGAAAACTTTATGTGTAAATGATGAGTATGAAAGGTTGTTAGGCTGAAAGCTTGATGAAGAAATCTGGGTTTGCTAAGGAGATCTATGAAGGTTTGAATTTTTGAATTTAAATCTTTAAAGAAAACTTGACCACTTAGGAGTAATATCTCTTGAAGCTCAGCAGCCTTCATTGTTGAGAAATGAGGGCTATTTATAGGCAGTGCACCCTTGTGACCGTTGGACAAAGATTTGAATCAAATCTGAAGGGTACAAGTGCTGTCGAAATCCCATTGGTTGAGCTGTCATTTTCGTCATTGGTTTTGTCTTGTAGTCCTAGGTAGTTGTAGCACCACTACCTGACATTGTCCTTTGTTTCAGAAAATGACTAACGGTAAACATTTCAAATTGCTGGACAAAACCGACTTTCCTTGAAGAGACTCCAAGTTAACTTGAAGTTTTATTGACAAGACATGAAACATTCCTTTACGGTCATAAAGGGAATGTTTGTCTCAAGGAATAAATGACTTAGAGAATTCTTCAATAAATACTCTGCGGTTCCACCAGGCATAGGAGCGGTTCCAAGGATGAACTTGATGTGCGGTTTCATTAGAAACTGAAGTATGCGGTTTCATGATCTGCGGTTCCATCAAGTTTGCATCTAAGGTTCAAAATAAGACTTGAAGAACGGTTTCATCAAAACGGTCGTATGCGGTTTTTATGAATACTTGCGGCTCCATACTGGCGGTTCAAAGATAGCACAAGTGCGGTTTGAAGAACTAAACCGCTACGGGTAAACCGAATCAAAAACTCAGCCTAGACAAACAAAAATCTAGAAATGGACTTATCTAAAAATTGAAGTATAACTTCATTACATGCGGTCCTAAAGTCCATAAAAAGACAGGTGGCATAGATCAATCAAATCAAGTGGGTGTACTAACAATGAATCCTAACATAATATATGGTATAACTTTCTAATTTATCTTCCGATGCCCAGGCTTGGTACATGTGAAAAAAATAATGAAGTCAGCCAGATACCTATGTATGAAAATTTCATTACAAATGAACAGTACGGTAGTAATAAAAGGCTGGTATGGGATGTGAATGAACTTCAACTCCAATGCGAACAGATGGTAATTTTCAATAAAATGTTTATTGTTTTACTTGAATTAGTGGTTTGATATAACTTAATAATTTATTGAGAAATAATAAATATTAATGTTGTTTGTCAAAATTATCCGCTCTATGTTTATGGGCATATTTCATTGATAGAAGAAGAAAATGGATGTAAGTACAATGTTTGTACAGAGTGTCATAAAAAGGTAAAACCTAAGGGTGGAAAATTGCATTGTGAGAATTGCAAGCGAATAGAAATATTTCCTGAGTTAAGGTAATATTACAAAAGTCAATCTTATAAGAAATGACCCTTCTTTCTGTGCAAAAAAGTGTGATTAGAAAAATACTCTGTGTTGGTAGGTATCGTCTCGAGGCTGAGTTGCGTGATGGATCTGACGGTTTGAGTTGTTTTTGATCGAGAGGTAGAAAAGTTGATAAATATAAAGGCAACTGATTTATTGCAAATAGTTGATGAGGTAAATATTATTTGTTGATATAGAATTTTATGTTCAAATGCTTATGTTTACTTTTTGGATTAAAAATTTAAATTTGATTACTCTAGGAGGGATATGCAGAGCCTATTCCCAGGCAAATTAGGCAAATTATTGGAAAGTATCATGTGTTTCAGCTAGAATTTAATGAGGTTAGCAGAGGGCACCGGAGAGAGTATTTTACTGTGAAAAAAAAATTCTTTGAAAACGAAGTCCGTGGCCATGCATTTCATATGGTAATAACTCTGTTTTGAATTTATACTAGAACTTTGTTTATTTATCCTGTGCATAAATCATATATTAAGTACCAAATTTCTATATTTAGGTAAATGAAGAAAATGCTGCTTTGGATACTGTTGGATGTCAGTCAAAACTCTAGATCTCATTAAAAAAAATATTGTGGATAAAATAAGGTTAGTTTAATGGAAATAGTACCCAAAAACGTGAAAAGGAATAATATTATCTTATAAAGATTTTTTTTTTTTGCAGTCACATTGATGATTTGCCAAAAGAGTCTGAGATTAAGGATGACATTGAAGTGGATAATGTTGAAGGGAGCAAGACCAATAAGAAAGCAAGGAAGGGTTTAAAGATTTGAGTAAATTTGAATAAGACAATTTTGTTTGAATAATTTGTTGATGGTGATTTTCGTAAACATATTTTGCTTGGTTAATTTTTAAAGTATTTGGGTGTAATAACTTTAGATTAGTGTCTTTCCTAACCGTACAATAAGTTTCCCAATTTTTGTCAAGTCTTTTAATTGCTAGGTTCAAGAGACAAGTGAAGATGGAGATCAAATTGGCAAAGAAGTTCACTACCTTGGAGCAAAGATTTCAAAAAAGAGAAGGACAATTTAAGTTTTCACTTAGTTTTGAGAAAGACAATTGAAGTAAAAAGTTTAGAATTGTTAATGAATGTAATGATGTTTTTTTTTCCGGCCATCATTTGCCAAAGCACTTTCTAATGCATGTTGAATTAGTTTAAAATTGTAGGTTTGAGAGTCTGAAATGAATATTAGTAACTTTATATTGTAAGTGTACATTGATATTAGTCCATAGCTTTTAATTGCAAATAAATATGATTCATAAAAATTATATAAGTATCTATTTTATGTTTTAAAAAATCTATAATTATAGTGTTTTAAAGTTGGTGAAACCAACTATGGGAATGACACGTAATCAAGAATTGAGTTTTTCTTGATTTAGAGGTTGCCATGTAATATGACTTTTGCAATTATGGAGACTTTTGACATTCTCCTACCTAGGTTGGAATAAGTGGTGTGGTGCATTAAGTAGTGACTTTTAAAATTCCACCTAATCAAATTCACAATTCAATGACTTTGAACTGTTTATGTATTCCAAGAGACTACATATTATTCAAAGCATTGGATTGTGGTACAATACTTAAAGTTTTAACTATCAAGTGATTTTAAATGGTAGAAAGTGTGACGACCCTAAAACCCGACACCATTTTGGTCATAGGTTGAGCACATGTGTGTGGCGTGTGTTGCATATAAATTTCATGCATTGCATTATTTATATGATTCATTATGTGTTAGTTTTTACTATTTTTAACGACTCATTTGACTGAATAAAGTATGTTAATAAGCTAATTTGAGTTAGCTAATGAATATTTAAAAACTAACAAGAGTTACTTAATTTATTTAATATTTATTAGAATTTAATTAAAAATATAAAAATAAAGATAAGGAGGTCATTTGTTAAAGTTGAAACTTTAGGAGGCAATTGGTTAAAACATATAGTTAAAGGGTTTAAGTGTTCATAGTTATAACTTGAAGGAGCTTAAGTGAAAATTTCAAATTTATAAAGAGGTGAAATGCTTCTTGAAGTCTCTGTATATCAAACAAACAATACTTAGCCGTCTCTCTGCTGTTCTTCAAAGAAACAAGGGTTTCGACCCAAATTTCGATTTTCTTTCTTTCAATCATCCCTCCGTTCTAAAATTCGACTTCATCAAAATGTTCAGGGAGTAGAGTAGATCATTTCTAGCCGATCAAAATATAATTTCTTCAATATTATTTCCGTAGTAGGTAAGTTACTATTTCCCTTTTAATTATAGTAATGTCCATACATGCTATATATGATACTTTTATTGTCAATTATTGCTTTATGGGTAGTATTGGTAATAATAAATATTTTTGTTAATATGTCATTCTATACACATTTTAATTAATTAAATTGACCCAAATAATAAAAACGGGAACTATGATAGTAATTTTGAGACGGTGAATTAGCGGTACTATAAATAATAATTACCATCCAAAATGAGTAAAATACTCAACGAAACTATATAAGGTGTAATAAAAGTATCCCGTCCCATAAATGAGTTCCTAAGAAAAATAGGGACTAGTAAAAGTAAAATTATAATTTAATAAAATTATGATTAATACGATTAAAGTTGACGGAAATAATTACGAAACACAATATGTGGCGTAAAAATGTATTCGACTATTAATTGCGAATATACGTGAGGTGTATAATTGTGACTAGGTACAATATGACCTACCTTACTATTTATTTGGGGTGTAATACTTATGGACTCTAATTTAGATTGATTGTGTTATGATAGACACTTTATGTGCCATATGGTTGATGGGTATTTGCGTATGGTTATATGTTGTTGAGAAAAATGATGTATTTGTTAGGGTTCCCTACTTTGGAATCCTAAGTTAAAAAGAATGGTTTTAAGGGTTCATGGCCGTCGTGCTATTTATGATCAATTCATGATTATCATCTATTATGATGTATTTGGTATGGTTCCCTACTTTGGAATCATATACTGGTTGTTTAAGCAAGTATTTATTACTGTGCTTTCATTTAAAGGTCCAGCTGGTACTTGATTGTTATGTCGGGCAGTGGTAGGAGATTATAATGGCACCCGAGCCAAGTTCATTATAATTTCATCCACTGGTTTCCCATTTTTTACCCCCTTCTTTTGGCCATGGTTGGGTTTTAGCTAGCTCCCATTGAGTGGGTATTCTAGCTACACATTTGGGATATGACTTTGTGTCATTTTCCCCTTGTTGTTGTTGTTGGTTCCGGAACCTCTCCTTCAGCTGTTGATGCTGCTCAGATTGTTATATCCTTTTGGATTGAACCTTGGCTCAGTATCCTTCTAAGTGTTACGTTACCGCACTTTTGTGTTTACTTCAGCTATAATGTGGTGCTTGATAAGTTGAGATTGCCTCTCATATTATATGTTATATGTTTAATGTTCGCATTACTTATTAAGAATGATTTATTGTTTTTATAGTAACTTACTGGGTTTCGACTCACCCCGTTTCTTTGGTTATTTGTTTTCCTTAGTTTTCAGGCAAGGAAGATCGTCAGTAAGGTACGACTTAGCGGGGATCTTTGAGAAGGTTGTTTCTTTTATGGGTAGTTGCTCTATTGAGCTTATATATGTTTATTTTCGTGAGGACGATGGTTTTACTGGGTTATATAAACTCTGTAAATTTGGGTAGATGTGTTTTGTGCCTGTAATAAAGTGTTTGTTGTTATTTTTGTTGCCGGCCTTTGTTGCCAGGCGTGTCTAGAGTTTTTCACAACTCTAGTTGGTTTGGTTGTTCAATAGTAAAGGTGGTTAGCCTATGGTGAATTTTAGTATTATGTTATCGAGCAAGTGTAGCTCGTGTATTATACAGGTTTATGGATGATGATAGTATTAACAAGCGTCATGTCTGTCTTATAGCAGGGTTCACGCACCTAGTTCGAGGTACCATATAGGACCTCGGGATTCGGGGCGTGACAGAAAGTGAAAAGATAGACTGAAATGATTATTATTACTTGACTTAAAAAATCCAATAAAACAATGTAATTAAAAAAGATGAAACATTAGGTAAAAATAATGCTAACCTATGAAAAATCTATAACTTGCATTCTATTAATATGATTGGGTATTTTACTAGGTAGGTCATGGTGCATTAAGTAGTGACTTTTAAAATTTCACCTAATCAAATTCACAATTCAATGACTTTGAACCGTTTATGTATTCCAAGAGACTACATATTATTGAAAGCATTGGATTGTGGTGGAATACTTAAAGTTTTAACTATCAAATGATTTTAAATGGTAGAAAGTGAAAAGATAGACTGAAATAATTATTATTACTTGACTTAAGAAATCCAATAAAACAATGTACTTAAAGAAGATGAAACATTAGGTAAAAAATAATGCTAACCTATGAAAAGTCTATAACTTGCATTTTGTTAATATGATAGGGTATTTGACTAGGTAGGTCATGGTGCATTAAGTAGTGACTTTTAAAATTTCATCTAATCAAATTCATAATTCAATAACTTTGAACCGTTTATGCATTCCAAGAGACTACATATTATTCAAAGCATTAGATTGTGGTGGAATACTTAAAGTTTTAACTATCAAGTGATTTTAAATGGTAGAAAGTGAAAGGTCAGTTTGACCAACACTTTATAGAAATATTTATGATCCGAATAAAAATTTTAAAATGTAAAAATTTTCACCATTAAAAATCCTCTCAATAACAATTTTTAATTTTTTTTTGGAACATATATATTTCTATAAATTGTTGGTCAAAACGACCCTAAGTTGACCATTTTTTCTCAAAAAGTGTCAAGTGAGCTGGGACGGAGGGAGTACTTCGCTATTATTAATAAGGGTGTAATTAGTACTCCCTCCATCTCATACTTATCGCTACTTATTTGTAAGGGTTGCAAGGTTGGAGGTAACTTTTATCTTTTTATTTAATTGAAGTATTTTTCTTTTCATCTTTTAATTCTATTCATAATTTTACTTGTGCTTAATTTAAATCTATTGCTAGGGTTTGTAGATTTGATCACCCTATTTATCCTTGTGATTGATTTTTGCTAGAATTTTCTATGACTGTGCCAGTATAGATATTCACAAGTAGCATCTTTACGATTTATGCATGTGCCATGGTAAATTGTGAAGTGGGTAAAATTAGACGATTATCTATATGAAATAATTGTAGAAAGCGTTCATGATCTTAGTTTCTTTAAATCATTAAAGCAATTAATTTTTGGATCTAGACTGTGCCAGTTAGATTTAATTATTGATTAGGGTTTTTAGTGAGTGTGCCACTGCTATTAACTAATCTGAAAGATGAAGCAGAGATTGAAATAAATCTCGTGATCAAGTGAATAGGGTGAAAAGTGAAAAGATGTAACAATGATATTTGAATTAAAGACAGAGATATCTTTTAATTCTGCGATTCCTATCATTTATATGCTTGCTCATGTTGATCACCTATCTTTTATTTATGTTTTGTTTTATTTATTGCTTTTAAAATAATAAAATAATTTATAATTAATCCAAGTCCCTGTGGATCGACCCTTGTGTTTGCATATTGCTATGACGATAGCTCGTGCACTTGCGAGGTATTATAATATTGTCTATCAAGTTTTTGGCGCCGTTGCCGGGGACTTGCGCTTTAATTCTAGTTATTTAATTATCTATCTTAGTTAATGTTTTGTGTCACTTGAAAGAGTCTCCTTGAGTTTGTGGGTTTATAGAGGAGTGTAAATAGTGTCACCCTCCAAAAAGATTTTCATTTTTTTTTTTATTTTATAAAGTGCCTCCAGTTTTTCTAAACCTTACAATTTATTTTATTATTAATTTTTGTTAGTTTTTACTTTTTAGTTTTTTTTTTATTTTTTTTTGCAAAAGATATTATGCTTGTGGGTTTTTTGTGTTGTAGTTGCAGACTATAGATAAGAAGAAGCATCAGATTGGGACAAAATTACAAACAAAATAAGGGGTGGTGCGTTTGCATTGTGCGGGTGTGCTTCACGGTCAGAGTAGTAATGCGTTCGCATCAAGCGTACGCTTGTAATACAGAGAGCACGTGAAAATACAAGGAGCATGTGTTGTGGGGATTGGGGAGTGAAAAAAAAAAATAGGGTGCGTTCAAATCAAAAGCAAAATCAAATCCCTAACCCCGTTCCCTTCTCTCTATCTCTGGACCGATCTCCCTCACCACTCCCATCTCCATCCCCTCTCTATCCATCGCCGTACCCACCGCCGCCCTTAATCGCCGACCCATATCCCTCTCTTCCCCGTTCACTCTCCTCTCCGACAAACCCCTAACCGTCCACACCCGTCTTCACCATCGCCGGCGTCCACACTACGGCCGGTGTTCTCCAATTTTGGGCCGTCTCTCGCATAACTGGCCCTGCTGCAATAGCGCTGATCTCCCAGCAACTCTGTCTCCTCCGGTCGCTCCATGTCACATGTAACAGTTTGAGGTACGTTGATTTTATTTTGCAGAATCTTGAGTAATTTGCCAAACATTGCATTATACTATAACATCTTGAAACTGTTGTTATTAATTGGGAATCCCCGGCAGTGGCGCCAAAAACTTGATAGACAATATTATAATACCTCGCAAGTGCACGAGCTATCGTCATAGCAATATGCAAACACAAGGGTCGATCCACAGGGACTTGGATTAATTCTAAATTATTTTATTATTTTAAAAGCAATAAATAAAACAAAACATAAATAAAAGATAGGTGATCAACATGAGCAAGCATATAAATGATAGGAATCGCAGAATTAAAAGATATCTCTGTCTTTAATTCAAATATCATTGGTACATCTTTTCACTTTTCACCCTCTTCACTTGATCACGAGATTTATTTCAATCTCTGCTTCTTCTTTCAGATTAGTTAATAGCAGTGGCACACTCACTAGAAACCCTAATCAATAATTAAATCTAACTGGCACAGTCTAGATCCAAAAATTAATTGATTTAATGATTTAAAGAAACTAAGATCAAGAACGCTTTCTACAATTATTTCATATAGAAAATCGTCTAATTTTACCCACTTCACAATTTACCATGGCACATGCATAAATCGTAAAGATGCTACTTGTGAATATCTATACTGGCACAATCATAGAAAATTCTAGCAAAAATCAATCATAAGGATAAATAGGGTGATCAAATCTACAAACCCTAGCAATAGATTTAAATTAAGCACAAGTAAAATTATGAATAGAATTAAAAGATGAAAAGAAAAATACCTCAATTAAATAAAAAGATAAAAGTTACCTCCAACCTTGCAACCCTTACAAATATTTACGAGCTACATTGTTTGATAAAAAATATAAGAAAACTAATCTAGTATTTATAGAAAGAAAACTAACTTAAATCTAAAAGGCAAAAGAATTGTAAAAAGAAAAGGAAACTAAAAAGAAATCCTAAACTAAAAAGAATAATCAAAAGATATCATAATGAATTAGGAAATTAAATTCCTTCTCCAACTTGGGGTAATTTTTGGGCTGAATTCCAAAATTCCTCAAAGGTCCCTCGTAATTTGATAATTTCCAGATTAGTCCTTCAGGATTTCAGAAATTCCAAAACAGTCCCTGTGTATCAGAAATTGCAGTTTAGTCCCTAAATTTTAGCAGATTTTTCACATTAGCCCCTAGCCTTCATAAAATTGCTCCAATAAGCTCGTTTTCTTCCTTTTTCTTGTAGATAGAGCACATAATCACCCTAGACAACAAAAACACAAAAATACACAAATCAAATAACAAAAGCTTGAGATCAAAGCAATAATTAAGCTTAAAAGTATCTAATAAAGTGAGTAAAAACTCACTCATCAGCGTCCCACACTTATTGCTACTTACTCAAAATGTTTATTTTTCTCTCTCCTATTTATTCACAACAACAATCCACTAACTTATTTTTTCTCTCCAACCCATTCACAATATTTACTTTTTCAATATATTTTCTTAATTTCCGTGTACTACGGGTGGGGGGGGGGGGGTATTGGTCAAAATATGTGGTACTCACATTCAAAATTACAATATTAATATATTTGTCCTTCAATATCAATATGCTTTTATATCTATTATTTAACTATTATTAAAACGAGTTCGAAAAAAAAAAAACTATTATTAAGATAAAAATTTGTTTCTCACGCATCTACTTAAAATATTTCCCTATTAATTTTTTAACGTTAATTTATGAAAATTGGTAAAACGACATGTGAAAAGTTGAAGTTATAAGAAATTAGAGCCGGAACACTAACATTAAAATTTTACTTTCCATCTCTTAAAACGTTTAACATTTTCAAAGCTAGCCCTAATTAGTGAAATAAAAAAAATCTATGAATATCACGGTTTCTAAAGTGCAAGTATTCATATTCTTAACTTTATTAAATGAGTGAATCTACAAATATAACCCACTAAAACGACGATATAACTGAAACTTTGTCCAATCAAATTCGTTTACAACGATAACTTATTATACTTACTAAAATCCATAAAGAAACCTTTAATACTTTAAAATTATCATATAATCCTCCGGTTCAAACAACCCGTGCGAAGCACGGGCTTCATGCTAGTTGGACAAATAAATATATTATAACAATGTTCTCATTGAGCTAAACACAAACACATAATTAATTTTGTCATTTGACAAAATATTTATCACAGAAATAAATCATATTTCCTTCACAAAATACACATTTTTCCAACAAATGCAATGTCCGCTCCATATTTAGATTAATGAATTGGAGCCATAGAATCTAAAAGGCAATCCATGTACAATAATCAAGTTTGGAACTTGATCATTCTAACCTAAGGTGTAAAAACCAAAGGATGGAATTAAGTTTTCTTGGAGAAAACTAACATGGATGGCAAGGTACATACTCTTTAAGCAATACTAAATGTGAAAGGTTGACTTATATTTCGACTATGATAAAACTTTCTCACTCGTAGTCATGCTTTAAGATATTAGAATTCTCATTGTCATAGCTTCATATTTGGAATATGAAAAATGGAAAATGGATGTCAGAACAGCGTTCCTTAACGGAAACTCACTTAAGAATGTATTGGATACAACCTAAAGGTTTTTGCTAATCTAGAAAATTATAATAAAATATGTAAATTGCGGAAATCCATGGGATGGATTGAAGCAAGCTTCTTGGAGTTGAATATTCATTTTGATGATGCATTCAAAGCATTTGAAATTCATCAAAGATGAGACTTGTGTTTGCTAGAAAATTAGTGGGAGCATAGTCTAATTCCTAGTCTTATATATGTGGTTGACATATAATTCATTTGAAATAGTTTCTTAATAAAAACAGTTAGAAAGAATCCGCTTACATCTTTGGAATTGATATCTATTGATATAGATCTAGGAAGTTGATTGGTTTGTGTCAAAGTACTTATAAACACAAAGTACTGAATTGTTCAGTATGCAAGACTCTTGTAGAAGAACTTGCAAGGTTGTCTAATGATAATATTCTTGGCAAGACTTAGTCTTATTAGAAGACTAATGAGCAAGAATACATGATTAGGATTCCATATGCTTCAGCAATTGGATCTATCATGTATGTCATATTATGTACTTAGATGGGATAACTCGTATACTTGGAGTATGATGAGAACATACTAATCATATCCTAGTGAAAGTCGCTAGATAGTGTTCAAGAACATCCTTATGTACTTGAGAAGAACTAAGGATGCATTCTTGATGGTTGTTAGAATGGGAGATGATCTAGTAAATGGTTACATAGATGCATGCTTCCACAACGGCAAGGATAATTAAAGATCGCAATATGAACATATATTTAATGTAAGTGCTATTATATGAATAGTTCCAAACAAATACACCATAAATTATTCTACGAATAAAATTGAGTTTTTAGTTACATGAGTTGTAACTAAGGGAGTTGTTTGAATATAATATGTTATTAGTAAAACTATAAATAGTTTCTAGTACTATTAATACTATGGACCTTTATTGTGAAATAATGGTTATTGCATAAGCTAAGGTGCCAAAGACTCATCTATGATCCAAATACACACTCAGACACTTCCATCTCTACGAGAAATCGTTGACATGGGAGATGTCAAAATATGCAAAGTACTTTATGATGATAACAAGGATAATCTTCTTATATAAGATTCTCCACATGTTGTTATGATGGTCATAAGCTAAGCTCAATGGTATTAGATACGTATGATAATAAGGATAATCCTCCCAGGTGCTGCCCTGGTTTCTAAAAAAAAAAAGTGGGAGATTGTTGGAAATTATGCCCTAGGCCCTTGAGAAAAGCCTTACGTTACATCATGTTCTCATTTGTTACAGAAATAACAACTTGGATTATTATATGTTTTGCATTTTTCTTATAATAATCTCTGTCCCTAGTACTTATGAAGAACTAGTATAAGTTTAATTGATGATCATGTGATGATCATGTGTATGTGATATAAACTAAACTTATGGGTACTTGTTGGTGAACAAGTACTGCACATGACCCACTATGAGATTTATGTCATATTCAAATGTCATAATTAAATCTCATTTAGTTATATCATTGGAATCCTTAGACCTGAGATTATCATCGTCTTCCACATGATGAACGTTGTGTTTGACGTACTCAAACGCTACCCTTAACCAGGTGGTTATAAAGGCTACGATTGGCACAATCGGATTCTTGTAGTGAAGAATGATAAGTCAAGACGGGATGTTGTCCCTCTTATCTCAAGAGAGATATCTACTTGGCCACTCGAGAGTGAGAAATTCATTTGTTCATATCAATCTAATCGGGATCGAGAAAGCATTGGACACTTAAGTTGAATTAGACCGTGGCTTATGTTCAATATGATATCGCGTGACAAAAGGATTGTGATATGTTCTATGAGGATAAACGAACTTCGTTAAGTTATATTAATTGGGTAGTCATGATGGCTTGCTAGTGTCCGCTCATGATTTATGGGTTTGACCTTGGTAGTACTCATTGTCAACTTAATATAATCCTATGGGGTCACACACAAAAGAACGAATTTACAAAAGGGCGAAAATTGGAAATTCAGAAAACATCTTAAAATCAGATTTTAAGAGAAATTCGGAAAAGATGGTTTTGGGGAATGGTCCGGCCAGACCCTAGGCTTGACCCGGTCGGACCCATATTGTGACCCGGGCGGAATTCCTCTCCAGAATTGTTGGTTTTCCAAATTCGGTTTTTGACGGGATTTTGACCAAATTTCCTAAAGGGTTTAGGACTATTGAGTTTAAATACCCCTCTCTAAACCCTATTCAAACCTAATTGATATTTATCATTATTGGTAGCCTCCATATGTTTTAGAAACATATTCTTGAGTTAGATTAAGAATCAAAAGCTCAAGAACACCAATTAATTCATATAGCCTTTTGATAGAAAGATTTTCTATGGGATCTAGCAGTCCAGATCTAGAATCGTTCTAGATATTCGTTCGTGTGTGGATACACATAGAGAGTGCTTACTTTAGCATCTCAAGTTCGTGTCCTACGGTCGTGATTCAAAGAACGCGAAGAACGAGGAGATCAAATCATAAAGATGGAAGACTTGAAGATTTGAAGATCCAAAAATTTTAAACGCACAACAATGGTTAGTATTCTAAATTCATCTTGCTATTAATTTAATCATCATGAATGGATCCAAGGGCTCTTAGGTTTTGTTGATTTTCCATATGCCATTTCCGTTGTGCAAGAACCCTCAAAACCCAACACAACATTCCCTTCATATCTTCGATAGGGAGATTCAACAAATCGGACCAAGAATCAATTACACCCCGATGATACTTGGGGATGGCAATTTGACCCGACAGTGGCATGCCAAGAATAGAACCGAAATCATCGACAGTCGGCACCATTTCATTCGTCGAAAAGTTAAAAGTGTGACTGTCACAATCCCAAAAAGCTGCAGCGGCCTTCAATAAATCCCAATCCAGATTCAAAGTCCATAACGTAAAAAGAATGTGGAACACAAAATCCTTGACAAAGGCCTTCTTGGGATGAGTCTTAAACGAGTACACAAAGGTCGGCAAGACCTTCTCGTAGTCACCGACGATTTTGGCGTCAAGGGTGAAAAGGTTTGAAGCCATTGAAAAGTATGGATTATGAGCAAAATCAAGCAAGAAAATGGTGTTCAAGAATCGCAGAAAATAGCTGTTGGGGAATAGTCTCGAGAAGGGGCTGATATTTTAGCTGTTGGGGATCTTTTGTCAAGCAAATGTCAAGCCTCAGAATCAGATCCCCAGAAGCATGCGCCTCCCGCCACCCACATAGGAAGCGCGCGCATCCCACTGTCACAAGTGGAGGCGCCCGCACCTTACTTCAGAAACGCCTCAACTGGCCCTTGTCAAAGAAGAAAACCACGAAAAAAAAAAAAAAGCCAGACGTTCCCAGAATCAGCTGGATCATGACGAAAGCCCTGCCCTTGAACACACGGTTGGGCACACAATAATTTGGCCCGCCCCTAAGGAATGTCTAAATTTAAATAAGATAAAAACTCTCACTAAGCTTAAAGTATGATGTGTCTTTCTTTTAATTCAAAGCTAATCTCGGCATTCTCTCAAAAGGGAAATTTGGGGTCCATAGTCAACTGTGCCCGCACCTCACAAAGGCCAACAACAAACTTCAATCAAAGCTTGTCAAGGTTAACCTCACAATTACCACCCTCTCCGCAAAACAAGCACGGCATGATGAGTTCGCCAACCGGACTCAACTTCAGTTCGCTCAACGAACTCCTATTCAAATGCAGTCCGCCAACCGGACCCGACTTCAGTTCGCTCCACGGACTCCCATTCAACTTCAGTTCGCCAACCGGACCCGACTTTAGTTCGCTCCACGGACTCCCATTCAATTTCAGTTCGCCAACCAGACTCGACTTCAGTTCGCTCAACGAACTCCCATTCAACTTCAGTTCGCAAACTGGACTCAACTTCAGTTCGCTCAACGTCCCATTCAACTTCGGTCCGCTCAACGGACTCCAATCAACATAACACATCCACTCAACGGACTCCAAACATACATAACGGGTTCGCCAAACGGATTCAACCAGTTCGCTCAATGGACTATAAACGGGCATAACGGGTATGACACATTGGACTCTGCCTAGGTCCGCCAATCGGACTTTAAACGAGCAAACGACGGTTCTGCACAACCGGATTCAGCTCAACTCAAAGTCTACCAACCGGACTCAAAATCTGCATGACGGAATTCTCTAACCAGATTCAGCTTTAGTCCGCCAATGGACTCTAAATGGGCATAACGGTTCCGCTAAACGGCTCCAGTCTCAGTTTGCCAACCGAACTCTAAACCTTGGCCACGGTGGGCCGTCTCATATCATCGTACCTCTTCCATCAACAAAAGTCGCTCACACTGGGAGCACGGTTCTATCCTTTACGATTTCTAATTCCTGCTTTTATCGAGTCTTTAATTTTCCTTGGTGATGTCCTTGGCGGATGTCTTTCTTTCGTCGGCGCGTTTTGCTTCGCAATCCACGCTGCCGAGGGGCTCTATAGACACCCCGCCTTGGACCACTCACCCCAATTGCACATTTGATTTTGTGTTTCTACTTGTTTTAAGTGTTTTTCGTTAGTTTCTGTTACTTCCGTTAAGTTCCTAACTAACTCTGTTAAGTCTGGGGGCTAAATTGAATAAAAGTTCTAACTTTCCAGTCCATTCTGTAAAAAATACCTTTGTAGAGTCGGGTGCCTCTGCCCTTTGAAGTCAGACGCGTGCGCCTTCCGCCCTAAAGGCCGGAGGCGCGCGCTTCTGGGCGTCAGTTACAGATTCTCTCTAAGAATCCCTCCCTTGCTCAATTTACATGATTTTTCCCGGGAAATCCCTCTTTGTTGACCCTGTTTTTGTTGGGTTTCGGAGTAACATGCGCAGCGGAAAATAGCATTTAAAATTTTATGAAACCCAAAGCCCATAGATCCATTCATATGATTAAATCAAATACTTGCAATATGAATACTAGAAAAACTAACCCTTGATGACTTTGTGTTAGGCCCAATTGGTAGGAAAATAGGCTAGATGGGGGGTGAATAGCCTTTTTAAAACTTTTACAAAGAAACACTTTTAAATGCAAAGTCACTTATCAGTTTGCAAACTATTATCAGTAAGCGCAGCGGAGAAGATATGACTAAGTTTTAACTCACACTTAAATCGGTAAGAAATAGTTTTTAGAGCTTAGTTTAAACACAAAGTTGTTTCTAAAAGTTCAATGCAGTTTCAAGAGATTGGTCAATGGAAATTGCAATGAATCAGTACGAACATATGCAATCTGCCGGTGATAGAATTCCAACCGGCAATGATAAGGTAAGCAACAGAGACACAGGGATTTGGAGAGGTTCACAGTGTAAATACTGCTACGTCCTCTACCAAGTTTGGTCAGAACTTGGATTTGGGTTAAGAGTACTATTAGATATCTCTAGTTTATTACAAGCACGGCTTTGCCGGTATACAAAGACTAAGTTCTAGAAATTTCTAATGGATCGTAAAACAAATCTGACCAAGTGTTTTTTAGCGGCAAGTTCAAGAGAACTTATCTCACTCAGGTGGGTGTGTGAATAACTTAAACAACGTATTCCTTAAATGATCTAGTTCGGGAATACTAACAATGTTGTTTGAGTTGGTGCACAAGTGCATGTCCTATTAAATGATCTAATGATTATCTAGACACAGAATGTTTGAGTCTTTAATGAATACTCGAAAACATTCAACTCTCTTCAATGCTCTATTTTCACCAACCTTCTTCAATGCTCCAAGTCCACTATTTATAAGAGGAGTGAATGTCTTGAGTCTTGTAGAAGAAGGCTTGCAATTTGAATATCCAGCTGGTAGTTGAGGAGCATTAAATGCGGTATCTTTAGCATTAATGGCGAAGATATGTGGTACTGTGAATACGTGTGTTTGAATTTGGGATATTCATAGTAACATTAAAATTATGAGAGTCGCCACGCCGTTTTAGTTATAGCCAAAACATTGAGAAAAAGCATGTTAATGGGTTCGGGGGTCAAATTACAACAAGAGAAGAATATTGAACGTTATCACTCCTATTGCCCGAATTGATCGGTCTTTCTATCATGATGAATGTGTTAGTAGTGTGTTAGTGTTTGAGACCGGATCCGAAGATTGCCTACGTTCCTCTCAATGTGAGAAGCTCAGGTCAGCATAGTTCGAGAGAATTAGAATAGGCAGAAGAATCGGGATCATGCATAATGAGGGGGAATTACCTAAAGTTTAGGGTTTAGAAATAGTTCCTAGATCATCCTCGGGTTGATGAACCCTCGATCATCATCGGCTATGAAATAACATATAATTATGTAGATCGCAACCCTAAATATAGCATAAATAAGGTTTTAATCTATGAACACGACGAACATGCGAAGACATATTATGAACATATGAATGAGCATGCAAAGAATATGAAGAAACTATGAATAAACACGTACGAACATGAATATAAAAAGATCTACATTAAAAATAATGCAAGAACACGAAGAAAAAGTTAGAAAACTTACCTATGTTGGCAAGAAATAAACCTTGGATCTTCTTGAGTGTTTGAATGTTAATTAGAGAGAGAAATATTGTTTAAGAACTCCAAAACTCGGACTTAGAGCTCTCAAAATCGGACCCTTAAACCAATAGCCTGGAGTGGTTTATATAGTAAACTGATGGGAGGATCTGATGGTCCAGATTATCCGGCGCAAGGTTGGCCGCCTGGCCATGGTTGAAGCCGGTTACAATGTTGGCCGCGTGGCCAAGATCAACGCGGAGCAATGTTGGCCGCGTGGCCAAGGCTGCCGGCTGACTTGATTCTTAAGCTAGGGTTTCTGCATGGTTTTAAGGAAACCATTTATTACCTAATTTGATAGATTTTGCCATAAATGAGATATTTTAGGAATCCAGGACAAGTCTTTGCAAGGTTTCTAATTCCTATAAAGTCCTTGTATTTTTGGGAAAGTCCTAATAAACTCATTTTCAGGTCGGGTACTAACAGTAGCCCCTCGGCGACGCTTCTTGCAAGGCAATGTGGGGTCGACGATAAAAGCAGGATCCGTCTGAAACATGAGTTTCAAAACAGATGAAAGGTAAGGGAACGGCTGAACCTTGGCAGGCGACCTACGTATCCGCGGGGGAATCAAGCCAAACGTAGTTCAAAGCTGATGGGAAATTGGGAATAACTGTCCTCTGGTGGGGAGCAACGTCTTCTGCTGGGGAAAATGCACCTGCTGGGGATGATAGATGACCGCGTTGGTCAGGTGGCTGAACCTTTTCAGGTTTCCTACGTATCCTCCGAGGAATCAAGCCGGTCGTAGTTCAGAGATCTACTGGGGATAAAACGAGATATCGGACTCCTGCTAGGGATAATAAACCTACGGGCACTATCCTGTACGAAGCACGAATCATTCGTAAGCAATGAAGTTATTTGGGAAAATTAAAGACTACGTTGTCTAAATAATCCCAAGATGGAATGGTAAACGCAATCAGGATCGCCGGGGTTCCTGCCGATCGCGATAAAGTAATAGATGTTGGATCTCTCGCGAATAGAAATGCCGAGGCTTCTGCCAATCACGATCGATCAAGGATACGTATGTCATAGAGGTGCCGAAGTCTCTACAACCACACGAATCTTAAAATAGATGCTGGATCGCTCACAAATAGAAACGCCGAGGCTTCTGCCAATTACGATTGATCTAGGACGGTATGTCATAGAGGCGCCGAAGTCTCTACAATCATACGAATCCTAAGCAAATTTAGGAAGTGCTAAAATAATAGATGCTGGATCTCTCGCAAACAGAAACGCCGAGGCTTCTGCCCATCGCGATCGATCTAGGATGCGTATGTCATAGAGGCGCCGAAGTCTCTACAACCATACGAATCCTAAGCAAATATTAGGAAGTGCTAAAATAATAGATGCTGGATCTCTCGTAAACAGAAACGCTGAGGCTTCTGCCCATTGCGATCGATCTAGGATGCGTATGTCATAGAGGCGCCGAAGTCTCTACAACCATACGAATCCTAAGCAAATATTAGGAAGTGATAAAATAATAGATGCTGGATCTCTCGCAAACAGAACGCAGAGGCTTCTGCCAATCGCGATCGATCTAGAATGCGTATGTCATAGAGGCGCCGAAGTCTCTACAACCATACGAATCCTAATAATAGATGCTAGATCTCTCGCAAACAGAAACGCCGAGGCTTCTGCCAATCGCGATTGATCTAGGATGCGTATGTCATAGAGGCGCCGAAGTCTCTACAACCATACGAATCCTAAGCAAATATTAGGAAATGCTAAAATAATAGATGCTGGATCTCTCGCAAACAGAAACGCCGAGGCTTCTGCCAATCGCGATCGATCTAGGATGCGTATGTCATAGAGGCGCCGAAATCTCTACAACCATACGAATCCTAAGCAAATATTAGGAAATGCTAAAATAATAGATGCTGGATCTCTCGCAAACAGAAACGCCGAGGCTTCTGCCAATCGCGATCGATCTAGGATGCGTATGTCATAGAGGCGCCGAAGTCTCTACAACCATACGAATCCTAAGCAAATATTTTGGTGAAGAATGGAAATTTTAAGGGGATTTCCGTTCCCAAAGGTATCGAATATCAGTCAAAATAGCGCTAAGGGCACCTAAAAATGAATCAAAGGGGAATGTACTAGGGGTAAAACTGAAATTTTGCATGTGGAGGCAAAGATGATGGATTGTATGAAGTCGCAAATGGGATGAACTCTCGGGGAGTCACAAAGGTGATAGACTCTCGGGGAGTCACAAGGGTGACGGACTCTCGGGAGTCACAAAGGTGATAGACTCTCGGGGAGTCACAAGGGACTCTTTGGTGAGTCACAAGGGCAAATGGACCTTTAGGGAGACGCGAAGGAGATGAACTCTCAGGGAGTTGCTAATATGGGAAACATGATCTGGGTTCCGCTTATCCTAATTTAGGAGGGGATGAGGCTACGAGCCATTGAGACCAAGGTTAGGTAAGGGACATTTTTTCTTGGTTGCCTAGAGGTAGGACCTAAGGCTTTTTTAAGGAAAAGGAATAAGGAAGATGGTGATCTCCTAATCTTGAGATAGGGATGCCAAGATGTCACGGCTTCTTGGGCTTTAGATTATGTCTTGGAGATAATGTGGGTTTCCTAGGCTTACAGGCTAGGGATCGGAGTTTATTTAAGCATGAGGAGAGTATTCTATCCTAGGCTTAGTGCTAGGTCTTGGAAAGGTTGAGGTTTGGGAACTTCCTAGATGTTAGGGTTTCGAACAAGGGTTTGGAAACTGGTGTTTAAGGACCATGACTCTCCTAGGTTTGGGACTAGGGTTTAGGAATTTCCTAGGTCTAGGAGGCTAGGGCTTGGAGTTGTGGTAGGCTCAGAGGTTGCAAAGGCGTTGGCTTTTAGACATAAGGCTGGGAGTTGGAAAGGTTGTGACTTCCTAGGCTTGAGACCATGGACCGTTGGGAAGAGGGATTGCTTTTGTGGAAGGTCCACTAAGCTTGATGTTAGGGTTCACCATTTTCCGGATTGGTGACTATGGCTTGGAAATGTTCGTGGTAACCTAGGCTTTAGGCTAGGTTTTAAGGCTAAGGACTGTAAACTTCCTATATTTTGAGACTAAGGTGAAGGAATTTCCTAGGTCTAGGACTAGGGTTTGAAGGGAATGTTGAATCCTAGGCTCGATGATAGAGTTTAGTGAGGATATAGTCTCCTAGGCCCTACGGCTAGGGTTTAGAAAGAGTGCGACTACCTAGGCTTGAGGCTAGGTTTGGAGCGAATGCGAGTACCTAGGCTCGAGGCTAGGCTTTAGAGCGAATGCGACTACCTAGGCTCGAGGATAGGGTTAAGAGCGAACGCGGCTTCCTAGGCCTGAGGCTAGGGTTTATTAAGTTTTGGACAGGGCATTGTATCCTAGGTTTTTGGGTTAGGGTTCAATAAGACGGGGGATTAACATTGTAAATTTCCTAGGTTTCGAGACTAGGGTTTCGGGAATTTGGAAATGATGTTGCATGCGGGGCTTTGGAAATTCCCTAGAACTTGGGCTAGGGTTAAAGAGGATGGTGCTTCCTAGGCTTGAGACTAGGGTTTGGAGAGAATGCAGATTCCTAGGTTTGAGGCTAGGGTTTAAGAAGGATGTAACTTCCTAGGCTTTAGGCTAGAGTTTAGAGGGAATGTGACTACCTAGGCTCGAGGGTAGGGTTTAGGAAGGATGTGGCTACCTAGGCTTGAGGCTAGGGTTTTGGGGGAACGTGACTACCTAGGCTTGAGGCTAGGGTTTGGGAAGATGTGATTACCTAGGCTTGAGGCTAGGGTTCGGAGCGCATGTGACTTCCTAGGCTAGAGGCTAGGGTTTGTAGAGGATGTGGCAACCTAGGCTTGAGGCTAGGGTTTGGGAATATGTGATTACCTAGGCTTGAGGCTAGGGTTCGGAGCGCATATGACTTCCTAGGCTAGAGGCTAGGGTTTGTAGAGGATGTGGCAACCTAGGCTTGAGGCTAGGGTTAAGAGAATGTGATTACCTAGGTTTAAGGCTAGGCTTCGGATAGAAGGTGCTACCTAGGCTTGTGGCTAGGGTTCGGAGCGCATGTGACTTCCTAGGCTAGAGGCTAGGGTTTGTAGAGGATGTGGCCACCTAGGCTTGAGGCTAGGGTTGAGAGAATACCTAGGTTTAAGGCTAGGCTTCGGATAGAAGGTGACTACCTAGGCTTGAGGCTAGGGTTTAGAGAGAAGGCGATTACCTAGGTTTGGGACTAGGGTTTAGAGGGAATGCGATTACCTAGGTTTAAGGCTAGGCTTTAAATAGAAGGTGACTACCTTGGCTTGAGGCTAGGGTTTGGAGAGAATGTGACTACTTAGGCTTAAGGCTAGGGTTTGGAGACCGAAAGCATTTGAAGGTTTGTCTTGGTTTAGACCGAGCAAGTTTGAGGTCTAAGAGTGTTGCGGTTTGGGGCAGGTGAGCTTGATACCTCATGGATGGATAGGCTCGATAGGTTAGACCTAGGCTAGAATGCTAGGGTTTAGCTAGGGTAAGCCTCATACATGTGTTAAGGAGACCGGGGCCTAATGGAATGGTAGGCGTGAGATGTTGGGACATAAGGCTTTCAAGCGGGTAAGTCTTTTGTCCTAGAGAAACCGCGTTATGGGTTAGGGCCAAGCAGGCTTGAGGTCGGCCAAGGAGCAATGTATTGGGATTGTTGGATGATCCTAGTACCTAACACGCATGTCGGGTTTGGGCTCTAAGGTGTGCTAGGTGTGCGCCATGTGCGAGAAATGGGTCTGGACATGGTGACCATGTTGGCGCTTTAGGTAAAGGGATTGAGTGTCCAAGACTTTGCTCGAGTACAATAGGTGCCTAACTTGGATTGGGTATGCTCAGGACCTAAGTTTGTCTTAGAGGTCATTGCGCGTGACCAAGCTCGTTCGGCGATTGCGAAGGTGGGTTTGGTATGGGACCAAAGGTGTTAAGCGTACGATTTTTGACTGGACGGGTTTTTGATATCTTTATGGCATATCACGGTACACAGGAGGTCCTATGCGTTCGAGCACGTTTGAGGTTTGGACTCGTGGGGAAGAAAGGTTTGAGATCCATGGAGTTCAAGTGGACCTTATAGGTGGCGAGGTTTGGACTCGGCTCGGATTAAGTAGGTTAGAGACCTAGGGGTTGAAGGTCAGACTAGGAAGTCTTTTGAAGCTAAAGAGCAACATTAGGTTTAGAGTGGCGTGGCCATGGTTTGGGTATGACGATAGGCGTCGTAGATGGCATTGTTTTGGTTGGACCAAGTAGGCTTGGGAACGAAAGAGTTCTAAGGGACGAGCTCTAAGGTTATAGACTTAGAGGGTAGACAGTTTTGTGATCTAAAGGGTTTAGGAGTTGAGACCTGAGGTGTGAATCGGATATGACTAGAGACCTATAAGGTAGGATGAATTTGAGATATAGATATGGCCTAGATAGGGTAAGGATGAGTTGTGTTGGTAGGTTTGAATCTAGGAGATCGGGTAGGCTTGGGACCGGTAGGTTCGGGACCTAATGGTTCATCCTAAGGACTTGGCTTTGGCCAACCGGTTTAAGGTTTGAAGGTTTGGTAGAACCGGTTTAAGGCTTTAGGAGTTATGCTACTAACTTGTGGAGGGTCTAGCTAAGGGTTATGGTGTAACCTATGTAAGACTGACCGGGTAGGTGCGGACCTAAGTTTTGAATCAAGTCAGATTGGGACGTAGAGAGTTGAGGGGTTTAGGTCTAGGGGTTCCCTAAAGTGTAGGAGATAGGGTAAAGGACCGAGTCAACTCAAGAATCACGGAGATGGGTCTCAGATGGATCGAGGATGTTTTTACAATTTTGTGGAGACGAGAGTGCGGGTTTATAAACAAAGTGTCAGGGAAGAGAATACTTTTGAAAGTGTTATGATTTTATAAAGATGCCTTATAATTAGTTATGATTCTAACCAAATTCAAAGTGTTCGTCATGTGCAGAGTTTGACGATGAAGGGTACATCCTTGT
Organism: Campanula takesimana; assembly: GCA_026119855.1. NCBI lineage: Eukaryota > Viridiplantae > Streptophyta > Magnoliopsida > Asterales > Campanulaceae > Campanula > Campanula takesimana. The sequence goes on from JAOWBW010000210.1 coordinate 1,496,040, forward strand.
TGAAGCCTCGATATTCTCCGAGAAACCACATATCGGTCCTTTATTGTTAGGGAGCCCCAGTTGCGTAGAGCGGGGTATCTTCCCTCCTTTGAGAAATCCTACGTCGAGCTTGATGATGAGGAGTCCTCTTCTTCTAAGTATGTGCTTGATGAAGCCCCGGCATTCTTTGAGAAACCTTATCGTCGGTCCTTTATTGTTAGGGAAGCCCCAGTTGCGTAGAGCGGGGTATCCTACCTCTTTTAAGACGCACCCTTTTTCTGCCTAGACCTCCCTTGCGGGTTTTCAATCTAGCGGGCATCTCTTTTGCGTCAATTTTTTTTTTTTTTTTTTTTTTTTGAAATCATTCAGTCGACTCAAAAAAGGAAAAAAGTATTGTTTGAAACATGCGGGGGCATTTTGGGGAGAGTAAGAGAGAGAGAGAGAGAGATAGTACTCACATTTTTGACTCTTTGAGCAACTGAGGGTATATATGTACAAAAGGGAGGAAGCCCCTGCTTTGACAGAAAGTAAGTGTTTAGCTCTTTCCTAGATTGTAGAACGGAAGACTTGTCGAGACATTTGAAAATTGTTTTATTCAAGATTCTCATTGATTGCTCGAGAATGGACCTCGTTGATTAGTTAATGAGTTATGGTTAATTGTAAACAAGTAGCATCAAATTAATAAATGTTTGATCAATTGTGAGTGAAGAAGTCAGGAGTATAAATATGGGGGAAGAGAGAAGAGAAGGAAAATTGGCTACGAGGTGGGTTGTGTATATTTTGGACCGGACCCTAAGGTTGCCTACGTTCTCCTCAATGTGAGAAGCTCAGGTCCGCGTAGTTCGGGGGAGGCCCGGATGATGATGAAGTTGGGGTTTGAGTATGAGGTTCATTTGTCGCGATAGGTTACTCCATTGTAGCTTGTTGCTTTGGATTGCTTCATTGCAGCTCATTGCGGTGGATTGCTCCTTGTAGTTGTCATGACTGTGCTACCGCGTTAATCTTCTTTGTGGGAAAGAAATAAAAATAGAACATTTGAAGTGAAATAAAATGGGACTTTTACTTTTCCTATGGTGATAGCCCCTTCTATTTTTCTTTATTCTTTTTATTTTATCTCTTTGTGCACACCCTTTTTTTTGCCTAGGCCGCCCTTTCGGGTTTTCAACCTAGCGGACTTTCTTTTTGTGCAATGCTCTAATTTTGCCTAGGTCGCCCTTTTGGGTTTCAACCTAGCGAGCCATATTTTTTTTTTTATATTTGTACATGAAACATTGGGCAAGACAAGCCCTAGTTTGCTTCGCCTCTCTCGATTGCGAGGTAGCTTCCTTATAGTTCAAGCGGCCTTTTGCTGGCGGCGGGCATCCTAGCCCCTTAATTTTCACCGTAGAGCTCCATTGGATTATCACGTGCACCAATTAATGCATGAATGCTTCGTGCACTTGTTTTACATTTGCGATGGAATACGGACAGCCCCAGTGTAACGGCATGTAGTACTCATGATGGGAACAAACCAACCCTTTAAATTGTGGCAGCATGGATGTCTATTTATGATGAGCAACCGCAGTCCATTTCTTTGTCACGACCTTATAAAAAGGGTTCTAATGGTGGATGAGAGGCGTATGAGGATAGTGTATGGGAGAAGGTGTATATAGAGAGTGTACATGAAGTGTGTACAAGGGGTGAGTGTATAGAGAGAGTGTATGGGGGTAGAATGTAGAGAGAAGAGAAAGTGATTCGTTCATCCCAATTGATCGAAGCATTTGTTATTTTGAGATTAATCGTTTACTTAGTTATGTGAATGGTTTGTGTGGTCCATTTACCTTTTAATGAGTCGCCATTAATGAGTAAGATTAAGATTAATTCATCATATAAAGATATAGCAATCAAGCGAAAATGGTGAATAAGACAATTTTCATGAAATTGATATATGAAAGCTTATGTCTCAAGTCTAGAGAGAAAAGAAAAGAAATAAAGACCTTTTTATTGGAACTAAAAGATTTAAACTGACTAGTCCGGGGTGGACTTTTACTTAAAGAAACAAAAATCCTCCAAGGTGGACTTTTGACTAAGGACACTCTAGAACCTACGAAGACTGAATGACCCTTTTATTTCTTTATTTAAAGGAGGTAGCCCCAATTTCCTCTTTTGCCCATGCCCATGTATTCCGTTGGCGGGTGATGGCTCCGCTGTCAATGAGGCTTTGAATCTTCCTCCTCAATTGGAGGCAATCTTCGGTGTCATGCCCAATGTACTGGTGGTATTGGCAGTGTTTGGAGGATCCAAGCATTGCTTCACCCTACTTGGTTCATAGTTGAACAAAGAGACAACTTGCCGGCTTGAACTAGACTTTTGAAGAGTTTGGCCTAACGGCATACCTAAGTCGTCGAATTCTCGCTCGTCCTTCCTTTCACGAACTGTCTTTGAGGGTGATTTAGTACCGGTACCCCTTGTTGATGAGTATCCATAGGGGGCATCCCGACGGGGACAAGTCTGTGGCGGCCCGTACATTTGAGGAGCGTACGGGTGTTGACATTGAGCAAGAGGGAGAATTCGACTGAGGTAATCATAAACGCCACGAATATCAGACAAATGGCGCCTCTCGATATCTCTTAGGGTCTTATGCATCTCCTTCTGAAAGTGTGTTGCTTGATCGTTGAAATGGCCTTAAAGTGGATTGCTTGTTCATCGAGGATGGCTTCGAAGTGGGATGCTTGCTTACTGAGAGCAGTACCGGTGTAGAGGATTGTCTCGGGATCTTGGGTAGCAGCTTTAGTTGCAACTTCGATGTTCCTTGCAGCCGACATGATGCAGAACTCTAGTCATGAAAGAGATAAGCCTCTTAGTTGAATTAAATTAGATTCGTATTTAATGATAAGGCATCGTTATAAAAATCATTTTTTGGAAAAGAGTCGGTCTCCACATTTTTGAAATGCATTTTGGTAAAATTGAAAGTTTGACCGGGCCGAAGTGCCTACGTTCCCCTTACATGAGGGAGAGGTCCCACATAATAAGAGGCTCAGGTCGCCATAGTTCGAATCAAGTTTAGACTTTTAAAAAGAGGTGAGAGATGACCATAGGGGTCAAAAAGAGGGAGATGACTCGGTCCTTGGTCAAGCATGGTGAGGAAGACCTATATGGAGTTGTTTTGATTGAGTCGGGTATGGTTTGACCTAAGGTTTGACCTAAATTTGACCTAAGGTTTGACCTAAGGTTTGAGACAAGAAATGGTTCAAGCTAGATGCGACGATAATGGTGGGTGGACCTAGATGGTTAATGGATAGGTCGACCTAAATGAGAAGGGTTGGATTGACCTATATGGTGAATGAATCAAGATAGCGAGTTGTAGCGGGTTGCCTATGGAAGATCTAAGTGGGATAACATGGTTTGACCTAAGCGGGTCGAATGTGAGTTTGTGGATTAAGGAAAGGTTGGAGATTGACCTAGATGGATCCAAGATAGGTAAGTCGATCTAAGTGGGTCACGGGGTGACCTTGGCGGGTCAAAGGTGAAGGGGTAGTTTTAACCTAAGACGGGCAAGGTTGACCTAAATGGGTCAAGGATGGTGTGTGTACCTAAACGGGTTGACCTAGGTTGGTCTGGAACGACGGTGGGTCAAGATGACGTTTGACCTAAGCGGGTTAGGACCAAAGGTAATTGGGTTCACTTATGGAATCAAAGATTGACTAAGAGGTCGAAAACGGATAAGGTTGACTTAGGAGTCCCAAGTTTGACCTAAGAGGTCGAAGGTGATTGGTTGACCTAGGAGGTCAAAGTTGACCTAAGAGGTCAACGGGTGATAATGTTGACCGAGGGGTCCAAGGAAGACCTAAGAGTCAAAGGTGGATGAGGTTGAACTAAGAGGTCAAAGGCGGATGAGAATGACCTATGGGGTCAAAGGTTGACCTAGAGGTCAAAGACGATAAAGTTTACCTAGGGGTTAAATGTGATAAGGTTGTCCTAGGAGGTCAAGGGTTGACCTAAGAGGTCGGAGGCGGATAAAGTTGACCTAGGCGGTCAAGGGTTGACCTAAGAGGTCGAGGGGTGACCTAAGAGGTCGAGGGTGATAAGGTTGACTAGGAGGTCAAGGGTAGACCTAAGAGGTCAAAGGCGGATAAAGTTGACCTAGGAGGTCAAAGGTAGACCTAAGAGATCAAAGATTGGTACGGTTGACCTAGGGGGTCAAAGGTTGACTTAAAACGGATAAGATTGACCTAGGGGGTCAAAGGTTGACTTAAACGGATAAGATTGACCTAGGGGGTCAAAGGTTGGCCTAAGAGGTCAAAGGGTGGTAAGGTTGACCTAGGAGGTCAAAGGTTTGACCTAGGGGGTCAAAGGTTGGCTTAAGAGGTCAAAGGTAGATAGGTTGACCTTGGAGGTCAAAGGTTGGAAGGTTGACCTAAGTGGTCAAAGGTTGACCTAGGAGGTCAAAGGTAGGTAAGGTTGACCTAGGGGTCAAAGGTTGACCTAGGAGGTCAAAGGTAGGTAAGGTTGACCTAGGGGGTCAAAGGTTGACTTAAACGGATAAGATTGACCTAGGGGGTCAAAGGTTGACTTAAACGAATAAGATTGACTTAGGGGGTCAAGGTTGGCCTAAGAGGTCAAAGGGTGGCAAGGTTGACCTAGGAGGTCAAAGGTTGACCTAGGGGGTCAAAGGTTGGCTTAAGAGGTCAAAGGTAGATAAGGTTGACCTTGGGGGTCAAGGTTGGAAGGTTGACCTAGGTGGTCGAAGGTTTGACCTAGGAGGTCAAAGGTAGGTAAGGTGACCCAGGGGGTCAAGGGTTAACCTAAGAGGTCAAAGGGGATGAGGTTGACCTATGGGTCAGGGTTAACCTAAGAGGTCAAAGGTGGATAAGGTTGACTTAGGAGGTTAAGGTAGACCTAAGGGGTCGGAGGCGGATAAGGTTGACCTAGGGGTCAAAAGTTGGTAAGGGTTGACCTAGGGGGTCAAAGGTTGACCTAAGGGGTCAAAGGTAGATAAAGTTGACCTAGGCGGTCAAAGGTTGATAAGGTTGACCTAGGGGGTCAAAGTTTGACCTAGAAGGTCAAAGGTTCAGAGGGTTGACCTAGGCTCAAAGGTTGACCTAGGAGGTCAAAGGTAGGTAAGGTTGACCCAGGGGGTCAAAGGTTGACCTAGGAGGTCAAAGGTAGATAAGATTGTCCTAAGAGGCCAAAGGATGGTGGGATTTTGACCAAAGCGGGTCGAGATGAAGGGTAGGCCCAAATGGATCGCAATGATGGGTAGGTAACCTAGATAGGCCAAGATGAGGAATTTAGATGGCCCCCAAGGGTGAGCGATGGGCTTAGAGGTCGTCTAGATGCAATGCACATTTATTTTGCGAAGTTTTGCATTTATTTACATTCTAAATGGTTGGTCTAAGGAGTGTCCTAATCTCTATGTGTGGGTTAACACGGGTAAGGTAAAAGGTTCCCACGCTCGCGGAACGTACACGGTGAGTGGAGTAGACGAGTGACTCGGAAAGAGGGCGGCAGTAGCGCACAAATTCCTGCACATCGAATACTCCGGGTAATGGGGACCTGTGCAGTGCTGACACGGACTAGTGGTAGTGTGTGGTAAAAAAACTAATTCTCTTTTTTTTTTTTTAGGGAGAAAAGAGAGAAGTTTTTAATGTTAGGATGATGCAATGCAATGCATGAGAGAGAGAGAGAGAGAGAATAATGTACAAGGGAGCATAGCAGAGTTTTGTTTGACCCTAACTTAAGACGAAAACAACAAAGGTACAAGGATACAAGGTATATACAAGTACAAGTATCAACAAAGTACAAGTATTAACATTGCGGGGTGCACGGGCGCATGTGTAAACATGCCAAGTATGTGAGGTGCATGTATAAACATGGCAAGTGTGTGCATGTGTAAACATGGCAAGTATGTGTAGGGTGCATGTGTAAACATGGCAAGTGTGTGAGGTGCATGTGTAAACATGGCAAGTGTGTGCATGTGTAAACATGCAAGTGTGTGCATGTGTAAACATGGCAAGTGTGTGCATGTGTAAACATGGAAAGTGTGTGTAGGGTGCATGTGTAAACATGGCAGGTGTGTGCATGTGTAAACATGGCAAGTGTGTGCATGTGTAAACATGGCAAGTGTGTGTAGGGTGCATGTGTAAACATGGCAGGTGTGTGTAGGGTGCATGTGTATACATGGCAGGTGTGTGTATGTGTAAACATGGCAGGTGCGTGCATGTGTAAACATGGCAGGTGCGTGCATGTGTAAACATGGCAGGTGTGTGCATGTGTAAACATGGCAAGCATCATGATGTGACGAAAGTTAGACCCACTAAGTTTGAAAAAGTTTCAAAGCAGTCCCCAGCAGAGTCGCCACTGTGAATACGTGTGTTTGAATTTGGGATATTCATAGTAACATTAAAATTATGAGAGTCGCCACGCCGTTTTAGTTATAGCCAAAACATTGAGAAAAAGCATGTTAATGGGTTCGGGGGTCAAATTACAACAAGAGAAGAATATTGAACGTTATCACTCCTATTGCCGAATTGATCGGTCTTTCTATCATGATGAATGTGTTAGTAGTGTGTTAGTGTTTGAGACCGGATCCGAAGATTGCCTACGTTCCTCTCAATGTGAGAAGCTCAGGTCAGCGTAGTTCGAGAGAATTAGAATAGGCAGAAGAATCGGGATCATGCATAATGAGGGGAATTACCTAAAGTTTAGGGTTTAGAAATAGTTCCTAGATCATCCTCGGGTTGATGAACCCTCGATCATCATCGGCTATGAAATAACATATAATTATGAAGATCGCAACCCTAAATATAGCATAAATATGGTTTTAATCTATGAACACGACGAACATGCGAAGACATATTATGAACATATGAATGAGCATGCAAAGAATATGAAGAAACTATGAATAAACACGTACGAACGTGAATATAAAAGATCTACATTAAAAATAATGCAAGAACACGAAGAAAAAGTTAGAAAACTTACCTATGTTGGCAAGAAATAAACCTTGGATCTTCTTGAGTGTTTGAATGTTAATTAGAGAGAGAATATTGTTTAAGAACTCCAAAACTCGGACTTAGAGCTCTCAAAATCGGACCCTTAAACCAATAGCCTGGAGTGGTTTATATAGTAAACTGATGGGAGGATCTGATGGTCCAGATCATCCAGCGCAAGGTTGGCCGCCTGGCCATGGTTGAAGCCGGTTACAATGTTGGCCGCGTGGCCAAGATCAACGCGGAGCAATGTTGGCCGCGTGGCCAGGCTGCCGGCTGACTTGATTCTTAAGCTAGGGTTTCTGCATGGTTTTAAGGAAACCATTTATTACCTAATTTGATAGATTTTGCCATAAATGAGATATTTTGGGAATCCAGGACAAGTCTTTGCAAGGTTTCTAATTCCTATAAAGTCCTTGTATTTTTGGGAAAGTCCTAATAAACTCATTTTCAGGTCGGGTACTAACAGGTACACGCATGCTTGCAAAAGTCTGATGGGTAAAGACCCCTTTGTCTCAACCGGTTACCTGCAAAAGCAAGTAGGGACAAAGTATAGCTAAAACTAGCTATGTGTCAGACGGCACAGCAATCATGACAGAGCAGTTAAACTACTTTTAGATAAAACAGTATAAAAGGACATGGACAATCAGCAAGGTTGACTTTAAGATGAAACGATGTAACCTGACTGACAGTACAGACTGTCTTTCTTTATCGGCAAGTTTAGAATGGAGTTGATCGGCAACTTCTTTAGTAAGTTGATCGGCAACTTGTTTACTGGTCTGCTGATTTGCTTCCTCTTGCTGGTTTGCCTTGTTTGAAGAGTTGGAATACACCTGTGCTGGTCACCAAGAATCCTAAGAGTACCTTACAAAGGTTCTAATAAAATTGGGGGATCCTAAGTGACAACTATGATTGGGATTAAGCAATTCTATGTCCTAAACATATATTTGAACAACAATCTCCTCCTAATTGCTTAAGTCCAATCACCCTATCCAAGAACATCTATCTTAGCTTAGTAAAAGAATGTATAAGGAATGTCTATTTATTATCATTCCCTAAGCCAAGTCACACACTAGATGTCTTAAAAAGGTAAAAATACAAAATGATAAAAAGTAAGTAAAAGAAAAGAAAAAAAAATGAGTTGCTGATTGCTTATGATCAGCAGGGAGAATAATAATCTGCAAAACAAAGTTAGCATGAATAGCAGGAGATATTATAAGAGAATATAACATATAAAAATAAGCACACAAGACAGTAATGGTTAGCAAAGAAGTTGGATAAATCGTTGAAGGTCTTCTGGATATCTATATCATTGGCTATATTGACTAGGAAACAGGAGGATCCTCTTGCTGGTCAATGGCCTTTGATGTAGAGTCGGTAAGCTTGGCTTTCTTCTTTGCTCTCTTCTCTTTCTTTTCAGCTTCTCTCTTCTTCCTTCTTTGAGTGATCTCCAGTCTTTCAGTCAGCATGGCATTGTTTGCTTCCAGAGCAGCTATCTTCATTTGAGCATCAGCAAGAGCAGACTTGGCGGCAGATAGATCTTTTTCAGTTCTTTCTAGGTCTCTGATCTGCAACCTTTGCTCATCAACTAGTTGCTGTTGAATGGAATGCATACTCCCCAAACTTTCTGAAAGGGTAATCAGCCTAGATTCTCTGTCCTCCAGTATGTCTTTCAAGTCTTGAATTCTTTTGCTTTCCTCCTCCTGATTGGACTTAAGGATTTTGTCGGAAAGATCCTCATGAATACGGTTCAATTTGTCACGGAGGAAGAGGCCAGTATCACCCAGATCGGCACGAGTAACAGGCACTTGCATATTTTCAGTATCCCCTTCAAGGTAACTGAAGTATTCATACATACTATTCAGTACCACGGGTTTTGACAATCCAAGAGAAGAATGTATCAGGAAGGAAGGAATGAAGTCTTCATTGATCAGATCAGCATCTTCTACAAGACCTTCAGGAGCAGGCACAGTCAACTCATCATCAGAAGATAGAACAATCAGTAATGGAGAAGCTGGCACAGGAGAGGGAGCAGCTGGCAGAGGCAAAGGCAAAACTTGTTGAAGGAAAGAAGCATCAGTAGCATATCTGTCGGCAAGAAGGAACTCAGCAGGAACAGACGTGGAGGCAACAAGATCGGCAGAAGTTACATCGGCACGGACGATCGGCAAAGGAAATCGAGGATGAATAATAACTGCACGTTCAGCCGGCAGATGGAACACACCATTGTCCTCCAGAGAAAGAAAGATAACAAGAATAAAATTCAAATAAGCACGTCCTTCAAGAATCATAGTCATTAATGTCGCGACCCCGGACCCCGCGGGCCCGAGACCGCGAGCTGGACGTCGACTCTAAAACCAAAACTATGAAATACCAAGGTTAAAATTTCCATTTAATACCAAAAGGTGATAATCCAAAGTTTTACAAAACCAAGTTTGATAAAAACCAATTACAACTATCATAAACTTCCACAAGTTTATGCCCAACAAAATACAAATATACAATTCTTAGTGACGTCATTGTTTGGTACAACTATCCCAAAATGGTTACACATTTACATAATGTAAACCAACCTATAACAACCTTCCCCAAAAGAACGTATCCACACTCGACGTCCTCTTTCTCGTGATCAGCGAGACTAATCCTTAGCACCTGGGGGGGGTTAAGGAAAAACAAAGATAAAAGGAAAGGGGGTGAGATAAATCTCAATAAGTTACTAATGCAACTACATGACATGCTATGATGCGATAAGCAATAAACAATAATAATTATCACAAAGCACATAGCAATTATCATATATCAGATAGCAGCGGAAATAAACACATAACAAAGGATATAGCCAAGGTTTTCCAAACCGGAACATCCAAATAAAGGATCGCTGCGCAGCTTCAATAATCAACAAATCATCATCTTCATAATAGCATGAAAGCCGAAGAGAAAACCCCGGTACCGGAACCAATAACCAATGAAATGTCACAAGGGACGGGAGACATGCCACAAAGTCATGCTCCAAGAAGCTAAAATGCACATAAAGAAGCTAGCTCTTCTCACATCCAAGGCCAATCTGGAGGAGGGTAATAATGGGGCAAAACAATGGTCAACATCATAATGGACTTGGCCGTGCCATCATAATGTTTCGCATCGCCCAAACACACACAAAATACCAGCTGGACTTTCACGTAAAGGCTAAGTAATAAAATACTAGCACGATAAACAACAAGGATTCCAAAGTAGGGAATCATACCAAGAAGTCACCAAGAAAGTGAAATGAACCAACAATACACAATAAAGGTGCTCCAAAGTCCAAATTAACAATTAATGAATTTCAAACACAAACTTGATCACAAAGGACCCAATTCTATCACTAAAGTGTACTACAATGTTCACTAAGGTCAACTAGAAGGACACCCAAGACTTAGACCAAAACGTGTTCTTCAATCACAACTTAACAACAAATGTAAAACTTTCAGAGGTCTGTGCGGCCGCCCAAAAAGGGTATGTGCGGTCGCCCAAACAGTCCTCAAACACGACCAAAAGCTTTCAGATAGATGTGCGGTCGCCCAGACTATTTTGTGCGGCCGCCCAATCTTCTGAATTGCCAGAAATCGGGAAGAACAACATGGGTTCTTCCATTTTCAAACCCAAAACACATTCAACCAAAATCCAACCTTCCAACTCATATACTAATGTACCAAAACAACTAAGTCTAAAAAGACTCATACAACAACATTTAACAACCAAAATCAAGAATCAAACCCAACATTCAAGATTTCACCATTTTTTATCAAAACCCAAAATAAATTCTCAATAAATTCAAAACCCAACCAAACTTCAAATGTAACACATCAAACATTATCTAGACATGATATGAACATTTTAGCATCAAAATGGGGGAAAAGTAACTTACTTGGATTTTCTCAAAGTTGATGGATTTCGATTCTTTTTGGCTTCCTACGATCCTATCGACGATCTAAACAAGGTTCACGTTTTGAGAAATGAGAAATAACTAGAAGAAGATGAAGAAAAAGAAGAGAGAAGTAAAAGGAAGAAAACTTACCCAAAACTTAGAGAGAGAGAGAAATGGCTGGAAGATGGGGGAGAGTGAGGGAGAAGGTGAGGGAGGTGAGGGGAATAGGGAGGGAGTAGGGGAAAATTATTTCAAAAACTTACACTTAGGCCCCCTCTCTCACACTACACACAAATACTACACTCCCTACTAACAATTAAGACCCAACAATACTACACTAGCACAAATGACCCAAATAAAATGCTAAGCATAATATTATGACACATAAATTGCACACATAATTATTTAAATAAATAATAATTTAAATAAATAAATAAGCAAATAATTAAATAAAAATCATTTAATTACTAATAAAATAGAGCCTATATTTCGGGTCGTGACATTCACTCCCCCTTAAAGAAAATTCGACCCGAATTTTAACGAGACTCACCTTAGACAAAAAGCCACGGAAATTTCCTCTCGATCTCATCTCGGAGCTCCCACGTCGACTCCTCGATGTTATGATTCCTCCAAAGAACTCGAACTAATGCAATGCTTTTGCTCCTCAACTCTTGAACTTTAGAATCTAGGATCCGAACCGGTCGTTCCTCATAAGTCATATCGGGCTCAATATCCTCCGGTATCCTCGGTAACACGTGCGATGGGTCATGAACATACTTCCGAAGCATAGAAACGTGAAAGACGTTGTGCAACCGGTCCAAAGATGACGGTAACGCGAGTCGATACGCAAGAAGTCCAACCTTTCCCAAGATCTCAAACGGGCCAATAAACCTCGGTGCCAATTTGCCTTTCTTCCCAAACCTACGAATACCCACCTTTGGAGACACTTTCAAGAACACCAAATCACCAACCTGAAAACTAAGATCTCGCCTTCGGTTGTCTGCGTAGCTCTTATGTCGACTCTGGGCTGTCTTCAATCTATCCCGGATAACTTTAACTTTCTCAACCGAATCCCGAAGCAAATCGATACCCACTATCTTCGCTTCACCAACCTCATCCCAACAAATAGGCGATCTACATTTCCTTCCATACAAGGCCTCAAACGGTGCCATCTCGATACTAGCCTGATAACTGTTGTTGTAAGAGAACTCCACTAACGGTAGGTGCGAATCCCAAGAATCGGAAAAGTCTATCGAACACGCTCGCAACATATCCTCCAAAATCTGAATAGTCCTCTCGGATTGACCGTCGGTCTGAGGATGAAAAGCTGTACTGAATCGCAAATCTGTACCCAAAGCTTCCTGAAACGCCTTCCAGGATCTAGAAGTAAACCTCGGGTCTCGATCTGACACAATGCTAACCGGAACCCCATGCAATCTCACAATCTCGTCGATATAAAGAGTCGCAAGCTTCTCCATCGAGTATCTGATGTCAATAGGCAAGAAATGGGCACTCTTGGTCAATCTATCCACTATTACCCAAACACTGTCATACTTCCTACGGGTACGAGGCAGTCCCGTAACGAAATCCATAGTCACATGCTCCCATTTCCACTCGGGAATCTCTAACGGCTGAAGTAATCCCGCGGGTCTCTGATGCTCGGCTTTGACCTGCTGACACGTTAAACACTTCGATACATACTCCGCTATTTCCCTTTTTATATTAATCCACCAAAATTGTTGCTTCAAATCCTGATACATCTTCGTACTACCCGGATGAATAGTATACCTCGATTTGTGACCCTCATCTAAAACTTGCCTCTTTATTCCACCAACATCCGGAACACACAAACGACCACGGAAAGTCAACACTCCACTCGAACTCAATGAAAAATCCTCGAAGTTCTTTTCCTTCAATTTACCCATTATCTTCACTAACTCGGGATCCTCTTTCTGAGCTTCCTTTATCCTCTGAACTAGGGTCGGAGACACCCTAATATTCGCAAAAATAGCCCCATGTCTCGATTCACGAGGAGACCAATCTCGAACATCCTCAAGCATTTTCCATTCACGAACCATCATCGAAGCCACATAAGATTTCCTACTAATCGCATCGGCTACCACATTCGCCTTTCCCGGGTGATAAGAAATCGTACAATCATAATCCTTCAACAATTCCATCCATCGGCGCTGTCTATTATTCAACTCTTTCTGGGAGAAAAGGTACTTCAAACTCTTGTGATCGGTAAAAATCTCGAACTTCGCTCCATAAAGATAGTGCTTCCATTTGTGCAACGCAAATACAATAGCCGCTAACTCCATATCATGAGTCGGGTAATTCTGCTCACTCGGGGTCAACTTCCTCGAAGCATACGCAATTACTTTCCCATTCTGCATCAACACACAACCCAAACCCTCTTTCGAAGCATCACTGTAAATCACTAGGCCATCGCTCCCATTAGGCAAAGTCAAGATCGGTGCGGTAGTCAACCTCTTCTTCAATTCCTCGAAACTCTTGTCACATTTCTCGGTCCACACAAACGGAACATTCTTCCGGGTCAACTGAGTCATCGGAGTAGCAATCCTCGAAAACCCCTCAATAAATCTTCGGTAATACCCGGCTAAACCAAGAAAGCTTCTAATCTCTGTCACTGATTCGGGTCTCTTCCAATCCACTATGGCTTCAATCTTTGAAGGATCCACAGAAATACCGTCTTTCGAAATAACATGACCCAAAAATGACACCTTCTCGAGCCAAAATTCGCATTTGCTAAACTTCGCAAATAATTTCTCCCTCGCAAGAACGGATAAAACTGTCCTCAAATGTTGTTCGTGCTCCTCTCGGGATTTGGAATAAACGAGAATGTCGTCGATGAAGACTACCACGAACGAATCAAGATAGGGATGGAAAATCCGGTTCATCAAATCCATAAATACGGCCGGCGCGTTAGTCAACCCAAACGGCATAACCAAGAACTCGTAATGACCATACCGAGTGCGAAAAGCAGTCTTCGGAATATCCTCCGATCGAACCTTCAACTGATGGTACCCACTCCTCAAATCAAGCTTGGAAAACACAACGGACCCTTGAAGCTGATCAAACAAATCATCAATATGGGGTAGAGGATACTTATTCTTCACCGTAACCTGATTCAACTTCCGGTAATCGATGCACAATCTCAAGGAACCGTCTTTCTTCCGCACAAATAAAACCGGTGCTCCCCACGGGTAAACACTAGGGCGGATAAACCCTCGATCAAGCAACTCTTGCAACTGAACCTTTAATTCCTTCAACTCGGCGGGAGCTAACCTATAAGGTGCTTTCGAAATTGGAGCCGTACCCGGCAAAAGGTCTATACAAAACTCAATCTCACGATCGGGAGGCATATCATACTCGGTAGAGAAAACATCGGGAAATTCCCGAACTACCCGGACACTATCAAAACTAGGGGATTCCTTCCTAGTATCAAGAACACTAGCCAAATACCCCTCACAACCACTATGCAATAATTTTCTCGCTTTCATAAAAGAAATTAAGCGAACCTTTCTACTCAGAGGACTAGCCTCAAACACAAATTTAGGCACATCGGGAATAGAAAAAGTAACAGTTTTCTTACGGCAATCAACGGAAGCATGAAACTTGCTCAACCAATCCATACCCAAAATGACATCAAATTCTTGGATAGGAAGAACTACCAAATCCGCACAAAGGACTCGACCACAAATAACCACATCACAAGCACGAAAGACTCGATCGGAAATCAAGCATTCTCCTATAGGGGTCGACACCTCTAGCACGTACGGTAAAGACTCGAATGCAGCATTTAACATGGAAGCAAATTGCACAGAAATGTATGAATGAGATGATCCTGGATCTACTAACGCTCGTGCGCTCACATTAGACACAGAAACAATACCTCCAATAACGGATGGATCATCGGTAGCTTGTTGTTGATTCATGGCATAAACCTTCCTTGAACTTTGGGCTTCCCAGCGGCATCCCTTTTCTGACCCTGATTAGTACCAACTCCTGACCCGGATGCTTGACCTCGGTACCTCGTGCACTCTCTCGCAAAGTGCCCCATTTCACCACAATTGGTACACTTGCCTTGCTTTTTCCAACACCTATCCTCCGTATGGCCTACCTTCTGACAAAAGGTACAAGGCTTCCTATTCTGACTCCCCGGAGTAGTACCCGGATTCCTCGGTGTGGTTTGCCCCTTAAACTGAGATGATGCTCCCGGGTTACCTCGGTTGTCGAAACGGTGTTGTGGCTTGCCTTGAGCTCCTTGCTTACTCGGGTTAGCTACCTCGGTCTTCCTTTTATGCTCCCCAATATCTTGCTCTATTAAGTAGGCTCGGTCCACCGCATCTTGGAAAGTCACAATCCGTTGAGCAATAAGTTGAGTACGGATGGAGGTCTTCAATCCCCGAATAAATCTCATAGCCTTTTGTTCCTCGGTCCTCACCAAATAGTCGCAATACCGGGCTAATTCTATGAACCTAGACGAGTATTGTGCTATAGACAACACACCTTGCTCTAGGTTGAGTAGCTCGATCTCCTTTCGGTTTTGATCAACAACCGGAATGAAATGCTCCTTGAATTTGCGCACGAACAACTCCCACGCATACACCGTGTGAGTATCATCCCAAGTAGCTTTAACGCCCTTCCACCAATGCTCGGCGGCACCCACAAGTTTGTAAGCCGCAAACCGGACCTTGTCCTCATCCGAACACCCAAATACATCATAAATCTTCTCCATAGACTCAATCCACAACTCAGCTTTCCGAACATCGGGTTCCCCATTGAATTCAACCGGTTTCAACTTCAGAAATTGCTCCAACCCATAGCGGGGTGGTGCTTGTTCTACCCTCAGACCTTGATCATGTATGGCCTTCATGGCCGCCTCAAACATGCCTTGAAACATGGCACGTGCTTCATCCCTTGTATCATTCTGATTCTGTGCCCCACTAGTACCTCCTCTGTTTCTTCTTCTAGACATTTCGAGTAATTACCTGCATAAGACATCAACCGTTAATCACTCCGCACACTACTACCCACCTAGGTCATACTAATCCACCTAGACTTATACTTAGAGCTAATGCCATAGCTCGGATACCAACTGTCGCGACCCCGGACCCCGCGGGCCCGAGACCGCGAGCTGGACGTCGACTCTAAAACCAAAACTATGAAATACCAAGGTTAAAATTTCCATTTAATACCAAAAGGTGATAATCCAAAGTTTTACAAAACCAAGTTTGATAAAAACCAATTACAACTATCATAAACTTCCACAAGTTTATGCCCAACAAAATACAAATATACAATTCTTAGTGACGTCATTGTTTGGTACAACTATCCCAAAATGGTTACACATTTACATAATGTAAACCAACCTATAACAACCTTCCCCAAAAGAACGTATCCACACTCGACGTCCTCTTTCTCGTGATCCGCGAGACTAATCCTTAGCACCTGGGGGGGTTAAGGAAAAACAAAGATAAAAGAAAAGGGGGTGAGATAAATCTCAATAAGTTACTAATGCAACTACATGACATGCTATGATGCGATAAGCAATAAACAATAATAATTATCACAAAGAACATAGCAATTATCATATATCAGATAGCAGCTGAAATAAACACATAACAAAGGATATAGCCAAGGTTTTCCAAACCGGAACATCCAAATAAAGGATCGCTGCGCAGCTTCAATAATCAACAAATCATCATCTTCATAATAGCATGAAAACCGAAGAGAAAACCCCGGTACCGGAACCAATAACCAATGAAATGTCACAAGGGACGGGAGACATGCCACAAAGTCATGCTCCAAGAAGCTAAAATGCACACAAAGGAGCTAGCTCTTCTCACATCCAAGGCCAATCTGGAGGAGGGTAATAATGGGGCAAAACAATGGTCAACATCACAATGGACTTGGCCGTGCCATCATAATGTTTCGCATCGCCCAAACACACACAAAATACCAGCTGGACTTTCACGTAAAGGCTAAGTAATAAAATACTAGCACGATAAACAACAAGGATTCCAAAGTAGGGAATCATACCAAGAAGTCACCAAGAAAGTGAAATGAACCAACAATACACAATAAAGGTGCTCCAAAGTCCAAATTAACAATTAATGAATTTCAAACACAAACTTGATCACAAAGGACCCAATTCTATCACTAAAGTGTACTACAATGTTCACTAAGGTCAACTAGAAGGACACCCAAGACTTAGACCAAAACGTGTTCTTCAATCACAACTTAACAACAAATGTAAAACTTTCAGAGGTCTGTGAGGCCGCCCAAAAAGGGTATGTGCGGTCGCCCAAACAGTCCTCAAACACGACCAAAAGCTTTCAGATAGATGTGCGGTCGCCCAGACTATTTTTTGCGGCCGTCCAATCTTCTGAATTGCCAGAAATCGGGAAGAACAACATGGGTTCTTCCATTTTCAAACCCAAAACACATTCAACCAAAATCCAACCTTCCAACTCATATACTAATGTACCAAAACAACTTATAAGTCTAAAAAGACTCATACAACAACATTTAACAACCAAAATCAAGAATCAAACCCAACATTCAAGATTTCACCATTTTTTATCAAAACCCAAAATAAATTCTCAATAAATTCAAACCCAACCAAACTTCAAATGTAACACATCAAACATTATCTAGACATGATATGAACATTTTAGCATCAAAATGGGGGAAAAGTAACTTACTTGGATTTTCTAAAAGTTGGTGGATTTCGATTCTTTTTGGCTTCCTACGATCCTATCGACGATCTAAACAAGGTTCACGTTTTGAGAAATGAGAAATAACTAGAAGAAGATGAAGAAAAGAAGAGAGAAGTAAAAGGAAGAAAACTTACCCAAAACTTAGAGAGAGAGAGAAATGGCTGGAAGATGGGGGAGAGTGAGGGAGAAGGTGAGGGAGGTGAGGGAAATAGGGAGGGAGTAGGGGAAATTATTTCAAAAACTTACACTTAGGCCCCCTCTCTCACACTACACACAAATACTACACTCCCTACTAACAATTAAGACCCAACAATACTACACTAGCACAAATGACCCAAATAAAATGCTAAGCATAATATTATGACACATAAATTGCACACATAATTATCTAGACATGATATGAACATTTTAGCATCAAAATGGGGGAAAAGTAACTTACTTGGATTTTCTCAAAGTTGATGGATTTCGATTGTTTTTGGCTTCCTACGATCCTATCGACGATCTAAACAAGGTTCACGTTTTGAGAAATGAGAAATAACTAGAAGAAGATGAAGAAAAAGAAGAGAGAAGTAAAAGGAAGAAAACTTACCCAAAACTTAGAGAGAGAGAGAAATGGCTGGAAGATGGGGGAGAGTGAGGGAGAAGGTGAGGGAGGTGAGGGAAATAGGGAGGGAGTAGGGGGAAATTATTTCAAAAACTTACACTTAGGCCCCCTCTCTCACACTACACACAAATACTACACTCCCTACTAACAATTAAGACCCAACAATACTACACTAGCACAAATGACCCAAATAAAATGCTAAGCATAATATTATGACACATAAATTGCACACATAATTATCTAGACATGATATGAACATTTTAGCATCAAAATGGGGGAAAAGTAACTTACTTGGATTTTCTCAAAGTTGATGGATTTCGATTCTTTTTGGCTTCCTACGATCCTATCGACGATCTAAACAAGGTTCACGTTTTGAGAAATGAGAAATAACTAGAAGAAGATGAAGAAAAAGAAGAGAGAAGTAAAAGGAAGAAAACTTACCCAAAACTTAGAGAGAGAGAGAAATGGCTGGAAGATGGGGGAGAGTGAGGGAGAAGGTGAGGGAGGTGAGGGAAATAGGGAGGGAGTAGGGGGAAATTATTTCAAAAACTTACACTTAGGCCCCCTCTCTCACACTACACACAAATACTACACTCCCTACTAACAATTAAGACCCAACAATACTACACTAGCACAAATGACCCAAATAAAATGCTAAGCATAATATTATGACACATAAATTGCACACATAATTATCTAGACATGATATGAACATTTTAGCATCAAAATGGGGAAAAGTAACTTACTTGGATTTTCTCAAAGTTGATGGATTTCGATTCTTTTTGGCTTCCTACGATCCTATCGACGATCTAAACAAGGTTCACGTTTTGAGAAATGAGAAATAACTAGAAGAAGATGAAGAAAAGAAGAGAGAAGTAAAGGAAGAAAACTTACCCAAAACTTAGAGAGAGAGAGAAATGGCTGGAAGATGGGGGAGAGTGAGGAGAAGGTGAGGGAGGTGAGGGAAATAGGGAGGGAGTAGGGGGAAATTATTTCAAAAACTTACACTTAGGCCCCCTCTCACACTACACACAAATACTACACTCCCTACTAACAATTAAGACCCAACAATACTACACTAGCACAAATGACCCAAATAAAATGCTAAGCATAATATTATGACACATAAATTGCACACATAATTATTTAAATAAATAATAATTTAAATAAATAAATAAGCAAATAATTAAATAAAAATCATTTAATTACTAATAAAATAGAGCCTATATTTCGGGTCGTGACATTCACTCCCCCTTAAAGAAAATTCGACCCGAATTTTAACGAGACTCACCTTAGACAAAAAGCCACGGAAATTTCCTCTCGATCTCATCTCGGAGCTCCCACGTCGACTCCTCGATGTTATGATTCCTCCAAAGAACTCGAACTAATGCAATGCTTTTGCTCCTCAACTCTTGAACTTTAGAATCTAGGATCCGAACCGGTCGTTCCTCATAAGTCATATCGGGCTCAATATCCTCCGGTATCCTCGGTAACACGTGCGATGGGTCATGAACATACTTCCGAAGCATAGAAACGTGAAAGACGTTGTGCAACCGGTCCAAAGATGACGGTAACGCGAGTCGATACGCAAGAAGTCCAACCTTTCCCAAGATCTCAAACGGGCCAATAGACCTCGGTGCCAATTTGCCTTTCTTCCCAAACCTACGAATACCCACCTTTGGAGACACTTTCAAGAACACCAAATCACCAACCTGAAAACTAAGATCTCGCCTTCGGTTGTCTGCGTAGCTCTTATGTCGACTCTGGGCTGTCTTCAATCTATCCCGGATAACTTTAACTTTCTCAACCGAATCCCGAAGCAAATCGGTACCCACTATCTTCGCTTCACCAACCTCATCCCAACAAATAGGCGATCTACATTTCCTTCCATACAAGGCCTCAAACGGTGCCATCTCGATACTAGCCTGATAACTGTTGTTGTAAGAGAACTCCACTAACGGTAGGTGCGAATCCCAAGAATCGGAAAAGTCTATCGAACACGCTCGCAACATATCCTCCAAAATCTGAATAGTCCTCTCGGATTGACCGTCGGTCTGAGGATGAAAAGCTGTACTGAATCGCAAATCTGTACCCAAAGCTTCCTGAAACGCCTTCCAGAATCTAGAAGTAAACCTCGGGTCTCGATCTGACACAATGCTAACCGGAACCCCATGCAATCTCACAATCTCGTCGATATAAAGAGTCGCAAGCTTCTCCATCGAGTATCTGATGTCAATAGGCAAGAAATGGGCACTCTTGGTCAATCTATCCACTATTACCCAAACACTGTCATACTTCCTACGGGTATGAGGCAGTCCCGTAACGAAATCCATAGTCACATGCTCCCATTTCCACTCGGGAATCTCTAACGGCTGAAGTAATCCCGCGGGTCTCTGATGCTCGGCTTTGACCTGCTGACACGTTAAACACTTCGATACATACTCCGCTATTTCCCTTTTTATATTAATCCACCAAAATTGTTGCTTCAAATCCTGATACATCTTCGTACTACCCGGATGAATAGTATACCTCGATTTGTGACCCTCATCTAAAACTTGCCTCTTTATTCCACCAACATCCGGAACACACAAACGACCACGGAAAGTCAACACTCCACTCGAACTCAATGAAAAATCCTCGAAGTTCTTTTCCTTCAATTTACCCATTATCTTCACTAACTCGGGATCCTCTTTCTGAGCTTCCTTTATCCTCTGAACTAGGGTCGGAGACACCCTAATATTCGCAAAAATAGCCACATGTCTCGATTCACGAGGAGACCAATCTCGAACATCCTCAAGCATTTTCCATTCACGAACCATCATCGAAGCCACATAAGATTTCCTACTAATCGCATCGGCTACCACATTCGCCTTTCCCGGGTGATAAGAAATCGTACAATCATAATCCTTCAACAATTCCATCCATCGGCGCTGTCTATTATTCAACTCTTTCTGGGAGAAAAGGTACTTCAAACTCTTGTGATCGGTAAAAATCTCGAACTTCGCTCCATAAAGATAGTGCTTCCATTTGTGCAACGCAAATACAATAGCCGCTAACTCCATATCATGAGTCGGGTAATTCTGCTCACTCGGGGTCAACTTCCTCGAAGCATACGCAATTACTTTCCCATTCTGCATCAACACACAACCAAACCCTCTTTTGAAGCATCACTGTAAATCACTAGGCCATCGCTCCCATTAGGCAAAGTCAAGATCGGTGTGGTAGTCAACCTCTTCTTCAATTCCTCGAAACTCTTGTCACATTTCTCGGTCCACACAAACGGAACATTCTTCCGGGTCAACTGAGTCATCGGAGTAGCAATCCTCGAAAACCCCTCAATAAATCTTCGGTAATACCCGGCTAAACCAAGAAAGCTTCTAATCTCTGTCACTGATTCGGGTCTCTTCCAATCCACTATGGCTTCAATCTTTGAAGGATCCACAGAAATACCGTCTTTCGAAATAACATGACCCAGAAATGACACCTTCTCGAGCCAAAATTCGCATTTGCTAAACTTCGCAAATAATTTCTCCCTCGCAAGAACGGATAAAACTGTCCTCAAATGTTGTTCGTGCTCCTCTCGGATTTGGAATAGACGAGAATGTCGTCGATGAAGACTACCACGAACGAATCAAGATAGGGATGGAAAATCCGGTTCATCAAATCCATAAATACGGCCGGCGCGTTAGTCAACCCAAATGGCATAACCAAGAACTCGTAATGACCATACCGAGTGCGAAAAGCAGTCTTCGGAATATCCTCCGATCGAACCTTCAACTGATGGTACCCACTCCTCAAATCAAGCTTGGAAAACACAACGGACCCTTGAAGCTGATCAAACAAATCATCAATATGGGGTAGAGGATACTTATTCTTCACCGTAACCTGATTCAACTTCCGGTAATCGATGCACAATCTCAAGGAACCGTCTTTCTTCCGCACAAATAAAACCGGTGCTCCCCACGGGTAAACACTAGGGCGGATAAACCCTCGATCAAGCAACTCTTGCAACTGAACCTTTAATTCCTTCAACTCGGCGGGAGCTAACCTATAAGGTGCTTTCGAAATTGGAGCCGTACCCAGCAAAAGGTCTATACAAAACTCAATCTCACGATCGGGAGGCATATCATACTCGGTAGAGAAAACATCGGGAAATTCCCGAACTACCCGGACACTATCAAAACTAGGGGATTCCTTCCTAGTATCAAGAACACTAGCCAAATACCCCTCACAACCACTATGCAATAATTTTCTCGCTTTCATAAAAGAAATTAAGCGAACCTTTCTACTCAGAGGACTAGCCTCAAACACAAATTTAGGCACATCGGGAATAGAAAAAGTAACAGTTTTCTTACGGCAATCAACGGAAGCATGAAACTTGCTCAACCAATCCAACCCAAAATGACATCAAATTCTTGGATAGGAAGAACTACCAAATCCGCACAAAGGACTCGACCACAAATAACCACATCACAAGCACGAAAGACTCGATCGGAAATCAAGCATTCTCCTATAGGGGTCGACACCTCTAGCACGTACGGTAAAGACTCGAATGCAGCATTTAACATGGAAGCAAATTGCACAGAAATGTATGAATGAGATGATCCTGGATCTACTAACGCTCGTGCGCTCACATTAGACACAGAAACAATACCTCCAATAACGGATGGATCATCGGTAGCTTGTTGTTGATTCATGGCATAAACCTTCCCTTGAACTTTGGGCTTCCCAGCGGCATCCCTTTTCTGACCCTGATTAGTACCAACTCCTGACCCGGATGCTTGACCTCGGTACCTCGTGCACTCTCTCGCAAAGTGCCCCATTTCACCACAATTGGTACACTTGCCTTGCTTTTTCCAACACCTATCCTCCGTATGGCCTACCTTCTGACAAAAGGTACAAGGCTTCCTATTCTGACTCCCCGGAGTAGTACCCGGATTCCTCGGTGTGGTTTGCCCCTTAAACTGAGATGATGCTCCCGGGTTACCTCGGTTGTCGAAACGGTGTTGTGGCTTGCCTTGAGCTCCTTGCTTACTCGGGTTAGCTACCTCGGTCTTCCTTTTATGCTCCCCAATATCTTGCTCTATTAAGTAGGCTCGGTCCACCGCATCTTGGAAAGTCACAATCCGTTGAGCAATAAGTTGAGTACGGATGGAGGTCTTCAATCCCCGAATAAATTCATAGCCTTTTGTTCCTCGGTCCTCACCAAATAGTCGCAATACCGGGCTAATTCTATGAACCTAGACGAGTATTGTGCTATAGACAACACACCTTGCTCTAGGTTGAGTAGCTCGATCTCCTTTCGGTTTTGATCAACAACCGGAATGAAATGCTCCTTGAATTTGCGCACGAACAACTCCCACGCATACACCGTGTGAGTATCATCCCAAGTAGCTTTAACGCCCTTCCACCAATGCTCAGTGGCACCCACAAGTTTGTAAGCCGCAAACCGGACCTTGTCCTCATCCGAACACCCAAATACATCATAAATCTTCTCCATAGTCTCAATCCACAACTCAGCTTTCCGAACATCGGGTTCCCCATTGAATTCAACCGGTTTCAACTTCAGAAATTGCTCCAACCCATAGCGGGGTGGTGCTTGTTCTACCCTCGGACCTTGATCATGTATGGCCTTCATGGCCGCCTCAAACATGCCTTGAAACATGGCACGTGCTTCATCCCTTGTATCATTCTGATTCTGTGCCCCACTAGTACCTCCTCTGTTTCTTCTTCTAGACATTTCGAGTAATTACCTGCATAAGACATCAACCGTTAATCACTCCGTACACTACTACCCACCTAGGTCATACTAATCCACCTAGACTTATACTTAGAGCTAATGCCATAGCTCGGATACCAACTGTCGCGACCCCGGACCCCGCGGGCCCGAGACCGCGAGCTGGACGTCGACTCTAAAACCAAAACTATGAAATACCAAGGTTAAAATTTCCATTTAATACCAAAAGGTGATAATCCAAAGTTTTTACAAAACCAAGTTTGATAAAAACCAATTACAACTATCATAAACTTCCACAAGTTTATGCCCAACAAAATACAAATATACAATTCTTAGTGACGTCATTGTTTGGTACAACTATCCCAAAATGGTTACACATTTACATAATGTAAACCAACCTATAACAACCTTCCCAAAAGAACGTATCCACACTCGACGTCCTCTTTCTCGTGATCCGCGAGACTAATCCTTAGCACCTGGGGGGGTTAAGGAAAAACAAAGATAAAAGGAAAGGGGGTGAGATAAATCTCAATAAGTTACTAATGCAACTACATGACATGCTATGATGCGATAAGCAATAAACAATAATAATTATCACAAAGAACATAGCAATTATCATATATCAGATAGCAGCGGAAATAAACACATAACAAAGGATTATAGCCAAGGTTTTCCAAACCGGAATCATCCAAATAAAGGATCGCTGCGCAGCTTCAATAATCAACAAATCATCATCTTCATAATAGCATGAAAGCCGAAGAGAAAACCCCGGTACCGGAACAATAACCAATGAAATGTCACAAGGGACGGGAGACATGCCACAAAGTCATGCTCCAAGAAGCTAAAATGCACACAAAGGAGCTAGCTCTTCTCACATCCAAGGCCAATCTGGAGGAGGGTAATAATGGGGCAAAACAATGGTCAACATCATAATGGACTTGGCCGTGCCATCATAATGTTTCGCATCGCCCAAACACACACAAAATACCAGCTGGACTTTCACGTAAAGGCTAAGTAATAAAATACTAGCACGATAAACAACAAGGATTCCAAAGTAGGGAATCATACCAAGAAGTCACAAGAAAGTGAAATGAACCAACACAACACAATAAAGGTGCTCCAAAGTCCAAATTAACAATAATGAATTTCAAACACAAAACTTGATCACAAAGGACCCAATTCTATCACTAAAGTGTACTACAATGTTCACTAGGTCAACTAGAAGGACACCCAAGACTTAGACCAAAACGTGTTCTTCAATCACAACTTAACAACAAATGTAAAACTTTCAGAGGTCTGTGCGGCCGCCAAAAAGGGTATGTGCGGTCGCCCAAACAGTCCTCAAACACGACCAAAAGCTTTCAGATAGATGTGCGGTCGCCCAGACTATTTTTGCGGCCGCCCAATCTTCTGAATTGCCAGAAATCGGGAAGAACAACATGGGTTCTTCCATTTTCAAACCAAAACACATTCAACCAAAATCCAACCTTCCAACTCATATACTAATGTACCAAAACAACTTATAAGTCTAAAAGACTCATACAACAACATTTAACAACCAAAATCAAGAATCAAACCCAACATTCAAGATTTCACCATTTTTTATCAAAACCCAAAATAAATTCTCAATAATTCAAACCCAACCAAACTTCAAATGTAACACATCAAACATTATCTAGACATGATATGAACATTTTAGCATCAAAATGGGGGAAAAGTAACTTACTTGGATTTTCTCAAATTTGATGGATTTCGATTCTTTTTGGCTTCCTACGATCCTATCGACGATCTAAAACAAGGTTCACGTTTTGAGAAATGAGAAATAACTAGAAGAGATGATGAAGAAAAAGAAGAGAGAAGTAAAAGGAAGAAAACTTACCAAAACTTAGAGAGAGAGAGAAATGGCTGGAAGATGGGGGAGAGTGAGGAGAGGTGAGGGAGGTGAGGGGAATAGGGAGGGAGTAGGGGAAAATTATTTCAAAAACTTACACTTAGGCCCCCTCTCTCACACTACACACAAATACTACACTCCCTACTAACAATTAAGACCCAACAATACTACACTAGCACAAATGACCAAAATAAAATGCTAAGCATAATATTATGACACATAAATTTGCACACATAATATTTAAATAAATAATAATTTAAATAAATAAATAAGCAAATAATTAAATAAAAATCATTTAATTACTAATAAAATAGAGCCTATATTTCGGGTCGTGACATTCACTCCCCCTTAAAGAAAATTCGACCCGAATTTTAACGAGACTCACCTTAGACAAAAAGCCACGGAAATTTCCTCTCGATCTCATCTCGGAGCTCCCACGTCGACTCCTCGATGTTATGATTCCTCCAAAGAACTCGAACTAATGCAATGCTTTTGCTCCTCAACTCTTGAACTTTAGAATCTAGGATCCGGAACCGGTCGTTCCTCAAAGTAATATCGGGCTCAATATCCTCCGGTATCCTCGGTAACACGTGCGATGGGTCATGAACATACTTCCGAAGCATAGAACGTGAAAGACGTTGTGCAACCGGTCCAAAGATGACGGTAACGCGAGTCGATACGCAAGAAGTCCAACCTTTCCCAAGATCTCAAACGGGCCAATAACCTCGGTGCCAATTTGCCTTTCTTCCCAAACCTACGAATACCCACCTTTGGAGACACCTTCAAGAACACCAAATCACCAACCTGAAAACTAAGATCTCGCCTTCGGTTGTCTGCGTAGCTCTTATGTCGACTCTGGGCTGTCTTCAATCTATCCCGGATAACTTTAACTTTCTCAACCGAATCCCGAAAGCAAATCGGTACCAACTATCTTCGCTTCACCAACCTCATCCCAACAAATAGGCGATCTACATTCCTTCCATACAAGGCCTCAAACGGTGCATCTCGATACTAGCCTGATACTGTTGTTGTAAGAGAACTCCACTAACGGTAGGTGCGAATCCCAAGAATCGGAAAAAGTCTATCGAACACGCTCGAACATATCCTCCAAAATCTGAATAGTCCTCTGGATTGACCGTCGGTCTGAGGATGAAAAGCTGTACTGAATCGCAAATCTGTACCCAAAGCTTCCTGAAACGCCTTCCAGAATCTAGAAGTAAACCTCGGGTCTCGATCTGACACAATGCTAACCGGAACCCATGCAATCTCACAATCTCGTCGATATAAAGAGTCGCAAGCTTCTCCATCGAGTATCTGATGTCAATAGGCAAGAAATGGGCACTCTTGGTCAATCTATCCACTATTACCCAAACACTGTCATACTTCCTACGGGTATGAGGCAGTCCCGTAACGAAATCCATAGTCACATGCTCCCATTTCACTCGGGAATCTCTAACGGCTGAAGTAATCCCGCGGTCTCTGATGCTCGGCTTTGACCTGCTGACACGTTAAACACTTCGATACATACTCCGCTATTTCCCTTTATATTAATCCACCAAAATGTTGCTTCAAATCCTGATACATCTTCGTACTACCCGGATGAATAGTATACCTCGATTTGTGACCTCATCTAAAACTTGCCTCTTTATTCCACCAACATCCGGAACACACAAACGACCACGGAAAGTCAACACTCCACTCGAACTCAATGAAAAATCCTCGAAGTTCTTTTCCTTCAATTTACCCATTATCTTCACTAACTCGGGATCCTCTTTCTGAGCTTCCTTTATCCTCTGAACTAGGGTCGGAGACACCCTAATATTCGCAAAAATAGCCACATGTCTCGATTCACGAGGAGACCAATCTCGAACATCCTCAAGCATTTTCCATTCACGAAACCATCATCGAAGCCACATAAGATTTCCTACTAATCGCATCGGCTACCACATTCGCCTTTCCCGGGTGATAAGAAATCGTACAATCATAATCCTTCAACAATTCCATCCATCGGCGCTGTCTATTATTCAACTCTTTCTGGGAGAAAAGGTACTTCAAACTCTTGTGATCGGTAAAAATCTCGAACTTCGCTCCATAAAGATAGTGCTTCCATTTGTGCAACGCAAATACAATAGCCGCTAACTCCATATCATGAGTCGGGTAATTCTGCTCACTCGGGGTCAACTTCCTCGAAGCATACGCAATTACTTTCCCATTCTGCATCAACACACAACCCAAACCCTCTTTTGAAGCATCACTGTAAATCACTAGGCCATCGCTCCCATTAGGCAAAGTCAAGGCGGTGCGGTGGTAGTCAACCTCTTCTTCAATTCCTCGAAACTCTTGTCACATTTCTCGGTCCACACAAACGGAACATTCTTCCGGGTCAACTGAGTCATCGGAGTAGCAATCCTCGAAACCCCTCAATAAATCTTCGGTAATACCCGGCTAAACCAAGAAAGCTTCTAATCTCTGTCACTGATTCGGGTCTCTTCCAATCCACTATGGCTTCAATCTTTGAAGGATCCACAGAAATACCGTCTTTCGAAATAACATGACCCAGAAATGACAACCTTCTCGAGCCAAAATTCGCATTTGCTAAACTTCGCAAATAATCTCTCCCTCGCAAGAACGGATAAAACTGTCCTCAAATGTGTTCGTGCTCCTCTCGGGGATTTGGAATAGACGAGAATGTCGTCGATGAAGACTACCACGAACGAATCAAGATAGGGATGGAAAATCCGGTTCATCAAATCCATAAATACGGCCGGCGCGTTAGTCAACCCAAACGGCATAACCAAGAACTCGTAATGACATACCGACCGAGTGCGAAAAGCAGTCTTCGGAATATCCTCCGATCGAACCCAACTGATGGTACCCACTCCTCAAATCAAGCTTGGAAAACACAACGGACCCTTGAAGCTGATCAAACAAATCATCAATATGGGGTAGAGGATACTTATTCTTCACCGTAACCTGATTCAACTTCGGTAATCGATGCACAATCTCAAGGAACCGTCTTTCTTCCGCACAAATAAAAACGGTGCTCCCCACGGGTAAACACTAGGGCGGATAAACCCTCGATCAAGCAAACTCTTGCAACTGAACCTTTAATTCTTCAACTCGGCGGGAGCTAACCTATAAGGTGCTTTCGAAATTGGAGCCGTACCCAGCAAAAGGTCTATACAAAACTCAATCTCACGATCGGGAGGCATATCATACTCGGTAGAGAAAACATCGGGAAATTCCCGAACTACCGGACACTATCAAAACTAGGGGATTCCTTCCTAGTATCAAGAACACTAGCCAAATACCCCTCACAACCACTATGCAATAATTTTCTCGCTTTCATAAAAGAAATTAAGCGAACCTTTCTACTCAGAGGACTAGCCTCAAACACAAATTTAGGCACATCGGGAATAGAAAAAGTAACAGTTTTCTTACGGCAATCAACGAAGCATGAAACTTGCTCAACCAATCCATACCCAAAATGACATCAAATTCTTGGATAGGAAGAACTACCAAATCCGCACAAAGGACTCGACCACAAATAACCACATCACAAGCACGAAAGACTCGATCGGAAATCAAGCATTCTCCTATAGGGGTCGACACCTCTAGCACGTACGGTAAAGACTCGAATGCAGCATTTAACATGGAAGCAAATTGCACAGAAATGTATGAATGAGATGATCTTGGATCTACTAACACTCGTGCGCTCACATTAGACACAGAAACAATACCTCCAATAACGGATGGATCATCGGTAGCTTGTTGTTGATTCATGGCATAAACCTTCCCTTGAACTTTGGGCTTCCCAGCGGCATCCCTTTTCTGACCCTGATTAGTACCAACTCCTGACCCGGATGCTTGACCTCGGTACCTCGTGCACTCTCTCGCAAAGTGCCCCATTTCACCACAATTGGTACACTTGCCTTGCTTTTTCCAACACCTATCCTCCGTATGGCCTACCTTCTGACAAAAGGTACAAAGGCTTCCTATTCTGACTCCCCGGAGTAGTACCCGGATCCTCGGTGTGGTTTGCCCCTTAAACTGAGATGATGCTCCCGGGTTACCTCGGTTGTCGAAACGGTGTTGTGGCTTGCCTTGAGCTCCCTGCTTACTCGGGTTAGCTACCTCGGTCTTCCTTTTATGCTCCCCAATATCTTGCTCTATTAAGTAAGCTCGGTCCACCGCATCTTGGAAAGTCACAATCCGTTGAGCAATAATTTGAGTACGGATGGAGGTCTTCAATCCCCGAATAAATTTCATAGCCTTTTGTTCCTCGGTCCTCACCAAATAGTCGCAATACCGGGCTAATTCTATGAACCTAGACGAGTATTGTGCTATAGACAACACACCTTGCTCTAGGTTGAGTAGCTCGATCTCCTTTCGGTTTTGATCAACAACCGGAATGAAATGCTCCTTGAATTTGCGCACGAACAACTCCCACGCATACACCGTGTGAGTATCATCTCAAGTAGCTTTAACGCCCTTCCACCAATGCTCGGCGGCACCCACAAGTTTGTAAGCCGCAAACCGGACCTTGTCCTCATCCGAACACCCAAATACATCATAAATCTTCTCCATAGTCTCAATCCACAAACTCAGCTTTCCGAACATCGGGTTCCCCATTGAATTCAACCGGTTTCAACTTCAGAAATTGCTCCAACCCATAGCGGGGTGGTGCTTGTTCTACCCTCGGACCTTGATCATGTATGGCCTTCATGGCCGCCTCAAACATGCCTTGAAACATGGCACGTGCTTCATCCCTTGTATCATTCTGATTCTGTGCCCCACTAGTACCTCCTCTGTTTCTTCTTCTAGACATTTCGAGTAATTACCTGCATAAGACATCAACCGTTAATCACTCCGCACACTACTACCCACCTAGGTCATACTAATCCACCTAGACTTATACTTAGAGCTAATGCCATAGCTCGGATACCAACTGTCGCGACCCCGGACCCCGCGGGCCCGAGACCGCGAGCTGGACGTCGACTCTAAAACCAAAACTATGAAATACCAAGGTTAAAATTTCCATTTAATACCAAAAGGTGATAATCCAAAGTTTTACAAAACCAAGTTTGATAAAAACCAATTAAAACTATCATAAACTTCCACAAGTTTATGCCCAACAAAATACAAATATACAATTCTTAGTGACGTCATTGTTTGGTACAACTATCCCAAAATGGTTACACATTTACATAATGTAAACCAACCTATAACAACCTTCCCCAAAAGAACGTATCCACACTCGACGTCCTCTTTCTCGTGATCAGCGAGACTAATCCTTAGCACCTGGGGGGGGTTAAGGAAAAACAAAGATAAAAGGAAAGGGGGTGAGATAAATCTCAATAAGTTACTAATGCAACTACATGACATGCTATGATGCGATAAGCAATAAACAATAATAATTATCACAAAGAACATAGCAATTATCATATATCAGATAGCAGCGGAAATAAACACATAACAAAGGATATAGCCAAAGTTTTCCAAACCGGAACATCCAAATAAAGGATCGCTGCGCAGCTTCAATAATCAACAAATCATCATCTTCATAATAGCATGAAAGCCGAAGAGAAAACCCCGGTACCGGAACCAATAACCAATGAAATGTCACAAGGGACGGGAGACATGCCACAAAGTCATGCTCCAAGAAGCTAAAATGCACACAAAGGAGCTAGCTCTTCTCACATCCAAGGCCAATCTGGAGGAGGGTAATAATGGGGCAAAACAATGGTCAACATCACAATGGACTTGGCCGTGCCATCATAATGTTTCGCATCGCCCAAACACACACAAAATACCAGCTGGACTTTCACGTAAAGGCTAAGTAATAAAATACTAGCACGATAAACAACAAGGATTCCAAAGTAGGGAATCATACCAAGAAGTCACCAAGAAAGTGAAATGAACCAACAATACACAATAAAGGTGCTCCAAAGTCCAAATTAACAATTAATGAATTTCAAACACAAACTTGATCACAAAGGACCCAATTCTATCACTAAAGTGTACTACAATGTTCACTAAGGTCAACTAGAAGGACACCCAAGACTTAGACCAAAACGTGTTCTTCAATCACAACTTAACAACAAATGTAAAACTTTCAGAGGTCTGTGCGGCCGCCCAAAAAGGGTATGTGCGGTCGCCCAAACAGTCCTCAAACACGACCAAAAGCTTTCAGATAGATGTGCGGTCGCCCAGACTATTTTTTGCGGCCGCCCAATCTTCTGAATTGCCAGAAATCGGGAAGAACAACATGGGTTCTTCCATTTTCAAACCCAAAACACATTCAACCAAAATCCAACCTTCCAACTCATATACTAATGTACCAAAACAACTTATAAGTCTAAAAAGACTCATACAACAACATTTAACAACCAAAATCAAGAATCAAACCCAACATTCAAGATTTCACCATTTTTTATCAAAACCCAAAATAAATTCTCAATAAATTCAAAACCCAACCAAACTTCAAATGTAACACATCAAACATTATCTAGACATGATATGAACATTTTAGCATCAAAATGGGGGAAAAGTAATTTACTTGGATTTTCTCAAAGTTCATGGATTTCGATTCTTTTTGGCTTCCTACGATCCTATCGACGATCTAAACAAGGTTCACGTTTTGAGAAATGAGAAATAACTAGAAGAAGATGAAGAAAAAGAAGAGAGAAGTAAAAGGAAGAAAACTTACCCAAAACTTAGAGAGAGAGAGAAATGGCTGGAAGATGGAGGAGAGTGAGGGAGAAGGTGAGGGAGGTGAGGGGAATAGGGAGGGAGTAGGGGAAAATTATTTCAAAAACTTACACTTAGGCCCCCTCTCTCACACTACACACAAATACTACACTCCCTACTAACAATTAAGACCCAACAATACTACACTAGCACAAATGACCCAAATAAATGCTAAGCATAATATTATGACACATAAATTGCACACATAATTATTTAAATAAATAATAATTTAAATAAATAAATAAGCAAATAATTAAATAAAAATCATTTAATTACTAATAAAATAGAGCCTATATTTCGGGTCATGACAATTAACCCGGCATTCATCAGCCTTGAGGTGTAGACCAGATGATCAGCACGCTATCTTGGATGGAACATCGGCAGAGTTAATGCAAGAGCAGCAGATTTTACCAAGTGCAAAAGACCTCGAGAATCAGTAGCTCGGTATTCAAGAATGTCATGGAGTTCATCATTTATCATCATGCATCTTTTCATCAGTCCATTCGTGGCGATGCTGACTTCCTTGGGAGATGGACCAGGTAGATGAATTTTGCCGCCAACTTTGAGCTTACCTGGCAGGCAATGTAGAGGTTCAAAAGCTGGTCCTTTCACCTTGAGCTTGGAGACCCTGGGAGCTTTCCCTTTCTTTCTTTTGAAGTCAGGTTTAATCCAGGGCAAGAAAGTAAGCTGTTCACTATTCGAGCCCGGAAGAAATGAGTGATTGGGACCAAAAGTATTAGGAATTGATCGGAGAGAATTTGACGGCAGCTCTATATAATCCTCAGGATCTATTTCATTGGAGCTGTCATTCCCACCAGTAGCTGCAGCAACAGGAACCGGTTGTGCTTCATCAGCAACAACTGGAGAAATAAGGGTTTCGGGAGCAGGAAGCAAAGGAAAGGAAATAGGAGCAAATAAAGCATCCTGAAATTCCTCAAATTGTAAATCAGTAGCAATCAGAGCATCAAAGTCAGCATTATGATCTCGATTGGCAATCTCTGTATCAGCACCTCCTCCCAACTCAACAATCTCTCTAACACCAGTAGGAGCTACCGGAATCACATCAGTAAAAGAGATAGGGACCTTAATAATCTGAGTGTCGGCAGTTGTCTCAGATGGATTAGTGTCGGTAGTTGGCTCATCAGCATACACATCAGCAATAACCTCTTCATCAGCACAATGTCCTCCTGATATCGGCAAGCCACCAACTTCATCAGCAGATTGAGTTTCTATAGTTTCCTCAATTGATGCAAGTTGGTCTTCTTTAACAATCAGAGGTTGAGTGTCCATAGTTTCCTCAACTTGATTAACTAAGGATTCATCAGTAGTGCTGGTCTCATCAGCAGGTTGAGTGTCTGAAGTTTTCTCAACAGTCTGTTCAACAGACTTATCAGCAGAGCCTCGCTCAGAGCCATCACTGGCTAGAACTGAGTCAGTAAATGCTTCAGTTGAAGATATAGAAGTAGGGGCAGCAGCTACATGATCTTGATCAGTAGAGGGCTTTTTAAAGACAATACTTATCGGCAGCTTATCATACTCACCGATAGAATCAGAAGAAGTGATTGTTTCACCAGCAGCTTTATGAGTACAAACAAATTCAGCAGTATCAACAGAACTGACTGGAGTTGGAATGGGTGAGATTGCTGGTGAATGAACTTGTTCAGGAATAGAGGTAGATGCTGGTGTAGAAGCAGCTCTAGTCTTGATAAAGGCCTCTGGATCGTTCAGCAGATTCAGTGTAATCCTCTGCACATTCTTCACAAATTGAGTAGCTTGAGCACTCTTATCCAGCCCTTCATTATCGTTGAAGTTCAGCAAATCATCCTCATCTTCTGGCCTTCCCAACTGATAAGGATCTTGTTCATCAAAGTTCATCAGCTGGTTGAAGACTGAGGCATAGGCAACCCATACGTCTTGCACCATTAGATCCTGTCTGATCCTATTTTGAAATAGATAGACCTGATTCCAAGGAAGGGGTAGCAAATCAAAATACCTACCAAAATTCAATCTCAACTCACTTTCAGACAACCTTTGGAATTTCTGAACAGGCACAAATTTTTCTTTAAACATATCGGTGACCCTATTGAGACTTGTTAAATCAACATAATCAGCACAATGCCAGGGGGAACTGTCTATTTCCTTTCCTCGTGAAATTGGAGCAACAGGCGAATAAACGGATGGAGATGATCGATGGGGAACGCCCAATTCTTTGATAAGACCTTATTGGTGAAAGACCAATGGTTTCTGAAGAAGATGTGAAATGTTGGGTTTCTGATTGGCTTGCACTTTCTGACGGAGGGTCCAGAGGCTACATCAGCAGCAGCATGGAGCTCAGGTAAATATGGAAGATCTAGAATTCCCTTTTGGAGAGGGACTCTTACCCTTAAGTCAGATCCAATCAGTCTCCTTCTCTCAGCCATTTCATCGGCAGCACCGGTTTCAGACTTGATAACCACAGAGGGAGCAGTAAGTGTTGCATCGGCAAGAAGAGATGGTGCAAACCTGATCTGCTTAGCTCTTGGATCAGTAGAAGGAATTTGAGAGGAAGGAACTTGAGCAACTGAAGGCTTTGGCTTTGGAGCGGCAGGAAAATCATCAGTAGATACAACCTTTGACTTCTTGACTTGAGCTTTATCGGCAGGTTTGACTAGCCTTCTCTTCTTAGGAGCTGCTGGAGTAGAGTCGGCAAGAATCCTTTCGGTAGCTGGAGCAGGAGTAGAAACGTCAGCAGGGACTACATCAGCAACCTTGACAACTTTCTTTGCCTTCTTTTTTTTAGGAGTACCAGCAGCAGGAACAACTATTGTGCTGGTAGAGGCCTTTTTGGAAATCCTATTCCAATCAGTAAGCTTAAAAGATTTGAGCTTGTCAAAATCAAGACTAGGGGGTTCCGGTGAAGCCCTAACAATTGCTGAGTTGCGCCTCAAGATAGTGCTAATCAGCATGTAGTGGCATCCTTTACCGGGGTGAGCTTTGTTCTTCTTTCTATCCTCCTTATACTTAACGGCAGCAATGGCAATGACCCTAAACAGGTAGGCACACCAGTTGAACTCTTCTTGCAACACGATGGCTGACATTGCTTCAAACTGGACATCAGTAACATGGCTATGAGAGCCAGATCTGCATACCAAACATCTATCCACAATCTCTGCAAGGGCAAAGAATCTTCTTCTGTAGTGAGCTTTGAGATGATTATCTCTACTAAGTCTAGGACCGGCTCCCCTCATAAGGGTCCATGCCTTGTCCAAAGTCTGGTCATCAGTAATAGAGTCAGCACCCTCATTCCCAAGCAGAGGGAATACTTCATGAATAGAAGAAGGAGTAACGGATATAGGCACGCCGGCGACGGTTGAGGCGATGGAGACGAAGACAGAGGAGTCATTGCGATCAGTGATGACGGAGGCATTTGAGAAGACTCTTGAACTTGACCCAAAAAGATAAAATCAACATCAGTTGGAGTGATGAAGGAGTCCAGAAGAGATCCAATCAGAAGATTCTTCAAGAATTCACCGTCAAGAGTGTCGTCGAAGAAGGTGGAGTCAACATAGCCTCCATAGATATCCTTTTCGTTGCTAGACATTTTCTGCAAAATCACTCAAAAAATCTCACAAGTTAGAATAAATTAGTACAAAATAGATTTGAAATGCAAGTGTAAAATCATCAAGTAGTTACCAGAATGTAGAGTTAACTCTGGTTGAAGAACGTAAGAGAATATGAAAGAAGATGAAGAACACAAGCAATAGAGATATCAAGAGAGAGTGAAGAGCGAAAAGACCAAGAGGATTCTAAGTGTAGCTTATATATGTTATGGAAGAGAGAGAGAGAGTAGAAAGGGTTTGCATGGGAGAAAGAGAAATAATGATGAGTTTAACTGTAGCGAATACCTCGGAGAACGTGCGCACACAATGCATTAAATGCACGAACCGGATGGTTTAATTTAGACGGTTAAACTTAGGAGAGAGAAAGGGTAGAAACGGTAACAATAAAGTTAAGGTTACCATTCTGATTTATCACAAAGAGTTGGGATAAATCTTTGACACGATTTGGGTAAGGCGGTGCACACACGTGTCAGAGAGGAGGTGTGACCGATTGTACCTTTGATTTGACTAAGCTTACGTCATGTGTCAGAGAATCCTTATCCGTTTGAATGAGATCTACCGATGAATTTTGAATTTTGAATTTTGACAAATCGGCAAGACATGATTCGGCAAGTTGTTGATCAGCAAGATAATTATCGGCATGATGTTTGTCGGCAAGATAATTTTTGATCTGCTAATTTTATCGGCAGACTAAAACAAGTAGCAAAGTCAGCACAATTTTAACCATAATAATCAATCATACCTAGTTCACCTCTGAGGAATTCAAATCTTTTCTGATCTAAGGGTTTTATCAGTATGTCTGCTCTTTGGTAGTCGGTATGAACTTTTGAGCAGCACCACGTTTCCCTTTTCAACATGTTCCTTCAGAAAGTGATACTTGATGTCTATGTGCTTGGTTTTGGAATGCATGACCGGGTTATTGGAAACTGAGATAGCAGATTGATTGTCACAATAGATGGGACAAACTTGAGATGGAACTTCATAGTCAACAAGCTGCTGCTTCATCCAAAGGATCTGTGAACAGCAACTGCCGGCAGCTATGTACTCAGCTTCAGTAGTAGAAGTGGAAATTGATGCTTGCTTCTTACAGGACCAAGACACCAATCTATCACCAGAAATTGGCAAGTTCCACTAGTACTTTTTTCTGGTCACCCTACAAGCTGCAAAGTCTGCATCTGAATAACCTATTAGATTAAAAGATGAATCTCTAGCATACCATAATCCAAGGTTAGCAGTGCCACATAGATATTTAATGATACATTTAACAGCTTGCAGATGGGATTCCCTAGGGTCAGCTTGAAACCTGGCACAAACACAAACAGCAAACATAATATCTGGTCTACTGGCAGTAAGATAGAGGAGTGAGCCGATCATACCTCGGTTAGAGTGTCATATCTACTTTCTTACCAGACTCATCCTTTCTAAGTGAATGTTAGTGCCCATAGGTTTGCTTTGAGAGTGAGCATTGTCAAAGCCAAACTTCTTGATTAATTCTTTTGCGTACATGGCTTGACTGATGAATATTCCCTCATTGGATTGCTTGACTTGAAGTCAAGGAAATATGTTAGTTCACCAATCATGCTCATCTCGAACTTGCTCTACATTAGCTTCTCAAATCTCTTGCAAAGTGATTCATTAGTAGAACCAAAAATAATATCATCGACATATATTTGAACAAACAATGAATGACCCTTGTGCTTGGCAACAAATAAGGTAGTATCAATTTTACCTTGAGTGAAACCTAAGCCATCACTAAGTAAGAACTTGGAAAGGGTTTCATACCATGCCCTTGGAGCTTGCTTTAGGCCGTAGAGAGCTTTCTTCAATCGGTAGACATGATTAGGCTTCTTGGAGTCCTCGAAACCAGGTGGTTGTTCAACATATACAAGTTCTTGGAGTTCTCCATTCAGGAAGGCACTTTTCACGTCCATTTGATACAGTTTGAATTCTTTGAAGGCAGCATAGGCTAAGAAAAGTCTTATAGCTTCCAATCTTGCAATAGGAGCGAATGTCTCATCGTAGTCAATTCCTTCTTCTTATCGGTAGCCTTTAGCAACTAACCTTGCTTTGTTTCTAATAATATTCCCAGCTTCATCCAATTTATTCCTGTAGACCCATTTTGTACCAATCACTTGTTGAGATGATGGTCTTGGCACTAGTTCTATCACGCCCCAGAAATTCTAAAAATCCATAAATATAAAATTTACATAATTAACATCTCCAAAAATGCTAAATACCAAACCGGGTGCGTGAATTCTACTATAAACCCATACCAACAAACAATACCTCAACGAGATTATAACTCGGAGACTAGAAACAAATGCGGAAGCAAGAACAACTGTTAATAATATAAATTCCCAAAGGACCACAGTAAATACATAACCCTGGACGACCACGACCTTTCAACCATATACAAAGAGGCTCTGAAGAGTAACTACCCCAAAGGCGATCAACCTGCTCAGAAGACTCCCGATACAACGGACCTCAAACGACACCACTTGCTTTCCTGGGGGGGTTAAGGAAAAACAATTTGAAACAAGAAACGGGGTGAGATAAAATCTCAGTAAGTTACTAAATGCATCTACATGGCATAAATATCATGCAAATCAATTGTATAACTGAGCAAGTAAATCATATAACAACAAAAGAGAAAGCTCCCTATCGAACTCCCATACCGGTCGATAACTCATCATGCAGCACATAAGACTGAAATAAACACGTTACAAAGGATACTGAGCCAAGGTTTCACCAAACCAATAGAACAATCGCTGCGCAGCTTCTACCGATAAACCAGTCAACAATAGCAGCATAACAGCTGAAGAGAGCCCCGGTCAGAACCGACCCATCAATCAATCAACCAATCGAACCATCTTCGTAGTAGCATAGTAGCTGAAGAGAAAACCCCCGGTACCGGATCCAATAACAAAGTAATGTGCCACAAAGGGCGGGAGCCATGCCACAAAGTCATGCTCCAAATGTGTAGCTAGAATACTCACAAAAGGAGCTAGCTCATCCCATCCAAGGCCAATCTGGATGAGGAAGAAGGACCAATGGGCGATGCTATACTAGACTTGGCTGTGCCATTATAGCATTATCCATTGCCTGACTCGATACACAAATAACCAGCTGGACTTTCAATTAAATGCTAGGTAATAAATACTAGCTAGATAAACAACCAAAGATTCCAAAGTAGGGAACCATACCAATTAATCACCATAAAAGGTGCAAACGATTACTCAAGAAGAGTTCAACAACAATAAACACAAGGAGTTTCTCATAAAAGAGTCCAACAACATTGACCATTAAAACATAATGATTCCAAGATAAGGCACGTACCAAATACATCCTATATATGATACCCACAAGTTAATCATAAAGAGCACAACCCAAACGGTCGCTCACAAATGGCACAATGACTATTACCAAAATGACCCCAAACATTTACTCATAAAGATATACTAGGAATATGAACTCAACCATCTCATCACACCTGGAATTCCAAAGTAGGAAATCAGAATGAATACACCTTAAGGTTAATCAACCGTAAGTACCAATTGCCAATTCACGCTTTACCTCCGTTCATAACGAACCAATTCTAAACACCCCAAACGAATCCAAAAGGTTACACTTATTAGAACATGATCACGACTGGACTAAACCCTAAACTTTGGTGTTCAATAACAACCCTCTAGGTACTATAGGACATCGCCGAAAACCTAGACCAAGTCTTACTCGAAAACCAATTCGATTGGAACAATCACGAACACATCATAAGATGCCCAAAAATTCCCAAACAATACTTGATCAAATTACATAACACCATTGTTCACAAAGGAACCAATTTTAATTACTAAAGTGTTCCACGGTGCCCAACTAAGTCAACTAGAATAGTACTACGGAACCTAGACCGAGACTACACCTTGATCTTAAACCTCAACGAAAAGACAACCATTCTAATCTGTAACTGTGCGGCCAATAGGACCATTTCATAGCACTCGAAAAGAGCTTTACAACGATAGTTTACACGTCCAAAACGGAGTCCGGACGAAGGAGTTATGGCCTTCGAAAGATTGGACAAGAGAACAATGATTTTCACAGAAGGTAGAGGGGTGCGCGCGCCTCCCACCAACAGGGTGCGCGCGCCTCCCTTAATCAGATAGGAATGCGTCACAATGGGGAAGAAGGGTGCACGCTCCTCATCGCCAAGGGGTGCGCGCGCCTCCTGAGTTCAGAAGGAAAAACACCAACATGGAGATGGAGGGTGCGCGCGCCTCATACCAAGGGATGCGCGCGCCTCCAAGAAAATTCAGTAAACCCAGATCTTCTTCCTGGGTTCTTCAACCCGAAAATAAACACCAAGAATCACCATTACACCCCAAATTAACACCAACACTCCCAACTAATTTACCCAAGTGCCAAAACAACTTCTAAGCCTAAAATAACTCATCTAGCAACATTTAAACAACCCAAACCAAAGGATGCTTCAAATACCCAAATTTCACAAAAATATGAATAAATTGCAAATAGGTTCCAAATCAACCAACGAAGCCATATATATCAACTAGAGCATCAATGGAGTTAAAGATTAACATTTTTAGCATAAATGGGGGAAAAGTAACTTACCCGTATTTTCTCAAGGTTAACGAAATTCAAATATTTTTAGCTCCCTACGATCCTATCTACGATCTAAACATGTTTCAAGTTATGAGAAATGAGAGATAATGAGGGGAAGATAGGTAGAATGTAGAGAGAAGAAAGAGAAGAAAAACTTACCCAAAATGGAGAGAGAGAGGGAGAGTTGCTGGGAATGAATGAGGTGAGGGAGAAAGAAAGGGAGTAGGGAGAAGATGATTAAACTAAACTTACACTTAGACCCCTCCCTTACTACTACTCTCTATAAACAAACTCCCCACTAACAATTAAGACTCAACACTTCTACACTAGCACAAATGACTCAAATAAAATGCTAGTCATAATTTATTATAACACATAAAATGCACACATAAATTATTAATTAAATAATAATTTAAATAAATAAATAAGCAAATAAATAAATAATAATTATTTATTACTAATAAAATAGAGCCTAGTTTTCGGGTCGTTACAATCTACCCTCCTTAAAAAGAATTCGCCCACGAATTCACTCATCAAACATCACAACACGTGGTCAAAATGAGGCGACAGCATATCGACTCTTCTATAGCACTCATAACCTCAATCGAGTACCTATTAAAGATTTTAGACATCGATTCCATGACTCAAATAAACTCACACATAATGAACACATACATATCTCAAGCATACTCGTATTAAACATTCTAAAGTCAACTTCTTCTTTTATCCGGGATTTCAAATTCCCACGACTATCACTTGATCACCAATTATGAAACATAACTAATTTGATCCTGATTAGCGTTATGCTCTCAATCAATCCTTAAATCACCAACATTCATCGGTTTTATTTTTCATTATCCCAATAGTATTTGGAATTAACTCCACTACAAAATTCATCTTCCTTATGTAATACAACTAATACAATCATAATCTTTGTATTTCTCAACCTACTTGAAGAACATATAACTATCCAACATTGATAACCCATAACATCATTTCTAAACTTGGTCCCATAGAAACAACTATAGTTTACTAAGGCGATATCAATAAAATCACAATCAATCCCTAGTCATAGATAGCTCTATTTATTAATCCCGAATTTTAGAATACTTACCCGAATGATCCAATAGCCACGGCTACTTTAGTTCCGTCTCTTCCCGAATTTCCCAATTATCCACTTTAACCCATCATATAGTAAACTTAAGTAATGCTTACAACATAGTAATCTTTCATACCGAACCTTCTTCAATCACTATCTTCACTCCTAACTAAAATCCATACCCAAGGCCAGAATTGAAGAATCCAAATTTCTCTTAAACATAATTCTCGAGATACTACAAACTTGTCTTATTCACAACCCTAATTATATTGTAAAGATACTTCCATTAGATAATCGCATACTTAATATTACTTCCTTTACACATCCTTAATCCGAACGAGAAACGTCACAAAGAAAAGATCCAGAGCCATGTGACAACTGTTTAACTAAAACCCAAAATTCCTTTAATATTGCCCGAGAATTTCTTACCTTCTCAAAATATGTTTAGTCCTTTAAACTTAACGCGCTTACTATCATTAATGATTATAACTTCCTCAATATACTCATAACTCATATTGCTTTAACTCAACTCCAGTCATATACTAAAATGATCCCAAAAGTATCATAACTCAACTTCTTAATATTACCCATAATAAATTAAGTATTTCCTAATACTAAACAATTCCGATGCACTCACGTGGATGTACTAAAAGTAAAGAAAGATCTCCTATCAAGAAATTCTCAAATTGA
The DNA here is from genome assembly GCA_026119855.1 of Campanula takesimana. Classification (NCBI taxonomy): domain Eukaryota; kingdom Viridiplantae; phylum Streptophyta; class Magnoliopsida; order Asterales; family Campanulaceae; genus Campanula; species Campanula takesimana. Next base: position 1,538,627 of record JAOWBW010000210.1, read on the forward strand.
ATCTTTAACTCTATTAACCCAATCGGTACTATATGCTCACTGATTCACCTATCAGTATCGTAGCTTATATCAACTCATCATATAACCCAAGTTCCCTATCGATCGAACGACATACCGCACCCAGTATAAATTATACTCAAGATTTCAAAATTAATATTGCTAACAGAGTAAGCTAAATTCCCAGCACAACCTTATAATAAAGATTTTCTGATTTTCAATATAGAACCTGAACATTATATTTATACCTAGTATGCTCCTAAACAAAGTCAAACATACTAATATAGAAATACTCACCACCTATCGATGGCACACAAGAAATTCGTAACTCATAGAAAGCTAAACCATACCATTCAACTCGTCGATACCCTGAATAGGTGACATAACTAAATCGCCTTACATATACCAGTAGCAATCATGAAATTTCGTACTCGAGAATACACCTCAACATAAATCACTTAATGAGAACAAACATACGAATATAGCACAAGACCTTTCCACTTACAAAATAGGTACGTCCAAGCCTTCAAACTCGCACTCTCAGTTCCCAAACCGACTAACCCCAATGGAACCAACACTATTGACACCAATCCTATACTTGATATACCACATGAGAAGAAACACTCGACGTCGATATCACACTCATAACTCAACCAACTTCTACCTTAACCTCATCCTTTAAGAAAACTTAGTTTCCTAAACCGCTCAAAGTTATAACGCCCAAGTATTGAAACCTATTCAATATCAGAGTTCTTATTCTCTTTCAAGATCTAAAACCATTGCTCTGATACCAACTGTCACGCCCCGGAAATTCTAAAAATCCATAAATATAAAATTTACATAATTAACATCTCCAAAAATGCTAAATACCAAACCGGGCGCGTGAATTCTACTATAAACCCATACCAACAAACAATACCTCAACGAGATTATAACTCGGAGACTAGAAACAAACGCGGAAGCAAGAACAACTGTTAATAATATAAATTCCCAAAGGACCACAGTAAATACATAACCCTGGACGACCACGACCTTTCAACCATATACAAAGAGGCTCTGAAGAGTACCTACCCCAAAGGCGATCAACCTGCTCAGAAGACTCCCGATACAACGGACCTCAAACGACACCACTTGCTTTCCTGGGGGGGGTTAAAGAAAAACAATTTGAAACAAGAAACGGGGTGAGATAAAATCTCAGTAAGTTACTAAATGCATCTACATGGCATAAATATCATGCAAATCAATTGTATAACTGAGCAAGTAAATCATATAACAACAAAAGAGAAAGCTCCCTATCGCCAACCGTCCCATACCGGTTGGAAATAACGACTAACTCATCATGCAGCACATAAGACTGAAATAAACACGTTACAAAGGATACTGAGCCAAGGTTTCACCAAACCAATAGAACAATCGCTGCGCAGCTTCTACCGATAAACCAGTCAACAATAGCAGCATAACAGCTGAAGAGAGCCCCGGTCAGAACCGACCCATCAATCAATCAACCAATCGAACCATCTTCGTAGTAGCATAGTAGCTGAAGAGAAAACCCCCGGTACCGGATCCAATAACAAAGTAATGTGCCACAAAGGGCGGGAGCCATGCCACAAAGTCATGCTCCAAATGTGTAGCTAGAATACTCACAAAAGGAGCTAGCTCATCCCATCCAAGGCCAATCTGGATGAGGAAGAAGGACCAATGGGCGATGCTATACTGGACTTGGCTGTGCCATTATAGCATTATCCATTGCCTGACTCGATACACAAATAACCAGCTGGACTTTCAATTAAATGCTAGGTAATAAATACTAGCTCGATAAACAACCAAAGATTCCAAAGTAGGGAACCATACCAATTAATCACCATAAAAGGTGCAAATGATTACTCAAGAAGAGTTCAACAACAATAAACACAAGGAGTTTCTCATAAAAGAGTCCAACAACATTAACCATTAAAACATAATGATTCCAAGATAAGGCACGTACCAAATACATCCTATATATGATACCCACAAGTTAATCATAAAGAGCACAACCCAAACGGTCGCTCACAAATGGCACAATGACTATTACCAAAATGACCCCAAACATTTACTCATAAAGATATACTAGGACTGTGAACTCAACCATCTCATCACACCTGGAATTCCAAAGTAGGAAATCAGAATGAATACACCTTAAGGTTAATCAACCGTAAGTACCCAATTGCCAATTCACGCTTTACCTCCGTTCATAACGAACCAATTCTAAACACCCCAAACGAATCCAAAAGGTTACACTTATTAGAACATGATCATGACCGGACTAAACCCTACACTTTGGTATTCAATAACAACCCTCTAGGTACTATAGGACATCGCCGAAAACCTAGACCAAGTCTTACTTGAAAATCAATTCGATTGGAACAATCACGAACACATCATAAGATGCCCAAACATTCCCAAACAATACTTGATCAAATTACATAACACCATTGTTCACAAAGGAACCAATTTTAATTACTAAAGTGTTCCACGGTGCCCAACTAAGTCAACTAGAATAGTACTACGGAACCTAGACCGAGACTACACCTTGATCTTAAACCTCAATGAAAAGACAACCATTCTAATCTGAAACCGTGCGTCCAATAGGACCATTTCATAGAACTCGAAAAGAGATTTACAACGATAGTTTACACGTCCAAAACGGAGTCCGGACGAAGGAGTTATGGCCTTCGAAAGATTGGACAAGAGAACAATGATTTTCACAAAAGGTAGAGGGGTGCGCGCGCCTCCCACCAACAGGTTGCGCGCGCCTCCCTTAATCAGATAGGAATGCATCACAATGGGGAATAAGGGTGCACGCGCCTCATCGCCAAGGGGTGCGCGCGCCTCCTGAGTTCAGAAGGAAAAACACCAACATGGAGATGGAGGGTGCGCGCGCCTCATACCAAGGGATGCGCGCGCCTCCAAGAAAATTCAGTAAACCCAGATCTTCTTCCTGGGTTCTTCAACCCGAAAATAAACACCAAGAATTACCATTACACCCCAAATTAACACCAACATTCCCAACTAATTTACCCAAGTGCCAAAACAACTTCTAAGCCTAAAATAACTCATCTAGCAACATTTAAACAACCCAACCCAAAGGATGATTTAAATACCCAAATTTCACAAAAATATGAATAAATTGCAAATAGGTTCCAAATCAACCAACGAAGCCATATATATCAACTAGAGCATCAATGGAGTTAAAGATTAACATTTTTAGCATAAATGGGGGAAAACTAACTTACCCGGATTTTCTCAAGGTTGACGGAATTCAAATATTTTTAGCTCCCTACGATCCTATCGACGATCTAAACATGTTTCAAGTTATGAGAAATGAGAGATAATGAGGGGAAGATAGGTAGAATGAAGAGAGAAGAAAGAGAAGAAAAACTTACCCAAAATGGAGAGAGAGAGAGGGAGAGTTGCTGGGAATGAATGAGGTGAGGGAGAAAGAAAGGGAGTAGGGAGAAGATGATTAAACCAAACTTACACTTAGACCCCTCCCTTACTACTACTCTCTATAAACAAACTCCCCACTAACAATTAAGACTCAACACTTCTACACTAGCACAAATGACCCAAATAAAATGCTAGTCATAATTTATTATAACACATAAAATGCACACATAAATTATTAATTAAATAATAATTTAAATAAATAAATAAGCAAATAAATAAATAATTATTATTTATTACTAATAAAATAGAGCCTAGTTTTCGGGTCGTTACAAGTTCCCACACATTGCATCTTTCAAACTGATTCAGTTCCTCTTGCATGGCTTCAACCCAACTAGGATCGGCAAGAGCTTCTTCAGTCTTCTTTGGTTCTATGTTGGAAACCATAGCAGATGAGAAGAGACTTTCAGCAAATTCTCTACTAAGGTTTCTTGTTAATCTTGGACCAAAGACATCACCAATCACATATTCTAATGGATGATCACGAACTGGTCTAACTTCTCTCGGCACATCTTGTCTGACTGTATCTTGTTGGAGTGATTCTAGAGGAGGATCAAGATCAGCAGATGGAGAAGGAGAATTAGAGTTTTGGGTGTGAGGTGGATTAGATTGAGAGCTTGTTGGGAAGGGCCTTATAACAGAAATTGGTTGAGGGCTAGATCTTTCTTCAGGATGATCAGCAGAATTTGCATCGGCAAATGGATTATGAAAGTTATTGGTAAGATCATGTCCTGCCGATGATGGGAAATAATGAGTATCTGCTGGTTCTTCTACTGAAATGACTGGATCAGCAGCTGGTACTTGACCTGCCGGGTTAGAATTACTGGATTCACCTGTCTCATGAGCACTAGAAGCATTAGTACTATTTGGAGCCTTGTCAGACTCTAACAAATCAAATTCATCAAAGGTTACATGAACAGATTCAACAATTTTCAAAAGTTTCTTATTAAAAACTCGAAAGGCCTTACTGTGTTTAGCGTATCCAACAAAGATTCCTTCATCAGCTTTCTCATCAAATTTACCTCTGTGCTCTTTACCGTTCTAAAGCACGTAACATTTGCAGCCGAATATTTTGAAGAATCTAATGTTGGGAGTTCTGCCTCTCCAGAGTTCATAAGGAGTCTTGTTATGGAATTTGTTGATGAGAGATCTGTTCTGAGTGAAGCAGGCGGTATTGATGGCTTCAGCCCAAAAATATTTCGGCAGCCTAGCTTCAGCAATCATGGTCTTACCAGATTCAATGAGAGTTCTGTTCTTTCTCTCAACGACACCATTTTGTTGTGGTGTACCAGCAGCTGAGAAGTTGTGGTCTATGTTATGATCATCACAATACTGAGCAATACCATTGTTCTTAAATTCAGTGCCGTTGTCTGATCTCATGCTGATGATATCGCTTTCTTTCTGTGTTTGTAGTAGTCTGAATAGCTTGGTAGCAACGGCATAAGTGTCATCTTTGTGACTGAAAGTTTCCACCCAAGTATATCTAGAAAAATCATCTACTACAACCAAGGTATATCTACTTCCCCCAATACTTGCTGTAGTTGTGGGGCCAAATAGATCCATATGTAGAATTTGGAGGCACTTAGATGTTGACATGCAGGGCTTGCTTCGGAAGGATGATTTATGTTATTTTCCAAGCTGGCAGGCCTTGTATTTCTTTGCTTGATCAGCAGACACTTGAGGCAGACCGGTAACCAGATTTGAACCGGCAAGCTTGGATAGATATTTGAAGTTCAAGTGACTGAGTCTCTTGTGCCATAGCCATGAGTTCTCACTGATGTTCTTAGCTACAAAACAAACATTAGCAACACCAGTAATAGCACTTAAGTCTACTGCATAAATGTTACCTTTTCTTTTGGCAGTGAAAAGAGTTTCATTGGAAGCAATGTCTTTCACATAGCAACTGGAAGTAGTAAATACACATTGCATTCCTTTATCACAGAATTGTGATATTGATAGAAGGTTGTGTTTCAGACCATCCATAAGAGAGACCTTCTGTACAGTAACTGCACCTCTCTTGATGGTACCAATACCGATGATTTTTCCTTTGGCATTATCACCGAAAACCACTGGGGGACCTGATGCTTCTGAGATATCGGCAAGTAAATCTGTAAATCCTGTCATGTGTCTTGAACAGCCACTATCTAGAATCCACAAATCCTTGCTTGCACCAGTTGAGGCCATGAAGCATTCCTGAAATAAAATGGTATGCTTATGGTCCCCCTTATTCTTGGGTCCGAGGGTTAGTTCCTCTTTGGCAACCACATCTGGCCACCACTAGAGGATGTAACCTCAGTGGGTCCAGATAGGTGCTTCAAGAGGCATTCATGAGCCTTGTGACCATAATCAGAACAATTAGAACATCTCACTTGACTGATAGGCTGTGGAGACGGTAGAACGTCATTCTGTTTAGTCAGTGCATCGGCAGAACTAGGGAATTGAGCAGGTACAAACTTAGTAGGTTTAAAGGTGCTAGTATTGCCTTTCTTTCCATTCTGTTTACCTTTGGCAGTTACCTTTTTAGGTACTTGTCCATCGGCAGCAGATGTGGCTAGACCGGCAGTACTAGATCTGCTGATGTATTCACCAAGAATACCGTTATCGGCAGACTCAGTATCAGCAACCTTAACATATCTTTGTTTGTGTTTATCATTTCGTTTGTTCTGGTTCTTAGGATACTTCATTGCCACAGCACTATATATTGGCTTAGCATCCTTATGCACTGAGTTAACAGGACTACATTCAACTTTCTCATCCTTTTTCTCGGTCGCACAAGTTTCAGTAGAGCTACTGCTGCTGGAATCAAATCCTAACCCAGATTGGTCCTTATATGACATTTGGGTCTGTAGGATTGTTTCAACAGCAACTCTAAATTTTTTTGTAAGAATCAATAATCCTTGAGAGATGATTGTTTCTTTTCACAAGATCTTCGATCTGAGCTATCAATACTGCTACTTGGATTTTGAGATCCAGGTTTTCTTTCTTTAGAAGAACAGACTCAAGCTCATGTCCTTTGAGAACCTTAAGTTCAGACACAAGCAAGTCATTCTCTGCAGAAATTCTATTGAAATCAGCAGCCATCACTTTATGAACGCTACTCAGCTTCTCATGATCAATAAAAAGTTCATCCATTGTCTCTACCATTTCAGCTTTGGATATTTTAGGAAAGGGGTCAGCTAAAATTTTGGTGGCAGAGGGAATAGGTTTGGGAGAGAAGTCAGGTAGAGAAGAGATGGGTTTGGATAAGCTTTTGGCAATGCTAGAATGCTCGGTGAATGAGAATTTTTTGGTCATTGGTAAGGGTTTAGGTTTGATGGCAGTGAATTGAATAGAGTTACACTGACCATAGAGAGAGGTTCCCACTTGGTGAACTCTGTATCCATTTGGGTTCTCTGCTTTGAGACTAATCTCTTTGAAGTGTGGTTGAGGTCTTCCAGTAGCTTCTTCTCTGACTGGAGATCTTGGAGGAGATGGATCTCGGTAGACTGGAGTCGGTAATGTGGATGTATCGGCATCTTCCATGTCTAGGGCGACAAAGCTTACATCGGCATCTTCATCTTCATCATCATCTTCATCTGAGTCAGTTTCACACCAAACCGGCAAGGCCTTTTCTGTGCTTTCATCGGCAACAAAGCTTCAAGACTTGTGATGTCTCTTGTTGAATGACTTCCTCACATACTCATATTTTGGTTGAGGACATTTAGAAGCAAAGTGACCAGGTTTTCTGCAGTTGAAGCAAACAAGATCACCTTTGTTGTTCTTTCCGTCGGTAGCACTTGTTGAGGGTTTTTTGTAACTTGCTGGTTTTTGAAATGTTGGTGTGAATGATTTTGGTTGCTGGTAGCTTCCTTTCTGCATCCTTTTAAAGTCTTTAAACCTTTTGTAGTTCCTAGCGAAGGCGGCAAATTCGTCTTCTTCCATAGGCTGTTCTGAGGTAGTTTCAGGGGTTTTGGAACTGCAGGGTATAGGATGGGGATCTATAGGAGGGAATTTGTTTGAAGGGAAGGATATCTGTGACTGAGCTGATAGAGACAAGTTTTTGAAATTTTTATCGAGAACGTTAAGTTTTTGCAGTTCTCTCTCATACAGAAATAGACTAGACACAAGATTCTGAATAGAAGTCTTGTTCAAGTCTCTCACTTCTCTAACAGCGGTGACCTTGGTATGATACTCATTTCCCAAAGAACTTAGAAAACGAATATCCAGGTCTTTCATAGTATACACCTTTCCTAATGAAGCACATAAACTACTTACCTCGCAGAATCTGTCGTAGGCACTCCTTAGTGATTCACCATCTTGTTTCTTGAAGGATTCAAACTCAGCAATACAATCGTAGAGTTTGTTGTCCTTTACCTACTCATCACCTTCAAAGTATGCAAGGAGCTTGTTCCAGCATTCTTGAGCCGTGGAGCACAAGTCAATGAGTTTATATTGCTTGTCGTCCAAACCACAAGAGATAATGTGGCATGCTTTTCCATCTAGGGCAGCTGAAAGTTTGTCATCCTCAGTCCATTCCTCTCTTGGTTTCTCAACCAAGGTTTCTTCAATCTGAACATGGGTTTCTTGTTCAGTGTCACGATCAGCATGTTGTGTCAGCGGAGTGGAGGGAATAGGTCTATAGGTGGTTGAGACTTTTAAAGGAATGATTGGACCACCTTCTATGACCTTCATCAACCGATCATCGATTGAGTTCATATACTTTATCATACGAGATTTCCAGACACCAAACTCGTTGACATTTAACAACGGTATGGTAGTGATGTTAAATGACTGCATGATTTTTCCTGCCATGGTATCGGCAATACAAGCTGCAAAGCTTGGAAATTTCTTTCAAAATTCCAAGCTCTGATACCAATTGTTAGGCCCAATTGGTAGGAAAATAGGCTAGGGGGGGTGAATAGCCTTTTTAAAACTTTTACAAAGAAACACTTTTAAATGCAAAGTCACTTATCAGTTTGCAAACTATTATCAGTAAGCGCAGCGGAGAAGATATGACTAAGTTTTAACTCACACTTAAATCGGTAAGAAATAGTTTTTAGAGCTTAGTTTAAACACAAAGTTGTTTCTAAAAGTTCAATGCAGTTTCAAGAGATTGGTCAATGGAAATTACAATGAATCAGTACGAACATATGCAATCTGCCGGTGATAGAATTCCAACCGGCAATGATAAGGTAAGCAACAGAGACACAGGGATTTGGAGAGGTTCACAGTGTAAATACTGCTACGTCCTCTACCAAGTTTGGTCAGAACATGGATTTGGGTTAAGAGTACTATTAGATATCTCTAGTCTATTACAAGCACGGCTTTTCCGGTACACAAAGAGTAAGTTCTAGAAATTTCTAATGGATCGTAAAACAAATCTGACCAAGTGTTTTTGAGCGGCAAGTTCAAGAGAACTTATCTCACTCAGGTGGGTGTGTGAATAACTTAAACAACGTATTCCTTAAATGATCTAGTTCGGGAATACTAACAATGTTGTTTGAGTTGGTGCACAAGTGTATGTCCTATTAAATGATCTAATGATTATCTGGACACAGAATGTTTGAGTCTTTAATTAATACTCGAAAACATTCAACTCTCTTCAATGCTCTATTTTCACCAACCTTCTTCAATGCTCCAAGTCCACTATTTATAAGAGGAGTGAATGTCTTGAGTCTTGTAGAAGAAGGCTTGCAATTTGAATATCCAGCTGGTAGTTGAGGAGCATTAAATGTGGTATCTTTAGCATTAATGGCGAAGATATGTGGTACACGCATGCTTGCAAAAGTCTGATGGGTAAAGACCCCTTTGTCTCAACCGGTTACCTGCAAAAAGCAAGTAGGGACAAAGTATAGCTAAAACTAGCTATGTGTCAGACGGCGCAGCAATCATGACAGAGCAGTTAAACTACTTTTAGATAAAACAGTATGAAAGGACATGGACAATCAGCAAGGTTGACTTTTAGATGAAACGATGTAACCTGACTGACAGTACATTTCTTTATCGGCAAGTTTAGAATGGAGTTGATTGGAAACTTCTTTAGTAAGTTGATCGGCAACTTGTTTACTGGTCTGCTGATTTGCTTCCTCTTGCTGGTTTGCCTTGTTTGAAGAGTTTGAATACACCTGTGCTGGTCACCAAGAATCCTAAGAGTACCTTACAAAGGTTCTAATAAAATTAGGGGATCCTAAGTGACAACTATGATTGGGATTAAGCAATTCTATGTCCTAAACATATATTTGAACAACACTTTGAATTTGGTCTTTGATCTTGGTGGAGAAATTGAAGCTTTAATCACGAACAAGTAAGAACACGAACTTGAAGATGATGAGCTTCACCCTCTAGGGGTATCCACACTTTGAACGAATATCAAGAACACTTGATCTTGGTTGCTAGACCAAAATTGTGAAACACGTTTTCACAATTGATATGAACTATATGGAATATTATTTGTGTATTATTTTGTTCTTCAATCTAGGATGTCTTGGAACAAAATAAAACTCTCTCAAACTCTTTGGAGACTTGCACAAAAGCTAGATCTTGTTCTGGCCCGAATTTGGCTGTTTATATACAAGTTAGACCTATTCCAAATAGGAAACTTGTGTCAAAACCTGTCCAAAATCCTTTTCCTAATTAAATCAGGAAATCTGTCCGACACACTGTGCGGCCGCCCAAAATCAGGTGTGCGGTCGCCCAAAACATGTGCGGCCGCCCAGCCTGGTTTGTGCGGTCACACACCAGGATCAGAAGGCCTTAATTTTCCAATATAGTCCTTTAAGGATTCATTCTATTGTGTGTGACCCTCTAGGATTATACTAAGTTGGTAATGGGTTCAAACATGAATCCATAAGATATGATTAAGTTCTAGCAAACCGTCATACCTACCCAAATAGTATAACTAGATACAAGTTCGCATTCCTTTAGAATATGTCACAATCCCTTTGTCACGATCTCATTGAACACAAGTCATGGTCAAACGGTCAACTTGTATTTGTTCAATACTTTCTCGATTCCGAATATGTTGATAATCCAAATGACATTGATCTAATCAATTCATTTGAGTCCGGCCGAACATTTTCATCAACATCATTCCTACGAGAGGCCTAAGCTTGAGATCTCTCCGAAGAGGGACAAATCTATTTAGCTTATTATTCTTCCCTACGTGAATCCGATTATGTCAATCATACACTTTATAACTACCCGATTAAAAGTAGCGTTTGAATATGTCAAACATAATGTTCATCAAGTGGAAGACTATAATAACTTCATGTCTAAGGATTCAAATGACATAACTAATATGAGATATATGTACGACATAGACCATGACATAAATCTCATACAGCGGGTCATGTCCAGTACCTTGTTCCAAACAAGTACCCATAAATCTAACATGATTATCCCATGATCATTTAGCCTTTATACTAGTGCTTAACAAGTACTAGGGACGGAGATTATTATAAGTAAACATGAACAACAATAATAATCAAAACATCTTTTTATTGATATGAAATAAATGATAACAATTACAACGTTTATTAAACGTGCCTAGGGCACCACTACCAACAGTTTTGGCACCAAAAACATCTTCTTTTCACCTATAAAAAACCCCCACTTCTCCACCATTTCAAAAAAAGGAAGAGTTTGAACACAAGAAAACTATACACAAACTCCCAAAAAAGGATTTCAAGCATTTCAAGACATTTCCCAAGGACGTTCTTGAAGTATTCAAACTTTAGATATTTTTATTATTCTATTTCTCTCTATTCCATCTCTACTTCTTTTATTTTCATCAAGTGTGCAATCAACCCAAACCATTTTGGGACATCACACTAAAGGCCACTTCATTACATTGAAGTTGGCCAATGAGTTATCTCCCCACATTCAAATCTCTTTCAAACCCCCTTAAAACTCATTTTCAAAGTATAGGAAGAACACATTTTATCATATAGACTATGAACAAGCAAGACCAACTTTAGTTGGGCGAAATGGGTGTTTAAGTACTTCCTATTTCGTAACCTAACCTCCGAACCTCAAATACACGAATCTCTGGTTTTTCATAAACAAAAATTATGACATTATTAGGTTTTTCTTATGTTCCTCTAAAACATATGTGGCTACTCTAACAAACGAAATAAAACCGAACGCGACCAAACTGTGGGGCGCCCCACTCGCGTCGGGGTATCTACAGACTTCCGCTGCTAAAATACATGTTCTAGTGTACGTGGATGATTTGGTTATTGGTAGTAATGATACTAAGGTCATGTTGGGTTTTGATGCATTATGCGCAGCGGAATTAAACAGATAAATCAAACACCCAAAATCCCGGATCCGTGCATGTTGATTAAATTAAATACAAGATGAAAGAATACATACCCTTGAAGATCGAATCCATGAACACGAACTTTAAGGTGTTAAAGAAAACACCCTCCATCGGTATCCATACATCGAACGGATATCAAGAACACCTTCTTGATCTGGATTGCTAGACCCAAGGCTTGTTGAAGAAACGATTTCTTCGTGGAATTAATTTTCTCTTTGATTATTGTATTTTGATGATCAAGAATCACAAAATAAATAATCTTACCTCTCTATATTTTATTGTTTCTAAAACAATGGTTTGTGATTTCTAAAATCACCATTAGAGGCTGTCAAACCCGGCTGCATATCTTATATGAGGGTTTGACCTAATTCCTTTTGGGGTCGAGATTCCTTTTCTGTCAAGAAAACTGAATAAACTGGACTGGTACGGGCGGGGCGGCCGTACTGCTCTCCAGGAGTTGTACGCCACTCCAAGAGCCGTACGGTGGCCAGTTTATTTTCCCAGAATTTTAGCCTTTTTTCAATCCGTTCTATTGTGTGTGGCCCAATAGTATTATACTAAGTTGGCAACGAGTCCGAACGAGTCAGAACCCGTAAGTCATAAGCGGACTCTAGCAAGTCATTATGACTACCCAATTAGTATAACTTTGAAAGCCCAAAGTAACCTTATAGAACATATCATAATCCCTTTGTCACGCGATATCATATTGGACATAAGTCATGATCCAAGTCAACTTATGTTGTCCAATGCTTTCTCGATCCCGAGTAGATTGATATGAGCAAATGACATTGAACACATCAATTCATTTGGGTACGGCCGTACACTATTATCAATCTCACTCATCGAGAGGCCAAGAAGATATCTCTCTTGAGAGAGGGACAAATCCCATCTTGACTTATCATTCTTCCCTACAGGAATCTGATTATGCCAATCGTAGCCTTTATAACCACCCAGTTAAAGGTAGAGTCTGAGTACGTCAAAGATAATGTTCATCATGTGGAAGACTATGATAATCTCAGGTCTAAGGATTCAAATGGTATGACTATTATGAGATTTAATTATGACATTTGACCATGACATAAATCTCATATAGACCTAACGGGTCTATCCAGTACCTTGTTCTCCAACAAGTACCTACAAGTTTAATCCACATCCTATGCACCATAATCATCATATGATTATCCATTAAACTCATGCTAGCTCTTCATAAGTGCTAGGGACAATGATTATTATAATAAACATGCAAAAGATATAATAATCGGGTTTGTTATCTCTATAACGATGAAGCTATGATACAACGCATAGGCCTTTCTCAAGGGCCTAGGGCATAATATCCAACAATCTCCCACTTGCACTAGGCCCAATCAACGTGTATCCAATACCCATTGAGCTTAGTTATGATCTCCATCATTGTTGCAAGCAAGCATATGTAGGATAATTATCCTTGTTATCATCATATGGTATTTTGCATATATTATACACTTCCCATCTTAGACGATATCTCGAATAAGACAGAAACGTCCAAGTACATGTTTAGGTAGATATTAGCACCTTGGATTGTGCAATAAGAATTATTGACACAATGAAGGCCATTAAATTAGTGGCACTAGAAACGATTTCTAGTTCACTAATTAGTATTTTGATCCAAACAATTTTCTAGTTGCATCCCATGTCACTAGATACTCAACCCTTTTGTAGAATAGTAATGGTCCATTTAGAACTCTTCTAACACCATTATTATACGTAAACATGTATTTATACTGCAATATTTATCTTTGTTGGTTTGTAAGAATGCATCTATGTAACTGTTACAAGATCATCTTTCATTCCATCAAAGATCAAAAACGCATCATTTAGTTCCTTTTAGAGAACATAAGAGTGCTTCTTAACTAGTGACTTTCACTAGGATCCGATTGGTATTATCTCATCATACTCCAAGTATATGAGACATCCGGTCTTAGTACATTTACATGGCTTACATGATAGATCTAATTGCCGAAGCATATGGAATCCTAATCATGTGCTCTTGCTCATTAGTCTTCCAGTAAGACTAAATCTTGCAAAGATTAATGCCATTAGATTTTTGCAAGTAATCTCTCCAAGAGTCTTGCATAGTGAACTTTTCACTATCTTGTCGTTATTAGTACTTTGACTTTAACCAAACAACGTTTTAGATTTATCTCCATAAATCTAAATTCCAAAGATATAGATGGCTTTATCCAAGTCTTTCATTTAGAAACTCTTTCAGAATGAATTATATGTCAACCACATATATATGACTAGGAATAATATTACGCTCCCACTAAATTTATTGTAACCACAAGTCTCATCTTTGATGAATTCAAACTCTTTGAATACTACATCAAAATGAAATTTTACTCCAAGTAGTTTGCTTCAATCCATCTCATGAATTTCTGCAACTTGCATATTTTATTGGAATTTTATGGATCAATAAAAACTTTTAGGTTGTATCAAACACATCGTAAAGTAAATTACTGTTAAGGAATATATTTTTGACATCCATCTGTCATATTACATATTCGAAATATGAAGTCATAACAGTTAGAATTCTAATAACATTAAGCATGACTACGGGTGATAAAGTTTCATCATAATCAACATTATAAATTAACTTTACTCAATTAGTCGTGCTTTATCAATATGCACCTTGCGATCCATGTCCGTTTTCTTCAAGAAAACTCATTTTCTATCCTATGGTTTTTAATCCTTAGGGTAGAACAGTCAAGTTCCAAACTTGATTATTATACATGGATTACACTTTTAGATTTTATGACTCCAAGTCATTTATCTAAATCCGGAGCAGACATTGCATTTTGATAGGTAATAAGTCAATCATTCGCAATGATATCTTTCTTATTTCTTTCTATTATGATAAATCAATATTTCTTGTTATAGACAGTATCCTATCATATATGCAAATATATTGTGAATACTTGAACGAATTTCAACAACTCCTTGTGAAGCTTTGTTCAATTTCCATCTTTAGGTTCTATGTCATTTTCTGGGTTTCGAACTCTTCGAGATATATTTTACTCCCACTAGTTCTTTAGAGATAAACGATTTATCTAGAAAGTGTTATTTAGAGTAACAAACGATTTGTACTCTAAAGGTTATAAAATTAAGATATCCCATAAAATACATTTATTAGATTTAGGTGTGATTTTGTCCAAGACAACACTTTTCTCAAAAGTATCACATCACAAATTTTTATGAAAGACAAACCAAGTTTTCTTTCATTCCATATCAAATATGGTACATTTAGAACCTCCTTAGATGAAACTCAATTTAGTGTAAGCGCAGCTGTTTCCAGCATATAATCCAGAGGGTTAATCAAAGATCAGTTTGACTTGTCATGAGGCGAAAAACAGCAGTTTGCAGATAATCTGCAGGTTTCTCTAAACAGGAGCCGTACGACTCGGTACAAGGCGTATGCCTTAATAGCAGCCGTATGGTGATGGTTTACAGATTTCGTTTTTCTTATTTTGCAGACTTTCTGCATAATTCTCATCATATATATGGTTCAAATATTCATTACTTTGATCAGATCAGAGTACACTAATACTTTTACCATGAGATACCGAAATCTATTTCCAAGCATTGTTACTTTAGTGAACTACATACATCAACATGTATTAATTCAAAAGAGTATTTCATTTTACTACTAATTAGTAAGAGGTGTCTATGATCAATTTCTAAGATTCACATATATCACATAATTCAAAATTATGTGAATTTAAAAGTCTGTCCCATGGAATTTTATATATGTGTTTCTTATTATTGATATAGACATTAATGCTTTCAAGAATGCAATGCCTACATCCTTAGATTCAGATTTCTTGTTATTTATGTTATACTTATTATTTTGTTCTTCCAAGATAAGGTTATAAACTTTCATTTATATGATTAGCAATACAATAAAACAAATCATATTTAATGGAACACTTTCTTATTCGAAATAAGAAATATCCATAATCTTCTAATGAAGAAACCAAAATAATATTTCTACTTAAAATAAGAACATAGCACCATTTGTTCAAAATAAATATGAACTTATTAGATAAAGACACTTCGCAAGTTCCTATGATTAATGTTGCAACCATTGCATCATTATCACCACATAGGTTAATCTTTACCTTCCTTAAGTAGTCTTCTATTTCTCAAGTCTTACACATTTATACAAATGTGGGATCCATATCCGGTATCCAATACCCAAGAACTTAGATGTAGAAAGATGAACATAAATACTTGAAGTCGTACTACCCTTCCTTTTGATCTTTTAATTTAAATTGTAATTCTTCCAATGGTCAATCATATTGCCATGGTAGCAGTTACATCTTTTGGATTTTAGGTTTTAGCCATAAATATTTTTTTATAGGCTTGACAACTCTTGTCTTGCCTTTATTTTAAATCCTTGTCCTTATTAACCTTAAAGTTTGAGAAGGTTTCCATTTGATATTAAGACTTAGCATTTTTAAACATCAAATGTCTCTCAAGAATCATTATCAAATCCGTTTGTTAGTTCCGAACTAACATAATAACTAAGCCATATAAGGTAATTAATATGTCTCTCCATGTTCAAAACATGAGAACTTATTAACATGCCTTTCATTCATCAAATGAATGTTAAACTTTAATTAATCTCAAACTTTTCTTGCCTTTCTTGCTTGTAGGAACGCTTCCTACATAATTGCTTATCGCATAAGCATTCATATATTTCAGATACTTCTAAAGTTCCAAACACATGATAGCAAGTCGTAGGACGATTGACATCTATAGAATCATCCATATGTTTCTAATCAATGTCTTTGTCCACCCTTAAGGCATAAGGTTTCTTTGGAATAGGATTTATTAAGAATTCATAACTTCCGTTCTTGCTTTTGAACAATTCTCAAGCTCATGACTAGGTCAAGGAAGTTAATCTCATTCTCTTTAAGTGGGGCAATTGCAGTAATTATACATGATCACAGTTGAAGACATTCTACAAAATATGCAAATAAATATACACATATATTTCATACCATTATCATTTAGAGATTTATAATGTATTTCATAAATACTCCCACTAAATTATACACCTTCAAATACAACAATTGTATAGTATAATTTAAGTGGGCTAAGATCCAATTTTAATTTAATTTCAAGTCCGCTTTGGCGATACTGCTCAAAATTAAATTAATTAGGTAGACAACTCTTTGTCAGTCATATCATATATGACTCTTAGATCCTTTATGAGATTTGTTAGACATCTTATGTCTAACATGTTTTAATCTCATCTTGTGCCTTAGGCCCAAAACTTTGTCTTTTGATAGCCTAATTAGGTCAAACCACGTTAAACGTATAGGAATCACTCTTTCCTCATCTTGCTCATACACTGATAGAATTAATGCACCTCGCTTTGGCAGAGCTCACATAAAACTACCCGGTGTACTTACAAGTGTTTTAATAATGGATTGACACATGACTTAAATTTTAATGAAGGTTCATTTAACATAGAGACATGCATCATATATTTAATTATGTCCAACATAATATAATATAGTCTTTGCATAATTAATGTTAACTAATCCAATTAATTAACATAAGCAAAATCTTGTGATATAATTATGAAGCAACATAATGGGGACGGAATCTAAATTATCTGTAAACAATTTACAGATTGGATATTTCATTCGCATTCCCAGAAACAAGGCTTAAGCCTGCCATTGGTCCATGCAATGAATTAGTCCAAATTTAGTTTCCTTCTCTTGCAAACAATTTGCACTTTGTTCATAGGCATAAATTCTTAAACTTTTGAATCTGCAAAACATCTATATATTAAGAGCACAAAACGCACGGTCGAAACTAAGCCATGAAGGCATCCACAATCCCGTACTAAAATCGAGAAACCAAGTGATTTTGTATACGGCCGATACTAAGCCAAAAGGCATCCACAATTCCGTATAGAAAAACAACTTGTTTCAAGATCATTCATTGTCTCATCAATATCATAGACTATAGCAATTCTGAACTCTACAGAACTCTGATTTCTACAATTTTCTGGATTAAATCATATTTCAGGAAACACGGTTTCGAAAACCAGCAAACCAGATTCAGTTCCTGATTCGAATTATGTAAACAATTTACAGAACAATCAGAAAATCCAGAAAACAAAACAAAAACCAAGCCAGCCGTACGACTGCAACAGAGGCGTGCGGCTTCTAATCAGCCGTACGGTGCCCATGGTCAGATTCCCAGATTTCCAGAATTTCATAAATTCGACCAATCTCAATATCGTGTTCATACATAATCAGATTACAGAAAACACGAAAATACAGATTACGAATTTTAACTCATCTAATTCGTATAATCAATAACCAATTTATTCCACATACAAATTAGATCAAGATTATAAATAAATATAATCTAATTATAACATGATAATCTAAGCATGCGATTATACATATGAATCCAATTAATATTACAATCACATAATCCCCATACTCATGCTCATAAATTTCATATCGCATATAAAATTCAAATCACACATTCATCTTTATCTTCATGCAAAATTCATATAACCGAATTAAATAATTTAAACATGATGTATTAAAATAATCAACAACGAACGGGGCTCTGATACCACTGTTGGGTTTTGATGCATCATGCGCAGCGGAATTAAACAGATAAATCAAACACCCAAGAGCCCGGAACCGTGCATGTTGATTAAATTAAATACAAGATGAAAGAATACATACCCTTGAAGATCGAATCCATGAACACGGACTTTAAGGTGTTAAAGAAAACACCCTCCATCGGTATCCACACGTCGAACGGATATCAAGAACACCTTCTTGATCTGGATTGCTAGACCCAAGGCTTGATGAAGAAACGATTTCTTCGTGGAATTAATTTGCTCTTTGATTATTGTATTTTGATGATCAAGAATCACAAAATAAATAATCCTACCTCTCTATATTTTATTGTTTCTAAAATAATGGTTTGTGATTTCTAAAATCACCATTAGAGGCTGTCAAACCCGGCTGCATATCTTATATGAGGGTTTGACCTAATTCCTTTTGGGGGCGGGATTCCTTTTCTGTCAAGAAAACTGAATAAATTGGACTGGTGCGGGTGGGGCGGCCGTACGGCTCTCCAGGAGCCGTACGCCACTCCAAGAGCCGTACGGTGGCCAGTTTATTTTCCCAGAATTTTAGCCTTTTTTTCAATCCGTTCTATTGTGTGTGACCCAATAGGATTATACTAAGTTGGCAACGAGTCCGAACGAGTCAAAACCTGTAAGTCATAAGCGGACTCTAGCAAGTCATTATGACTACCCAATTAGTATAACTTTGAAAGCCCAAAGTAACCTTATAGAACATATCATAATCCATTTGTCACGCGATATCATATTGGACATAAGTCATGGTCCAAGTCAACTTATATTGTCCAATGCTTTCTCAATCCCGGGTAGATTGATACGAGCAAATGACATTAAACACATCAATTCATTTGGGTACGGCCGTACACTATTATCAATCTCACTCATCGAGAGGCCAAGCAGATATCTCTCTTGAGAGAGGGACAAATCCCATCTTGACTTATCATTCTTCCCTACAGGAATCCGATTATGCCAATCGTAGCCTTTATAACCACCCGGTTAAAGGTAGCGTTTGAGTACGTCAAACATAATGTTCATCATGTGGAAGACCATGATAATCTCAGGTCTAAGGATTCAAATGGTATGACTATTATGAGATTTAATTATGACATTTGACCATGACATAAATCTCATAACGGGTCTATCCAGTACCTTGTTCTCCAATAAGTACCCACAAGTTTAATCCGCATCCTATGCACCATAATCATCATATGATTATCCATTAAACTCATGCTAGCTCTTCATAAGTGCTTGGGACAATGATTATTATAATAAACATGCAAAAGATATAATAATCGGGTTTGTTATCTCTATAACAATGAAGCTATGATATAACGCATAGGCCTTTCTCAAGGGCCTAGGGCATAATATCCAACAGGTCATTCAGCGATTCAAAGAATAACTTAGTACATGCTTTCACATGAAAGACTTGGGACGACTTAAATATTTTTTGGGCCTCGAAGTTGCTACGCATCCTGACGGCATTTTTCTTTCTCAACGCAAATATGCCGTAGACATTTTGTTTGAGACTGGGCTTCTTGGTGCTCGACCTGCACCTACACCTATTGAGCAGAATCATCGTTTGGCATTGACTAAAGATGTCGCCTTGCGTGATCCTGAGCCATATCGACGTCTAGTGGGGCGTCTCATATATCTCACTATCATGCGACCGAAGCTCTCATACAGTGTGCACACTCTTGCACAGTTTATGACTAGTCCAAAGATGGCCCATTGGACTGCTGCTTTACGAGTTGTACGGTATCTTAAAGCACATCCTGGTCAAGGTATTTTGTTGAAGAAAACATTTGAACTTCGCCTTCGGGCTTTTTGTGATTCAGATTGGGCTAGCTGCCTACTTACACAGCGATCTCTCACTTCTTATTTTGTCTTTCTTGGTGATTCTCCCATTTTATGGAAGACAAAGAAGCAGATGACTATCTCTCGTTCTTCGGCTGTAGCCGAATACCGTTCTATGGCTAGTGCTACATGTGGACTGTTGTGGCTTCGTGGCTTACTACATTCTTTTGGCATTCAGCATCCAAATCCTATGATTCTTCTTTGTGACAGCCAATCACCCCTGCATATGGCTCAGAATCCCGTCCACCATGAACAAATGAAACATATAGAAGTTAACTGTCATTTTGTTCATGATACTGTTCAGACAGGTGTCATCACAACCGGCTATATTCACACGACTGCACAACTAGCTGACATTCTTACAAAGGCATTGGGTAGTCGACAATTCATTCATCTCCTGGGTAAGTTGGGCGTTCGTGACCTACACGCTCCAACTTGAGGGGGGGGTGTTGAGATATGGCCGAGATATGGCCTGAATATTCCCATATCTCGCCATTATCTTTCTTGTTATTTTGCGATATATTTTCCTTTATCAAATATTGTAAATAAGTTAGGAGATAATATTTAGCATATTTGTAGAGATTCGGGTAGGATTTTTCTTGTTCACCAAGGATTGTATTTTGTATATATATTCCAATGTAAAACTCGGCCAAAGCAAAGGAAAATAATTCAGTTTTCCTCCATAATTTTCTTCTTCTCCTCTGACTTCTAACCAAGCACTTAATGCTTGATACGTCAAACACCCCCTTAGCCCTAAACCATACAAATATATGATGTTGGATTAAACGCAAAATACGTAACACTTTGAAAAGCTTATGGTTCAAAACTTCAAATATTTATTTAATCATTTTGTCTTATTGTGGTGGCCGAGGATAATAATGCCAACCTTTTCCCGAACCAAAACCCAAGAACCAATAAGGGTAACTTGGTCATTAAAATAACAACTTAAAGCCAATTGTTTCGTGTTTCCCCAGCTACAAGAAAGTTGACCCCACCCCACGTATTCAAATTTCCTCCCTGCCTTTCATGGCGGTGTTATATATTTGAACGTACCGGTTCTCATTCACGGCTATTTTTTTCCATATCCGCTCCCAAACGAAAATTCCGCTCGCTCTTGGCTCCCTCCGCTTGGTAACCAATAAATCAAAATTTTAGGGTTCTACGAATTTCCCCTGGCGAGAGGGAGGAGCGCGAATGGTTTTCTCCGTTATCTTTGGTTGAAACACAGCCGCCGATGAGTTGTTGTTTCAGTACAGCAGGTTGAAAAATGGATGAAGATATGGCTGATTTGAATGGAGATGATTTTTGGTCCTCTGAGATTGATTTTGATTACGAATTTGATGTTTGTCGTTTCTTCGATTTTACTCGCCCTGAATCTGATGCAGACGCCTATGAAGCTGAACGCTGGTTCCATTCCGCTCCCAGTTATCCCCCTTCTCGTAAGCATCTTCATTCATAAGTGAACATAACCATTTTTTATTTTTATTTTGTTTTTATAACATTTTGAGTTTTTATCCTTGCTTTTGTTTGTTAATGTCATTAAACCTGGAAGAGATCGCGTTTAGAAATGACGAAATTATTAGTTTGGTTTGTTCTGATTTTTGAGTTGTTTGTTATCGGTGTGATTCATGTGTTGTTTAATTATCTTTGCTCCCTCTGTTCCGTTGCTGTTTAGTAATTCAATCAGATTTCAGTTAATATATATATATATATAAAAAAAAAAAAAAAACAAGTGAAAATGGGAATAAGGTATCAGTCTATTATGTTGAGTAATTTATTTGGATTACTCTTTGAAATTTCCTCTCATTTGCGTTTGTTTTCCTTTCTATGGGAGTTTTTAGCTTTTATAGTAAAGTTAAATTTGGAGAAGGACTTTTCTGCGCAAGTAGAAAAAAGCAGCTCTCCAAAGGTACAAGGATGTGATAACTTGAACTCTATCAGCAACAATCCAAATGTTGGCAATAACCATGGAATTTCTTCATCGGAAATGAACACTAAAGGTATGTTTTTCTAAGTCTTAGATACCTTGTTAAAATTTGGTGTTTGTCGAAGTTATAGTTTGTGTACATGCTGCTGACATTATGTTCTTAATTTATTTGACTATTCATAAGTAGTGAATTTTCACATAGTAAATAGCATTTTCACCTTAAGCGCTTTGCCATAAAATTTGGTTCCAAGATCATCCATATTTGATCCAGTGATGTCTTGGCGAGAAAACTATTTTATTTTATTTTTTTGGTACAAAAGGAAATATTGGAGAGAATACTATTAATGCCACATGTATATCACCATAGATTAGAGCTGATTTCTTTGTTCAAAAGACGTGAAGTTTCTCGTTACACTTTATTCTATCTGAATTAGCAATCCAATGATGGAACTTTGAATGAGCAGACATGAACTGTGTTTTAGTCTTGTATTTCTTACTTTTAGAATCTAACATTGTACTTATATTCCTTGTTTAATTCAATCTTATTAGGTCTGAAACAACCAAATCGTACTAAAGTTACTGTCAAAGCTGAAACAAAGTGCACGGTCAAAACAATTAAACCGAGGGGTTCTACTTTACTTAAACCTACAGAAAGCCATTTAGCCAAGCAAAAGAAAGCACGTGATCTAAATTCCATCCGGAAAGGAAGGTAACTTCTCTTTAAGTCATTCTCATAAAGTTGAAATATTTCTTTATAAGATCAATAACAGACAGTGGTCTCAATTTTAATGCTTTCAGATGCTGGCTCCTACCTGCCCTCTCAGTTATCCTCATTTGTTTCCAATGCTACTCTCTTACATTTTCTTTCGTCATTTAATCTTCCATTTACATATCTAGATTGCAGAATCCATCATCAAGTACAATGAACGAGAAAAGTTTGCAGAAGTCTCCTGGATATGAATTCGAAGCCACCAAAAGACAAAAGCTAGATATTGGTTACTTGCGTAAGGTGCGATGCTCGATCACTTGTACACACTATCGTTGTTTAATTCCTTCGATATTTACATTCAAATGTTAAATGGGGTCTCTGTTGGCTGTAGCTTTAGGATCAGATTAACGGTAGATAGCTTGTCAAAATATTATGACTGGCAATCATGAACAAATGTTGCCTTATAGATTAAATGTTGTTCCTTTTCCATGTAAAAGATGTACTCCCTGTATTTCTCATAGCTTAATTGGTTCCATGTATCATGGATAATTTCCTCGCTAGACTCTCAAGTTAACTATTTTTCCCTCACGTATCAAGCTCAGTTACACTAATTATATATTTAGTTGAATGATATTATCTCAGACAACTTTAGTTGTTATAAACATTTTGTACATACCCTCAACTATTTTGCCTTTACTTTAACCAGGTCGCTCATTTGAAGCACCAAAACTCAATGTTACTAGTTAAAAAGGTAAATAATTATCCTAGTTCATAGCATCAGTTACATTCATTGTTCTTTTCGTCATTTCTAGTTATGCTGCTAGTTATACCTACAGAAGCTAATCTCTTTAATTAGCGAATTTGACTGTCATTCAGGTGGGAGAACTGGAAGGGAGCTCCATTTATTCAAGATCAAGGGTTACCGTTCCTCGAGAGCCTGATCTGGAAACAGCACAAAGAGCTCAAAGGCGTAGGTATGTTCTTGTCAGAGTATTTGTTCACTTCTATCCTGTGTTTTACCAAGTAGGTAAATATTGTCTTAAATTTTTTTCTGCATTTCTGTACAAATATATTTAGTTTCAAGTCCAAGAATGTACCTGTAACAACCGGCCCTTTTTGGCCAAATATTTATTTTTGTAAACTCTTTATTAATTAGTTATTATGTTGGGCTTAGTTAATTAAGAATTGGTGTTGGACTTAAACCCGGGCCCAAGTAAATTAAAACCGTTGAAATTAGGGAATCCTTTTAATTTAGGGAATTGAAACCCTAACCCATAAATACTTTAGAGACCCTAATATTATCATCAGTTTATCACAAAGGAAAAAGAAAGACGTGAAAGAGGGTGAGAACGGCAGAGAGGCGCCGCACAGAGAGAGAGATCGGGTAGGAGAAAGGGAGAAAGAGAGAAGGTTGGAGATTGATCTTCAAGGTAAACCCTAAACCTTCCTAACCTTTTCTTATTCATCTTTGATTAATGAAATCATTAGAAAATCATGGTTGGGGAACCCTAAATTGAGTAGTGATGAACTAGGGTTTGAGTAATATGGATTAAGAAGGAGAAGAAGATGATGAATGTTGTGTGTGTGTACTGATTTATGTGTGTGTATGTGTGCGTGAAGCATGTGTGTGTGTGCGTGAAGTGTGTGTGTCCAGTGTGTGTGTGCGTTATGTATGAACTGGGTGTGTGCGTTAGGTGTGTGTTCTGTGTGTGTGTGTTTTGTGTTATGCGTGTATGTGTGTGTGTTTTAAAAGGTGAAAACAGTGTGTGTGACGTGCTGTGAACAGTGATTTTACGTGCTGTGAATAGTAACTTTACGCTGTGAATAGTGTGCTGTGAATAGCAACTTTACGCTGTGAATAGTGTTCTGTGAATAGTAATTTCATAAGCTGGGAATAGTGTTTTAATTAGGATTAATGCAATCCTAAAACTTATTATTTGGGAATTGAATTAATATAACCCTAAGGGTATTTTAGTAATCCGAAAGGGATATTTTGGGAACACAAATAACGGGTAGAACGAACCCTAACAAAGAGTTTAAGATGATGAACTCGTGAAGTTAAGAAAGTAAAATAAAGCCTAATGGGGACGGAGAATTAAAGTAATTCATGTTCCTAAGAAAGCCGTGTTTGCGTGTTTGTAGATTTTGCACGTGAATTTGCTAAGTGAAGACTGCAAGGCTAAGGTAAGTGATTACGTTCCTTAGTTCTTGAAGTCTCTATCCTTTAATGTAGGATTTCTTATATTTCTTTCAAGAGTAGTTACCAAGTGGCCGGTAACATTTGAAATCTAAAAAGTTGTGAACGCCTCTTGAATGTTCCTACCCCTTGACATGTTTTAAATCAATGGGTACCAAAAATATATATTTGAAATTGTATGGTGTTCTCGTACCGTGAACACTAAGTTGAAACATTTCTATATCTTAATGTGGTATAGACATTCGCTTACTTTGCTATATCTTAATGTGGTATAGACATTCGTTTACTTCGCTATATCTCAATGTGGTATAGACGGACTAAGTAGGTTAATCTAGTTTGAAATGAAAAAGAACTAGACTTATGTACTGCTTAAATGAAGTAGTTGATTATCATGATAAATCTTACTTAAATGCCCTGATCAGGCATTGCACCTGAAATGGTGACGTTATCTTGGAATTGACGGACTTGAAAGTAAATGCCACGTTCATTTTGAAAAGTTTATTAGTTAACTGCTTTTGAATCTTAACGGTTAACTTAATTGTTTTTATGAAACCTATCTTTGAAAGTATTATTATTGTTTCGTTCTTCCGGTCATCTCTCCTTAGTACCCGGAGAGATCCCGTATGAACTTACTGAGCATTGTTCGCTCACCCCTTCCATAATATTTGTTCTCCAGGATATAAATAGGAGACGGTCTCGAAGGACAAAAGAAGAGTTGTTGAGGTGATAATGAAGATCCTTGATGACGAAGTTTAAGAAGTTTTAGTAGTAGTCAGAATGTTTATTTTGAATGATGGTTATGTCTAGCCGTTGGAGTTTTGAAAGACAGTTAAATTCGCTTCCGTTATTTATTTGAATAGTAGTTAGAGATACTAGCCGTTGATGTTTGAATTATGGTTTAAGACCGTTGTTTTCCCGCGTTTGGGAACGGATTTTATTAATTAAAGGATATTCTATTACTCCGAAATTCGGGGTGTTACAGTTGGTAATCAGAGCTCCGGTTTAGGTTTACATGGGAGACTATAGAAAGAAGTTAAGACTATGAGGATAAATAGTACTTAACATAGATTGGGCTTTAGAACTCTGATAAGGAAGATAGTACTTTTGAGGAAACTTTCTAAATTGGGAAACTTACCTTTTGAGGAAACTTTCTAAATTAGGAAACTTTCTAAATTGAGGAACTTTCCAAATAAGGAAACTTACTATTTTGGGAAAGAACCTAAGATAAGAAACGTCCTTTTTATGTCTTTCTTTTATATGCTTAAGATGACGGTTATTTGACTTTAAGTATGTGATTCTAACGTTGATTGTGTCCAAATTATAGGAAATGGACGGACTTAAGGACAAAATGATGAAGAATTTGAGGCATAAGACACCAAAGGAAAGAGCAGCTCTGAGGCATGCATGGACTGTCAGAAAACTCAAGAAGCAGCTTAAACATGAAAAGAAGAAAACAGACTCTACATTTGAGCGATGGATGTATACTAGGGAAAGGTGGCATAAAGCGGTAGATGAAGTGGAGAAGCTAAAAGAGGCTGTGAATAAGCAGGACGTGTATGAAGCCTCGATAAGGGAAGAATATTACAGAAATTACTACAAAGTCCCAGAACTTGAGGAAGCACCCAATGTGGGGGAAATGGGAGCCAATGAGGAGATTGAGGAACTAGAAGAGGAAGAAGCTGTAGAGATAGAGGTCATAGTGGAGGGCAACGAGGCCGCCCCAATTGTGATCGAAGATGAGGAAGAACTGGAGGAAGCACCGGTTCGTAGGCCGAGAGGAAGGCCAAGAGGCTCAAAGAGTGCACCAAGGGTCCCTAGTGGAAGGCCTAGGGGAAGCCTAGGAAGAATGTAGGCCGTGATTGTAACACCCCGAATTTCGGAGTAATATATAATATAATATCCTTTAATAAAATCCGTCCCCAAACGCGGGAAAACAACGGTCTTAAACGATAATTTCAAACATCAACGGCTAGTATCTCTAACCACTATTCAAAATAAATAACGGAAGCGAATTTAACTGTCTTTTTAAAACTCCAACGGCTAGACATAACCAACATTCAAATAAACATTTATAAGAATCCATTCTGACTACTACTAAAACTTCTTAAACTTCGTCATCAGGGTCTTCATTATCACCTCAACAACTCCTCTTTTGTCCTTCGAGACCTTCTCCTATTTATATCCTGGAGAACAATTATTATGGAAGGGGTGAGCGAACAATGCTCAGTAAGTTCATACGGGATCTCTCCGGGTACTAAGGAGAGATGACCGGAAGAACGAACCAATAATAATATTTTCAAAGATAGGTTTTCATAAATAATAAGTTAACCTTTAAGATTCAAAAGCAGTTAACTAATAAACTTTTCAAAATGAATGTGGCATTTACTTTCAAGTCCGTCAATTCCAAGATAGCGGCACCATTTCAGGTGCATGCCTGATCAAGGCATTTAAGTAAGATTTATCATGATAATCAACTACTTCATTTAAGCAGTACCAAAATCTAGTTCTTTTTCATTTCAAACTAGACTAACCTACTTAGTCCGTCTATACCACATTAAGATATATCTGTTGGGTTTCCAAGCAACATGCGCAGCGGAATTAAGCATTTAAAATTTAATGAAACCCAAAGCCCATAGATCCATTCATATGATTAAGTCAAATACAACAATATGAATACTAGAATACTAACCCTTGATGCCTTTGATTTTGCAACCTTGAATTCGATAGAGACTTGAAAACTTGATCACGATCATAGTAATAATCACGAACTTTGAAGATGATAAGTTTCACCCTCTAGCGGTATCCACACACGACGACGAATATCAAGAACACTTGATCTTGGTTGCTAGACCAAAATTGTGAAACACGTTTCACAATTAATATGAACTATATGGAATATTATTTGTGTATAATTTTGTTCTTCAATCTAGGATTTCTTAGAAAAATAACACCCTCTCAAACTCTTTGGGGCTTGCACAAACATTAGCATTGAGTGCTGGCCGAATTTGGTCTTTTATACACAAGTATGACCTATTCCAAATAGGAAACTTGTGTCAAAATCCGTCAAAATTCGTTTCCTAATCAAATTAGGAATCTGCCACCCGACAGTACTGTGCGGCCGCCCAAAAACATCTGTGCGGTCGCACACTATCTGAAACAAAACTGGTACAAATTGAGCTAAGTGTGCGGCCGCCCAGTCCATACTGTGCGGTCGCCCACTTCCCCAGAATGTCCAGAATTTCTAAAATTCCAATATAGTCCTTTTAAAGATTCGTTCTATTGTGTGTGACCCTCTAGGATTATACTAAGTTGGCAATGGGTTCAAACATGAAACCATAAGATATGATTAGGTTCTAGCAAACCGTCATACTACTACCCAAATAGTATAACTAGATACAAGTTCGCATTCCTTTTAGAACATGTCATAATCCCTTTATCCACGATATCATTGAACACAAGTCATGGTCAACAAGTCAACATGTATTGTTCAATACTTTCTCGATTCCGAATATGTTGATAATCCAAATGACATTGATCCAATCAATCCATTTGAGTTTGGCCAAACATTTCATCAACATCATTCCTTCGAGGGGCCCAAGCTTGACATCTCTCCGAGAAGAGGGACAAATCCATTTAGCTTATTATTCTTCCCTACGTGAATCCGATTATGCCAATCATACCCTTTATAACTACCGTGTTAAGGTAGCGTTTGAATATGTCAAACATAATGTTCATCAAGTGGAAGACTATAATAACTTCATGTCCATGATTCAAATGACATAACTAATATGAGATTTATATATGACATCGACCATGACATAAATCTCATACCGCGGGTCATGTCCAGTACCTTGTTCCAACACAAGTACCCATAAATCTAACATGATCATCCCATGATCATTTAGCCTTTATACTAGTGCTTAACAAGCTCTAGGGACGGAGATTATTAATAAGCAAACACGAGCCATAATAATATATCTTATTATCTCTTTGATATTATGAATAAAATGATAACTTATACAACGTTTAACAAACGTGCCTAGGGCACCAACACCAACAATCTCCCACTTGCCCTAGGCCCAATTCCTTAGGTATCCAATACCCATGGACCCAACATGACCATCATGTCTTAGCTTGTGGAAGTTCCATTTGTTTAGTGTGTCCGTAACGTTATCATTACTTGGTACTTTGCATATATTTACGTCTCTCTTATCAACAATTTCTCGAACGATAAGAAAACGCCTAAGTATGTGTTTGGATTTAGGATGTGCCCTTGGTTCCATTGCTTGATTAATAGCACCACTATTATCACTAATATGGTCTATTGGATTAGCAATACTAGGAACCATCTTAAGTTCACCATGAACTTCTTAATCCAAACCACTTCCTTTGCAGCATTCAATGCGGCAATATACTTAGATTTAGTATGTAGAATTTAGTGACTCTGCTTGGAACCATTCCAACTTACAGCTTCACTATTATTTATAAAATTCAATTGCGATCCTTTTATCATCTTTGTCGGTTTGGAAGCATGCATCCGTGTATCCATATACATCGAGATCATCCTCCATCCCTCCATAGATCATAACAATTCTTTAGTCCTTCTTAAGTACTTTAAGAATTGTTTCACAGCCATCCAGTGATTCTCACTGGTTGTCGGATTAATATCTACTCGTCATGCTCCAAGCATTTAGATATATCCGGCTTAGTACTTATCATGGTATGATGGATCCAATTGCTGAAGCAAATGGCATCCCATTCATTCTCTCATGCTCATCATTTGTCTCAGGACATTTGAGTCTTTGCAAGAAAACTCCATGTAACATTAACAACCGTCCTCTCTTAGAATTTTCCTTGCGGAATCTTCTAATGACTTTGTCAATGTATGTACTTTGGCTTAATCAATTAGCTTCTTCCATCTATCTCTATAGATCTTAATGCCAAGGACATATGCAGTTTCATCCATATTCTTTATTGCGAAACACTTTCTTAACAAAATCTTACAGATTAAAGTGTAGGAATGTCGTTCCAATGACAATATGTCATCCACATATTATAAGGAATAGCACCATGCTCCCACTAATCTTCTTGTATATACACGATTCATCTTCGTGTCTGATCAAGGCCAAGCTCTATGACTTATCAAAACGGAGATTCTAACTCCCAAAGCTTGCTTCAAATCCATCCAATGAATCTTCGCAACTTTCATACATTTTAGAATTTTCTTGACTATCAAAACTTTAGGTTGTATCCAATACATCCTTAAGTGAGTTCCCGTTGAGGAACGCTTGTTTTGACATCATTTTGTCAAATTTCATATTCCAATATGAACATGTGACTATGAAAATTCTAATAAGTTTCTTGCTACCCATGTAACATTTTTCTCCAGAAAAGTCATTCACCTCCTTTGGTTTTACACCTTAGGTTAGAATGATCAAGTTCCAAACTTGATTGTTACACATGGGTTGCCTTTTAGATTCATGACTCCAAGTCATTAATCTAAATATGTGGAGTTGACATTGCATCTTTGATAGAAGGTAAATACTTCATTCCAAATGAACTTTACCTCAACACTTTCTATTTCGAAATATCCAATTATTTCTTGCAATAGATTGTGTCCTATCACATGCGCAAGTTATTGTATATCTTGAACGGAATTTTCACAACTCCTTGTGAAAACTTGTTCAACTTCCATCTTAGGTTAAAATATATATTTTCTAGGTCTCGAACCATTCGAGATACATTTTACTCCCACTGATTCTTTTGGAGATAAACCATTTATCTAGAAAAGTATCATCATAATCAACAAACCATTTGTTTCTTATGAGTAAAATTATTATCCTCAAGTTTCCTTAGGATATCCCATGAAAGTATATTTATTAGATTTAAATGTGAGTGTGTCCCAGACAACTCCTTTCAAAAAGGTCTCACCATCTTAAATCTTTATGAAAGACAAACCGAGTTTTCTTTCACCAATTAACCTCTTTGATGGAATTCAAATTATGTAGTTACAGCGGTTTGTAATACATAACCCCAAAATTAATAATGGAAGATCAATTTGACTTTATCATCCAATGAACCATACCCAATATGGTTTCTTGTACTTCCACGTAGACACATCATTTAGAATGGTGTTTCTTATGAAGTTAATCGTGAAACTATTTCACAACTTAATGATGATTGTCAAATTCTTGGTTAAATTATTCATCATCGTGATCCAATCAGAATCTTTGAATATTTTGCCAAGTATAACCAAATTCTCTTTTAGCATTGCTTCTTAATGCACCATACACATCAAAATGTATTAGGTCAATAAGATATTAGCCTTTACCAATCATAGTAAAAAAAAAATGTCTTGATCCAAGTAAATAAGATTTGCATAAATCATGTGATTCCAATCATATGACTTAAAACTCCGTCCCATGGAATTTCAGATATGCATCTTTTATTTATTTGATCAAAACAATAATGCATAAGAATTTTAATTATTTATGTTATAGCCTTTATTAATTTTGTTCTTCAAGATTTAGGATATAAGATTTATTTATATGATAACACAATGAAGTAAATCATAATAAATAAAGCACTTTTTCTTATTCCAAACAAGAAATTAATATCCTTCATTATCTTTTAACAAAATAATGTTTTCTATTTCATCAGTAAAGTCACTTTACAAGTGTTCTACAAACAATGTTGCAACCATTGCATCATTACCGTGTAGATAAAACTTTACTATAAGTAGTCTTCATTTACTAATTTTCTGGTATCCATACCCAATATTAAATTTAGAAAGAATAATTTATGACATAAAATTCCAAAGTGGTAGTCCCCACTACCATTCCTTTTATTGATCATCCAGAATTTTGACTACAATTCTAAATGGTCAATACATTGCCATTTTTTTTTACAAAATTGCATCAATTAGAGTTATTATTTTAACCATAATTATTTCTTTTAGGTTTGACAACTCTTGTCTTACCTTTCTTTTGGCATTTGACCCTTTTCCATTATGAACCATGAGCTCTGGAGAACCATTCTCCATTCTTCATCTTCGCAGTTTCTCAGCATGTTAATGCAACTTGAAGAAATTCTTATTCATTTTTACATGTTATAGTCCATCACTAAGTGATCATAACACTTAAAACAATGAATTAAGAATGAGATCCATGGCTTGCTCCAATCCAATTGGACAACCAAGTTTCTCAAGATGCTCTACGTAGTCTTTATCTTAAGCATGTGAGGTTCCACTTATTACCCTTTACTCCTTTTGCAAGAAGTGAATGCAATAATGGTTTTATACCTCTCTTGCTTAGATTGCTCTTTGAAACATGTAACTCAACTCCACGCACTATCCAATAGGCTTCCACAAGTTCCAAACTTTGTTGGAGTTTAAGAACACATAATCGTGAGCATGCGACAACTCACATTCCTAGAATCATACTCATGATATCTTGTGATTGTCTATTCCGGTATTGGGTTCTTTAGGAATAGGCCCATCAAGAATGTACAACCCATCTTCTTGCCTTAGAACCATTCTTAGGCTCAGGATCCAACCCATGAAGTTGTACCATTCTCTTTGAAGCTCATCCTTCTAAAGAATTGATCGCAACGAAGTTAGTTGTCATTATCTACAACTCATGCAAAATTTCCAAAATTTTACACAGTACCAATCTCATTAAAGAGATAAATAATGTATTTTCCAAAAATACTCCCACTAAATTATATAACCTTCTTATACATCCAATGTATAATATAATTTAAATGGGCTAAGATCCAACTTTAATTTAATTTTAAGTCCGCTATGCGGATTACACAAAATCAAATTAATTAGGTAGACACCCTGTCAATCATATATCATATGACTCTTAGATCCTTTTATGAATTCTTTTGAAATTGGGCTAAGATCCAACTTTAATTTAATTTTGAGTCCACGGAGGCGGACCGCGCTCAAAATCAAATTAATTAGGTAGACAATTTCTTGTCAACCATATCTCATATATCTCTAGGGATCCAATTTCGAAAGCATGTTTAATCTCATCTTTTGCCTAAGGCCCAAAACTGTTTTGACGCCCAATTAAGTCTAACCATTTTAACGCATGGTTGATGTGCCTCGCTAGGGCGTGCCCACATCATCCATCTTTCTCATACATAGATAAAGTTAATGCACCTCGCTAGGGCGAACCCACATTAAAATCACCCATGCACTAACAAGTGTTTTAATCATGGCGTGGCAAAAAGACTTAAAACTTTCTTGAAGGTTCATCACATATAGCATACAACATATTTATGAGCACACAAGATAAACATGTTACGCATCAAGTTTAGCCACTAAATTAATCTCCATTAATTTAAGCACAACATTTATGTGTCATTAGTTTCTCTATAATTATATAGGATGAGACAATTTCAACTTTGGTTATTATCTCCAAATCAAGACAACCAGAAGTGCGATCGAACTAAGCCATTAGGCAACCACAATCCCTGCACATAATTCAAGAACCAAGAAGTAGTCCATGTGGCCGAAAACTAAGCAATAGATGGTCTCGATGAACGTAGGCCAATTGCATTCACAATTCCACATGGATCTCCAAACTTTGAATCAAGAACTTTGTTTCTCAATTTTAGCAATTATGAACTCTTCATAATTCTAACTTCGTTTTATCTTTGAAACTTTGATTGCGATCAATTTTGGGAAACACAATCTCGATGAACGCAGATTAGCCATCCAAAACTTGAACCAATCTTAGAATCACAAGACTAAAACAAATATGAAAATCAACCCCAAGATCCACACCCAAACCAACTACCCAAAACCCATTCAGATCAGCAGGTCTGGACTGGTTCTGTTACTGGTTTTGTTGGACCTCTCGAAAATTCCATTCTGATTTCAACAAAAATCAGACAATCTTGATCAGTATGTGCGGCCGTCCCAAAAATTACTATGCGTCGCCCAACCTTGGCGGTCGCCCGGGTAATTTTGTGCTGTCGTGCGACGGTGAGATCACAGGGTAATTTTTCAGTTCGAAAATTTGTCTTAAAATTGTTTTTTTCCCCGATTATTAAAACATGATCCAATCAGACTTATAATCAAACAATTCAGAATCCATCATAATGGTTTATTGCGATTGAATTGTGCGATTAAAGTTGTAAACAATAAACCACATAAAATCACATAACACATAAACATCATATAATCCAATATTCATATCATGTTTGGCACATAAACAATTATATACACACAACATGATCTAGTATTGAAATAATCAACATGAACGGGGCTCTGATACCACTGTTGGGTTTCAAGCAACATGCGCAGCGGAATTAAGCATTTAAAATTTAATGAAACCCAAAGCCCATAGATCCATTCATATGATTAAGTCAAATACAACAATATGAATACTAGAATACTAACCCTTGATGCCTTTGATTTTGCAACCTTGAATTCGATAGAGACTTGAAAACTTGATCACGATCATAGTAATAATCACGAACTTTGAAAGATGATAAGTTTCACCCTCTAGCGTATCATCCACACCACGAACGAATATCAAGAACACTTGATCTTGGTTTGCTAGACCAAAATTGTGAAACAGACGTTTTCACAATTAATATGAAACTATATGGAATATTATTTGTGTATAATTTTGTTCTTCAATCTAGGATTTCTTAGAACAAAATAACACCCTCTCAAACTCTTTGGAGGCTTGCACAAACATTAGCATTGAGTGCTGGCCGAATTTGGTCTTTTATACACAAGTATGACCTATTCCAAATAGGACTTGTGTCAAAATCCGTCCAAAATTCGTTTTCCTAATCAAATTAGGAATCTGCCACCCGACAGTACTGTGCGGCCGCCCAAAACATCTGTGCGGTCGCACAACTATCTGAAACAAAACTGGTACAAAATGAGCTAAGTGTGCGGCCGCCCAGTCCATACTGTGCGGTCGCCCACTTCCCCAGAATGTCCAGAATTTCTAAAATTCCAATATAGTCCTTTTAAAGATTCGTTCTATTGTGTGTGACCTCTAGGATTATACTAAGTTGGCAATGGGTTCAAACATGAAACCATAAGATATGATTAGGTTCTAGCAAACCGTCATACCTACCCAAATAGTATAACTAGATACAAGTTCGCATTCCTTTTAGAACATGTCATAATCCCTTTATCCACGATATCATTGAACACAAGTCATGGTCAACAAGTCAACATGTATTGTTCAACTACTTTCTCGATTCCGAATATGTTGATAATCCAAATGACATTGATCCAATCAATCCATTTGAGTTTGGCCAAACATTTCATCTCAACATCATTCCTTCGAGGGGCCCAAGCTTGACATCTCTCCGAAGAGGGACAAATCCATTTAGCTTATTATTCTTCCCTACGTGAATCCGATTATGCCAATCATACCCTTTATAACTACCGTGTTAAGGTAGGCGTTTGAATATGTCAAACATAATGTTCATCAAGTGGAAGACTATAATAACTTCATGTCCATGATTCAAATGACATAACTAATATGAGATTTATATATGACATCGACCATGACATAAATCTCATACCGCGGGTCATGTCCAGTACATTGTTCCAACAAGTACCCATAAATCTAACATGATCATCCCATGATCATTTAGCCTTTATACTAGTGCTTAACAAGCTCTAGGGACGGAGATTATTATAAGCAAACACGAGCCATAATAATAATCTTATTATCTCTTTGATATTATGAATAAAATGATAACTTATACAACGTTTAACAAACGTGCCTAGGGAACCAACACCAACAATCTCCCACTTGCCCTAGGCCAATTCCTTAGGTATCCAATACCCATGGACCCAACATGACCATCATGTCTTAGCTTGTGGAAGTTCCATTTGTTTAGTGTGTCCGTAACGTTATCATTACTTGGTACTTTGCATATATTTACGTCTCTCTTATCAACAATTTCTCGAACGATAAGAAAACGCCTAAGTATGTGTTTGGATTTAGGATGTGCCCTTGGTTCCATTGCTTGATAATAGCACCACTATTATCACTAATATGGTCTATTGGATTAGCAATACTAGGAACCATTTAAGTTCACCATGACTTCTTAATCCAAACCACTGTTCCTTTGCAGCATTCAATGCGGCAATATACTTAGATTTAGTATGATCCTTATAAATTTGGCATGTCGTCCCATATAAGTAATGTCTCCAAATCTTCAATGCAAATACTACCGCGGCTAATTCTAAATCATGAGTCGGGTAGTTCTTTTCATGGACCTTCAATTGTCTCGTGCATATGCTATAACCTTGTCACCCTGCATTACACGCAGCCTAATCCCTTAATCGACGCATCGCTATAAATTACAAACCGTCTGATCCAGAAGGTAACGTAAGAACGGGTGCAGACACCAATCGTCGCTTCAACTCTTGAAAACTCTTCTCACACTCCTCTGACCAAACGTATTTTACTCCTTTTTGAGTCAGTCTTGTCAATGGCACAGATAATTTAGAGAAACCTTCAACGAATCTCCTATAGTAACCAGCCAAACCCAAAAAGCTCCTTATTTCCTAACAGTAGTAGGCCTCTCCCAGTTCACGATAGCCTCTATCTTTGTCGGGTCCATTCTACACCCCCTCCTTAGATATAACATGGCCTAAGAACGCTACTTTTTTCCAACCACAATTCGCACTTCTTGAACTTAGCATACAATTGTTGTTCCCTTAAGATTTGCAACACTAACCTCAATGCTCCTCGTGCTCCTCCTTAGTCCTTGAGTAGACTAGAATATCATCAATGAATACTATGACACATTTGTCCAGAAGTTCCTGAAATACCCTATTCATCAACTCCCATAAATGCAGCAGGCGCATTAGTCAACCCAAAAGGCATCACCAAAAACTCGTAGTGACCATACCTTGTTCCTAAAGGCCGTCTTCCGCAATATCTTCCTTTTTCACCCTCAACTGATGATAACCAGACCTCAAATCTATCTTCGAAAAGTAACACGCTCCCGAAGTTGGTCAAATAAGTCATCTATCCTTGGCAATGGGTACTGATTCCTCACCGTCACGCGGTTCAGTTCTCTATAGTCGATACACATTCTCATCGACCCATCCTTCTTCTTCACGAATAATACAGGTGCAACCCCATGGCGATACACTTGGTCTAATCAAACCCTTATCCAACAGTTCTTGTAGTTGCTCTTTTAGCTCTTTCAATTCTGCCGGAGCCATTCTGTAAGGTGCCTTTGATATTGGCGCGGTTTCTGGTGCCAAATCGATAGAGAACTCCACTTCCCTCTCTGGTGGTATACCAGGCAATTCCTCTGGAAACCACATCTGTAAATTCTCTAACTACTGACAAAGATTCTATACTAATCTCTCCACTATCGGTTTTTTCCAACGTAAGCCAAAACCCCTCACATCCTTTCCTTAGCAACCTGCGAGCCCTCATCACAGAGATGAAGTCCAATCTGGTTCTAGGCTTCATCCTGGAAAACGAAACTCTTCACCAGATGGCAACCTAAAGTGAACTTCCTTCTTGAAACAGTCAACATGGCATGGTATGCAGCTAACCAGTCCATTCCTAAGATTACATCGAACTCTCCCATCTCTAATTCGATCAAATCAACCTCTAGTTCCATTTCGCCTATGCTTAACGGGAACTTTCTATATTATCGACACAATAGGAATTCGATTCTCTAGTAGGTGTATCTATCACTAGAGGTGTCTCTAATTCTTCAGATTTCAAATCATTTGTTTCGCCACTCGCGTACTAATAACGGAGTGCGTAGCGCCCGTATCAATCAAAGCATATACATTTCGAAGGCAGAGTCGAAGAGTACCTGCTACCGAGATCGTTTGAAGCTCTTGCATCTCTAGCCGTCATAGTGAACACAAACCAACGGCCTCCACCTTTGTCCTTGTCGCCATCCTTAGCTCCCTGTGCCATTGTTGTTCTTCTTTGGTTTCTGGGCATTTCAATACGGGTGTCCCATCTTGTCGCAGTTATAGCATTTCTTTTCCTTGAACCAGCAGTCTTCGGTTTTGTGCCTTCCCTGGCAGGACTGACACTTCTCTCGCCCGTCCCCTTTATCACGAGCATCATTTTTTGTCTCCATCTCGGCGGTTATTGAGCCCTTGTTCTGATACTTATTCCCAGTACCTTTTTTTCCACGATTATCATCACTTGGCTTTTCGCTTGTTACCCCCCATCTCGGTTCCATCCTCCGGAACTTCCTTTCCATCCAGTCGATTCCTTTTCAATGGCTTTCTTCTTTTCCTCTTTCTTGCTGCGGTAATTATCAGATTCTTTCTCTACCAACCTTGCCCGGTCCACAATGTCACTGTATGTTGGCAGCATTAGGTGTAATCCTGAACCTTATGCGGTCACTCATCCCGCTTCAAACTTACGGGCTTTCTGCCCCTCGTTATCAAGAAAGTCGGAGCAAATTCCAGCAGCTCTGTGAACTTAGCGCAGTATTATCATCTACTACGGTCATGCTACCCTGAGTCAGCATCAGGAACTCTGCTACTTTCTCATTGCGGACACTTGCGGGGTATACCTCTCATAAAAACACCGTCTTAAACCTGTTCCACGTGAAGGCCTCATCTCCACGCGCAGCTGATGCTCTCTTTCGGCTTCCCACCATTTAAGAGCCTTTCCTTTAACCATGAACGTTGCGAAATACCACCTGTTGTTCTGTTGTGCAAGTCAACGTCTCAAAAATCTTCTC
>JAOWBW010002100.1:0-125000 GCA_026119855.1 Campanula takesimana
TGCTAGCATCTTCTAGGACAAGTTGTTGCATGTTCGAGGGACGGGTATATGATTGTTGAGACCAAGTGATAATTTCTCCAAATATGACCCTTGAAAATGACTTATGCATTGTTAAAGGGGACGGGAACTTTTCTCCAAAATGCCCTTAAATGACTTATGCATTTAAAAGGGGACGGAAACTTTTTTCAAAAATGGTCCTTAAAATGACTTATGCATTTTTAAAGGGGACGGGAATTTTTCTCCAAAAATTGCCCCTAAAATGACTTATGCAATTTTAAAGGGGACAGGAATTTTTCTCCTATTTGTTATTCTTTTTCCTTGTGTAATCATTACGAGCATTGGTATCTGTAAAACTATGTTATTCATACCTTTGCTGTGTTTACCTGCAGGGCGGTGATCCCAAATCTCGAGGGTCGCCGGATGCTTGCTTCTCTTTGTGGAAGCCATGCCTGAGTCCGTTGACGGTATCCCTGGTCCAAGGAGTGGGTGGCACGCACAGGATTGGTGCCCTTCATCGAGGCGGTGGGCCGGTTGGTGAATACCAACAAGAGTATGGGCTTCTCAATGCCCTTGGTGAGTACTGGTGGGATACAACCCACACTTTCCACTTGAGTTGGGGGGAGGTAACTGTGACCCCGGTTGATTTTGCTGCCATCACTGGGCTTTCCTTTGACGGACATCCAGTCGTTTGGAGGGATAGAATGTCTGAGGAAGAGATCTAGGCACTCTTCGGATTCTCGGGCCCCACCAAGGGTTTAGGCATCCTGGTTCAGAACGTTGAGAGGGTCATTCGGGCCAACATCCCAGAGTATTGGGCGGGTCGGATCACAGCTGAGCAGCTTGGGCGCTCCTACGTGTGGATCCTCCTTGGCAACACCATTTTTTGCCAATGCTGACACAACGTGCATGTTTCCCCTTCTTGGGTCACTCACCACTCCCGAGGCCATCAGGGATATTGCTTGGGGAGAACGCAGGTCTGGCGAGCTTACGCTGGAACTCGATAAATATAGCCGAAGGCGAGCAAGTCTTTGGCTTGCTTCCAATTCGTTCTCGGGTATCCTTTTCTTTTCTGCCTCTGTCTTATTGTCCTTTTACCTCATCTTTTTGCACTGATGGCACTTCTTATGTGTCTCCTTCAGGCTTGGTACTACGAGAATTTCGGTAGCTATCCGTGAGACTGGCCGTTGACCGAGACCTAGTTTTTCCGGCCATGACCTGCTGGGCTAGGGAAGCTAGGGAGAAGAGGGGGTCCAAGGATGTGTCCTCTGTTCGTTATGCCGATGTGAAGGCAGTTTTGAGGGTGTCATGCCAGCGGAGCTCACCTTTTCCCTTGGTCTCGTACGAGGGGCAGGAGGTGGGCTTTGATCCGAGCGAGGCTCCGAGGGTGACCCGGCAGAGGAGGCTGTTGGTGGGTTTTCGAGGGAGGCCTTTTATTTAGGCGAGAGGGTGCTTTGGCAGCATGGACTGGGGCTCATGAAGAGGGTACCCGTAGACCATACCTGAGGCCATGTTTTGGTGGTTGATCGGGGAGAGGACCCGCATCTTGTGGGGGTAGATGCGATTGGTTTGATTACCGATGAGCCATACGGACGGTTCGTGGCCACGAGGCTGAGATCGCCACAGGTGGTGGCTTCTGGGGTACTCCTCCGGTGTGGCGGACTACTCTTTTATTCTATACCGATGGCCAGGTTCACATGGTAGCCGTGTCCGTTACCGAAGGGGGAGCCCCTGTTGAGGACATTCCTGATGAAGCGTATGCTTTCTTTCCCATTCTCACGCCCATATCCTCACCTTTCATTCTCTTTTGCTGAACTCTTTCATTTCTATGTGCAGATTGTGGGACGAGCGTTGCTGCGGTAGCCTACCTTCATGGGGCGGGCCAAAAAATGGTTCAAAAGTTTACAGGTTGTTCTCGCAAGGGGACTCAGAGGGAACACGGCTTCGTGCCAGGCCGGAGTTCGGTGAGCGGTGAGGAGAGTCCTCGTAAGAGGGCGTCGAGTGTTGAACTACCTCCTTCCTTCGTCCGCATCAGTCCATGAGTGTTTGTGGATACTTTCTCTCTCCGGGATTCTCTGCGGGCTTCCGGTACCCATGAGATTGCTCCGGACCTTTTTGCCCATCTGACCTTGGAGCGACCTGAGACCTATTCTGTTGACCGTTTCCGGTACTGCTTCCCAATCCGCCTGGCATTCCTTGCAGCCTTCCACCAGTGGGGACATGAGCTTAGCAGAATCCCTCTTCCATTTTGACCCTAGCACTTATTTAACTCGGGGGCCGGGTCTGTCCGATTTACCGCCCCCTGATTCCGACCCGGATTCTGAGTAGTTGTACCTGTCTTTGAACAATTTTCCTTTTGTCTTGTCTTATTTTTGCAAAACAATATGTCATGAAAACTTGTTGCTTTATTGAGGTTTAAACCCCTTGTAATTTGTTTTACGCCTGCTTGGGTCTCGTGAAGACTTATGCTTTCCGATGTTGCGACCCGGAACGTGTTTAGACTCAGTTATGTGCAACTGGGACATACCTTGACAGGGTTTGACAAGTGAAAGTGAGTCTCACTTGCAGGCAGTTTGGTATGGGCTGCTGACACGAAAATTTTCACAAGGACAAACAATCCGTACGGTTGAGACAGAAGGTTGACCCTTTTGACCAATTTTCTGGGTGTTCAAAGGAATTTTGACAGATGAGAAGGTTTATTTGACTTAGGCTGTTTTACTCAAACATGACTTTTCGTCGGTCTTTCCATTGCGCGTTTACGGCTGGTCAGCCCCAGTGTAATGTCTTGCGGAGACTAATCCTCGGTTCCTCGATCGTGGTTTGCAGCCCCAGTGTTTCACTCTTCGGGTTTCTCTCCCTTGGTTGTCCAACATAGCACTTTTTCTTTTTTCCAAATTTCTCTACCCTCCCTCTTTAAGAGTGGCATAGTTGACTCTTGACATGGACATAAGTAAAGTTAACTTTGACACAGACAAGAGCATCTCACACCTGCTCACAACGAGTAGACACACAGAGGATTTTGCGGGAGTGAGTCCCTTTTTCTGAGAGGGGAAGCCTATGGACAGAAATTCACGTGTTTGGCTCTTTCCTAAGATGTGGAAAAGAGACTTGTTGAGGCATTCAGAATCAACCTTAATCAATGTAATCAAGATGTTTTCTTGAACGATCTTGATTATTATTTAGGTCCAATTTCAAGTAATTAGCCTTAGTGTGTATAACTGTCATGACCCGTTGGGATTAAATTCGATCAATGGCAAGATCGGGAGGAGGAAGTGTTTATGGAAGGGTTGGTCATTATCTGGGGAATTGGTCATTGTCTGGGGAACCGGTTGTTATTCGGGGAATTGGTCATTGATGAGACCGGGGAAAGAGAACCGGTCCTTTGGGAGGACCAAGGTTTGGGGGATTCATTCCGTGTTATGACCGGACCCGAAGGTTGCCTACGTTCCCCTCAATGTGAGGAGCTCAGGTCATCGTAGTTCGGCTCTTGGGCCACTTTGGCCGGGTCGGCATCTCGGGGGACGTCGTTGCTGACTTTGCCTTGGGTGAACTCTTTGAGATGGACCCCTTTGGGCGTACCCCTTTTGATATGGACGGGCTCTTTGTGCAAGCATTTTTTTTTTTTTTTTTTTTTTTATTTTTTTGATTTTGACAATTCGGGGAGTCTGTATGTGCACTTATGGCTAAACTTTGGTGGCTAAGCAACAACGTCCTCGTCTTTTCATTGTCTTGGGATACTTTTAATGTGCATCGGGGGTTTGCCTCAAAAAGGTGTCTTGGGTCGTATATCGGGTAGTGTATGTGGGAAGATTTGCCATTGATGGTCTCCTTCATGCCAATGAGTCACAACATTCATTCATCTTAAGATTAATTATTGGAATTTAGTCCCTTTTACGTTAGATCCGTTCATCCCTTTATGAGTCGTTGTTGACTTCTATGTTTGGGGGAATCAACTCATCATATCGGGATATAACAATCATTTGGAAACATTAATGGGAGTGATTCCGAGAGTTAGTGTAAATTTTCAAATAATGCCTCAAGTCTAGGGAGAATAGAAGTAAAAGACAATTCATTTCACGGAAGACTCAATTTTTTACAACTTGGACTTGACCATTGACTCAACCATTGCCACATTGTGGCTTTTACATACTCTGGCCCCGCAGGGCCTTTTGGGAAAGCTAAAGGAAAAAAAAAAAGACAAAAGACTATATCCACTATGGATTTAGGAGACTCTCTAGAACAAAATACTAGGCCACTCCCAACGACTTCTTCTCTTCCTCATTTCTTCTCCTTGTGTCCCTGGCTTAGACCCACTTGCCCTTGTTTGGTGATGATACCCTCATCAATGAGTGCTTGGATGTGATTTCTCAGGGTGAGACAAGCATTTGTGGAATGACCTGGTGCTTGGTGGTATTTGCAATGTTGCTTTGAGTCATGACGGGCTCCAACCAGTTCTGTCCATATCACATGCCGGCCAAGAAGCTCAACCTTACCGTCCTCGAGTAGGTGGTCCAACACTTGCTCTCTTAGCATCCCCATTCGTGGAACCATAGGTAGTAAGCCCCTTTTCCTTGGAGGTGGAATTTTCCCACAGTCGCCGCGGGCTTTCCATGGGATACCGTGACAGGTCGGAGCTGACCGCGGGGCTCTTGTTCGACTGGGCCAGCTGGTTGGGAGCGGTCTTTGGTGGGGAGGAAGACTTCCCGGAAGACCTTTTGAGCTCCTCAATGGACTTTACAATTTCGTGGAGACATTCTCGGGTGTTCCTTGAGTTGTGCCTCTCCAATTCATCGGTCAATTCGGCTCGGCTGTGCAGGAGATCGTACCGGTGATCATATTTTTCCTCAAGGTCCTTCTTGAGTCTCTTTCCCCCCTCTTCCATAGTTCCTCGACTTTCTTATGGAGTACTTCCTTAATATCCTTTCGGAGTTGTTGGACCACCTTGACCGCTTCATTGCGGTCGACCTCTGTCTTTCTCATCTGGTCTCTCATCGTACTCACTGTTCGTTCCAGGAGCTTAACCCTACCCTCTAACCTTTCTTGCACGTCCAGACGGATATCTGTCTCAACTGCTTGGGACTTGTTCTCCATTGTTTCCTATGATGCAAATGACCGACAAACCGTAAGGGCACCGTGGAAGGATTTTTCGGGAAGTCATGCTTCGAAGTAAAACAAAACTCGATACACAAGAGACACTGACTCGAAAGGGGGTAACAAGTTTGACTCTTCTTTAGGGTGAAGAAACCCAAGCCAAGCGTTTTGATGAATTTAGCAATTCTCTTTTTCTCCTTTTTTTAAAAAAAAAAAAAAAATCATTTATTCCTTGGATTATCTCGGCCGGTTTTGTCACATAAGCAAACGTTAGTGCACAATT
The DNA here is from genome assembly GCA_026119855.1 of Campanula takesimana. NCBI lineage: Eukaryota > Viridiplantae > Streptophyta > Magnoliopsida > Asterales > Campanulaceae > Campanula > Campanula takesimana. The sequence continues at coordinate 5,372 of JAOWBW010002100.1, forward strand.
CAAGGGCTCAACCTTCATTATTTCATTTTTCTCCACGCATGTCTTATTCCTAACTGGTCGGAAAAGATCGCTCTTCTTTTTCGCAACTAATCTATAATCCTGGATCAGTGGAGGCCATCGCTACGCCTATAGACCCCTCGTTTTTCACCTGTATTGCACGCTCCCAAGGAAGGACTATCCCGGGCGAGGGTCCTATAGGGCACGCGGCTTCCACCGATCAAAATAAATGAACCTAGGGTCTAGTGCATCGTAAGGTTCCCAATACGCGGGTCATCCTAATGATGTTTAAGCCCCAGTCGGGATCGAGACTTTTCTCCGAAGGCTACACCGAAGGCTGCACCGACATTCTGACATGACCTCATTTTGAATGATGGTTTGTGGGTCCATTTACGTTTTAATGAGTCTTCATTAATGAATATATTTGGGATTAATTCATCATATAAAGATATAGCAATCAATTGTCAATTAAGCTTAATACAATTTTCATGGAATTGATTTGTGTATGTGTAAGGATCTCGTCCTCGGGGGGGGGGGGCGAAACATGCGAGGTTCGCACGAGGATAAAATGCCAAACACGGGAACCGGTCAAATTTAACGGAGTCGCCACATTTTGTTAATTTTAAACCCAACAAAATGACAAAGGTTTGAGTTCAAAGGTTCGGAGGTCAGGTTACAACTTGGGAGGAGTTTTTACGTCCTCTCAAGTTGCCTCGGACAAAGCCGAGTCTCCCTAAGTTAGTTAAAATGTGCATATGTGTGTGTGTGTATTTAACGGAAAACATTCTGTTATTGACTTTATTTGAGAAACTCGGCTGAAAAGGGGGCCTTGAGTGATAAGATAAAGGTCAAAGGGCAAAACAGACAATTTTGCCCTTCTACCTAAAGTAGCCGTACGGCTGGAGGAGGCGATCCTGGGGTTTTACAGTTTGCTCATGGACAGTCCAGTTCAGAATAGAAACAGGGTATTCTGTCTGAAGCTGGACAAACTGTTTGTGATCCCAGTTTGCAAGAAATCATTTTACAAGTTTTATAACATCCTTCCTATGCTAAATGATCATCACTTGGTCCCCAAAGACAAGTATTTGGCTGTGATCATGAGCAATCATAGGAGAAAATCAAGAGAGTTGATGAATGTCCCCTTTGGACCAAAGTTGGTCATTTGGTGAATAAAGATTGGAACTTTATCACCAAGATGACATCTTATGACTTAAAATCCTTCCAAGAGTCAAAATAACACATAAAGATTGGATCTTTATGACCCAAAAGTGGGATTTTGAGGCTAAATCAAAGAGGAAAATGATGGACACTAAGGTTCCACCATCCTTATGATTATCATGGCCAAACAAGCACAACATTTACATGGATAAGGAATATAAATGACAATCAACAAGTCTATGAGTGTCTAGGTTTAGAACCTCTTCCATACAAGGTATGGAGGGCACCTTGGAACTTCTCATAGCTTGGACAAGATAATAATGTACTACCTCCGTCCCAGCTCAATGTGCACACTTGCCTTTTAAGTGGGTGTCGTTGATATGTGCACAATCCAAAAAAGGAAAGTTTTTTATTATTTTTATAATCTTCCACTCATTCTCTCTCTTCCTCCCAACCACTCATTATTCTCCACTCATTCTCTTTCTTCCTCTCAACCACTCATTATTCTCCACTCATTCTCTTTCTTCCTCCCAACCACTCATTATTCTCCACTCACAATACTTTTGAATATAAATAATCTCTCCTTAAATATTGTGCCAAACAGTAAAGGTGCATATTGAGTTGGGACGGAGGTAGTAATAGATAGATATATATAGAGCTTGATAATGGACAAGTCTTGCAAGAAACAAAAGGTGCTTGAAATGGACAAGTCTTTGCATGAATGAATAGTAAATACATGTATAACCAAGATACAAGAAAGAAAATAGGAGTAAGATGAAGAGAAAGGAGGGGGGAGGTGGCTTTACCTATGATGGTTAAGGCCAATCTTCCTTTCTTCTCTCCTTTTTTGTATGTGATCACTCTCACTCTTTCTCTGTGGCAATTCCAGCAGAGTGACCTTTCTAATGTGTATTTCTCACCCCTTGAAATGATCAGCAAGGGGTTCTATTTATAGGGACTGAGGGCGCCCAAACCAGCCGTACGGCTAGGCCCCTCTAGTCCCCAAAGCATCCGTACGGCTCAGCCTGGCGAGCTTCTGGATTTTTCCAATTTTATACCAGAGTAGTCCTGGAATTTATAGTTTATCCTAGGGAGGTCCTGGCCTATCAGCTTATCCCTGAAACGGTGCTAAGGCTACCTCTAAGATAGGTCGGTTTCAGATTGGGGTACTTACAGTATGCAAGATTACGTCTCAAGTCTAGAGAGAAAAGAAATAAAGACTCTTTTTATTAAAGACTCAAATTGACTAGTCCGAGGTGGACTTTAACAATCTAACTAATGTCCAAGGTGGACTTTTCCTAGTAAAAATAAAAGACTAACGTCCGAGGTGGACTACTAAAGGACTCTCTAGAACCTACGAAGACTGAAAGACTTTATTATTTATTTTTTAATGAGGTAGCCCTGGTGTAGTTTCTTCCTTGCTTGGACTTTGGTCACACCCATGTACTCCCTTTGTGGATAAGGGTCCCATCATCGATTATATCTTGGATCTTATTTTTCAAGGTGAGGCAATTTCCGGTGTTGTGACCAATTACGTTGTGATATCTGCAGAACTTGGAGTAATCTGCATTCTTCCCATCATGTTGTGGTTTGTAGTCTTCTAAAGGGGTTAGCTTGCCTGATCTGATGAGACCTTCATATAACTCAGCTAAAGACATCCTATAATCATCGAACTTGCGTTTATAGATCTTCTTTTCATGGACCATCTTGGAGGGTGGTTTAGGTGCCAGTATTCCTTGCTGATGAGTGGTCATAGGAGACATCCTAAAGGGGGAAATATGTTATGGTGGCCCATAACCTTTAAGAAGAGTATGGGTTTTGAAACTGAGCAGGAGGGATAGTGCGGTTGAGGTACTCGTAGATGCCATAGATATCGGATCGGAGACTCTCCTCGGTGTCCTTTAGAGCCTTGTACATCACTTTATGAAAGCGGTCTTTTTGGTTGAGGAGTATAGTCTCAAAAAAGGCTTCTTGTCCATCGAGAGCGGTTCAGGAGAGGCTTGCTTGCTCATTAAGGATAGTCTCATAGTGGGCCGCTTGCTTGTCGAGGATAGGCTCGTAGTGGGCCGCTTGCTTGTTGAGAGTGGTGTTAAGATGGACCGTTTTCTTGTTGAGAATGGTGTTGAGTGGGCTGCTTGCTCCTTGAGAACAGTGTTGGGGTGGAGAGTTGTCTCGAGACCATGGGTAGCAGCTTCGGTTGAGACTTCGATGATTCCTTCGGCGGACATGATGAAGGATTCTGTAATGGTGGTAGAGGATTTAAGTATGTGAATTAAATAAGACTTATAATTAATGACAAGGCATTGTTATAAAATCATTTTTATGAAAAGACTCGATCTCTGTAATTTTGAAATGTTCTTTGAATGAAAAGACTAAAAGTAGTTTGACTGGGCCGGAGCTGCCTATGTTCCCCTTACCATGCGGGAGAGGTCCCACACAATGAGAGGCTCAGGTTACCGTAGTTCGGGTTTAAGTAAGACAAGTGAGAGAGTGACCGCAAGAGGTCAGTGATTTTTTTTTTTAAATCCATAAGTATTTAGAAGATGACCGTAAGGGTCTGTGACTTTTGAAAATCGTAAGTATTATAAGATGACCGTAGAAGTCAGAAAGAAAGGGAGATGACTCGGTCCTTGGTCAAGGTAAGGTTTGACCTAGATGGGTCGAAGGTTGACTAGAGTTGATTTAAGGTAGACTCACACAGCATGATGAATGATTTTAGTTAGGAAGATTAAGATTACTGTTTTGATAAGTGTTCTTAGACTCGATCAATGTTCATGGCTTAGACACAGACAAGGTTTAACCTCAACCGCTCGCAAGCGTACACGGTGAGTTAGATAAATCGGGTGCCACGAAGACAGAGACGATAGGATCGCCTAAGCTGTGCACTCAGTGGATTATCCGGAGTAGGGTGTGCAGTGTGACACGGACTAGTGGTAGTTTGCAATTTTATTACGATTTTTAGGAATGATGTGCAATGCATGAAGAGTTATACTAGCATGACAATTCAGAGTGATAGCATTTAAGCATGAAACAAACATAATAGAGCAGATCTAGAACATTGAAACATACTATGAACACAAGTGTAGTTTTTTTGAAAAAAAGGAGTGCGCGGGGCAGTTAGAACACACACAAAATCGTGAAGTAATGAAAGTCAGACCCTCTTAAGTTTTGAAAAGATTTTCAAAAAACAAAGTCCCCAGCACAGTCGCCGCTGTGAATACGTCCGATTGAAATTAAGAGTAACCATGTTGTTTTATTTGTAGTTAAAACATTGAGAAAACCATTTATGAGAATAATAGAGTTTGGGGGTCAAATTATAATAAGAGAAGAATATTCATGTGATCACTCCTATTGCCCGACGAATCGGTCTTTCTATCATGATCAATGTGCGTGCGTGTGTGTGTTAGTGTTTGAGACCGAATCTGAAGATTTCCTACGTTCTTCTCAACGTGAGAAGCTCAAGTCAGCGTAGTTCATTGATAATTAGAATAAAGATGAAGAAGCGGGATCATGCATAAAGAGGGGGAAGATTAGGGTTAGAAGTAGTTCCTAGATCATATTAGGGTTTGATGAAACCCTAGGATCATCATTGGCTATGTTATATGCACATAATAGGGATTAAAACCCTAGATCTCGTATGTTACGCATGTATAAGTCTTAGATCTAGCATAATAATAAGAATACCATGAAAAATATGAATGAACATGTAAACATGAAGATCGCTACCCTAAACATGACATATATTATGAATTTAGACTAAGAACATGAAGAACGCATGAAGAACATATGAATATGGATGCATAAACATAATGAAAACATGCATAATATAGATCTAGCCTAAGAACATAATAAGAACATAAGTGAAAGGGTTAGGAGACTTACCTTGATCGGCAAGAACTATGATTGAAGCTTCTTGATGATTAGAAGAGGCTTCGAGGGTGCCGAAAAGGCTTAAACTGTCACGACCCGAAAACCCGTCTCTATTTTATTAATAAATAATTAATTAATTATTTATTTATTTGATTATTTATTTATGTGCGCATTTTATATCTCATAATATTATTATGTGTCTAGCATTATTTGGTTGATTTTGTGTTAAGTGTGTTAGTAGGGGTGAGGGGGCCTAAGTGTAAGTTTTTTTAAAAATCATTCTCCTACTCCCTCCCTACTTCCCCTTCTCCCTCACTCTTCCTCACCTCACACACTGCACATCTCTCTCTCTCTTTCCATGGAAAAGGTAAGAAATTTCCCCTCCCTTCTTCCTTCATTTTAGTCATCTTCCTCTCATCTTTTCTTGGTACACATTTTATGAAATGTGTTTAGATCGTCGATAGGATCGTCTAGAGCCAAGAATATTTGAATTCCGTCACCTTTCATAAATTCCAAGTAAGTTTACTTTCCCCCATTTTTATGTTAAAATACTCATTCTATGTTCATGTGATGATTTAGATGATATACATTGATTCTTGGTTGGCTTTTGAAGTGTTTGATTGATTACTCATTTTGTGATATTTGATGAAGTGTTCATTATTGATTTTGGGATTTAAATCTTGATATGGGTTTCTAGATGTTGTTATTTAGGCCCTTGCAAGTTTTAGGTTGTTTTGGGTACATGTTTATGTTTGGTGGAAGTTTGGTTGTGATTGATTTGGAAATTTGTGAAATGGGTAAGAAAATTTAAGAACAGTTGCTGATTCCCGACCCAGAACCAGACCAGGCGCCCGCCCGGGTTGAGCCAAGCGCTCGCCCACCTGGTCTTTTTCCTTCGGCCAACCTACTGATGAAATGAGCGCCCGCCTGCCCCTTTCCAAGCGCCCGCCCGCCCCCTGTTCTGGAAATCTGCCTTTTTTCTTGTTTAAGACTAAGTGGCTTCTCTAGTTTAAGTTTATTTACTCTAATTAACTTAAGTTAACATCGTGGAACACTTTATTAATTGGAATTGGTTCCTTTGTGAATAAATATGTTATGGAATTTGATTAAGTATCGTTTTGGGAATGTTGACCATCCTTGATGTGTTGTTTGGATTGGTTTACCTTTGTGGTGATTTATTTGGAATGGTTCCCTACTTTGGAATCATTAGTTGTTTATTTAAGCTAGTATTTATTACTTAGCATTTATTTGAAAGTCCAGCTGGTTATTTATGTTCGAGTCAGGCAATGGATAATGCTATAATGGCTCAAGCCATGTCCAGTATAGCATCGCCCATTGGTCCTTATTTCCTCATCCAGATTGGCCTTGGTTGGGATGAGCTAGGTTCCTTTGGAAGTAGTATAGCTAACTTTTTGGGTTTTGACATTGTGTCATCTCCCCCGTCCTTTGTGACATGTTACTATTGATTATGGTTCCGGTACCGGGGTTTTCTCTTCAGCTCTTATGCTACTATGAAGATGTTGATTGGTTGATTGTTGAAGCTGCGCAGCGATCCTTTATTTGGTTCTATCAGTTGGGAAACCTTGGCTAATATCCTTTGTTAATTGTTTATTTCCGCTGCTATCTGTTAACTGCTAATTGCTATGTGCTATATGTGATTTATTATTGCTTATTGCATCATAACATGTCATGTAGTTGCATTAGTAACTTATTGAGATTTATCTCACCCCTTTCTTTTCTCTTTGTTTTTCCTTAACCCCCCCCCCCCAGGAGGAAAGAATTAGTACTCGCTGATCACGAGGAGGACGTCGAGTGTGGATGTAACTTTTGGGAAGGTTGTTCCGGTTTACATTATTTAAATGTATAACCTTTGGGATAGTGTCACCAAACTTTGACATCGTTAAGAATTGTGTATTTTGTATTTTTGAGTATAAGCTTGTGGAGCTTATGCTAGTTATATTTTGTTGATGTTAAGCTTGGATTTATAAAACTCGTACTATCATCTTTTGGTATAAAAAATGTAATTTTTATCTTCAGTATTTTGGTAATTGTGTGTTAAGTCGAGGTCCAGCTCGCGAGTCCCGGGCCCGCGGGGTCGGGGTCGCGACAGTTGGCATCAGAGCTATGGTTTAGCCCTAAGTTTAAGTATAGGTGGACTAGTATGACCTAGGAGGGTAGTTGTGTTCGGAGTGAGTAACGGTTGATGTTTTATGCAGGTATTTGTTCAACATGGCAAGAAGAAGAAGTGGTGAAGGTAACGCCGGAACTTCAAATCAGAATGAAACAAGATATGAAGCCCGTGCAATGTTTCAGGGTATGTTTGAGGCGGCCATGAAGGCTATTCATGACCAAGGACCGAGAGTATAGCAAGCACCACCACCCCGTTACGGTTTGGAGCAATTCTTGAAACTGAAACCGGCGGAGTATAATGGGGAACCCGATGTGAAGAAGGCCGACCTATGGATTGAATCTATGGAGAAAATTTACGATGTCTTTGGTTGCACTGGTGAGGATAAGGTCCGATTTGCGGCCTATAAGCTTGTGGGTGCCGCCGAACATTGGTGGAAAGGGATTAAAGCAAGTTGGGACGAGACTAATACATCGTATGCGTGGGAATTGTTTGTGCGGAAATTCAAAGAGCATTTTATTCCGGTAGTTGATCAGAACCGGAAGGAGATCGAGCTTCTCAATTTGGAACAAGGATTGTTGTCCGTGGCCCAGTACTCGGCTAAGTTCACAGAATTAGCCAGGTATTGTGACTATCTTGTGAGGACGGAGGAGCATAAAGCAATGAGGTTTATCCGAGGTTTGAAGACATCTATCCGAACTCAGCTTATAGCTCAGAGGATTCTGACATTCCAGGATGATGTTGATCGTGCGTACCTAATCGAGCAAGACATTGGGGAACATAAGAGGAAGACCGAGGTCGCGAACACGGGTAAGCAAGGAAGTCATGCCAAATCACAACCGCATCAGCGTTCAGATAACCGAGGTAATTCGGGAGGACCATCTCAGTTTAAAGGACAAACCATACCAAGGAATCCGGGTACTACTCCGGGGAACCAAAATAGGAGGATATGCACTTATTGTCAGAGGGAAGGCCATTCAGAGGACCGGTGTTGGAAGAAACAGGGCAAGTGTATCAATTGTGGTCAGCTGGGGCATTTTGCAAAAGATTGCCCGAGGTTCATAGGCCAACCATCAGGGTCAGGAGCTGGTTCTTTTCAGGGTCAGAAAAGAGATGCTGCGGGAAAGCCCAAAGTCCAAGGAAGGGTATTTGCCATGAATCAACAACAAGCTACCAATGATCCTTCCGTTATTAGAGGTATTATTTCTGTGTCTAATGTGAGCGCTCGTGCGTTAGTAAATCCAGGATCATCGCATTCTTACATATCTGTGCAATTTGCTTCTTTGCTAAATGCTGCATTTGAGTCTTTACCTTATGTACTAGAGGTGTCGACCCCTATAGGAGAATGTTTGGTGACTGATAGAGTATTTCGTGCTTGTGATGTGCTTATATGTGGTCGTGTCTTGTGTGCGGACTTGGTAGTCCTTCCGATTCAAGACTTTGATGCTATTTTGGGTATGGATTGGTTGAGCAAGTTTCATGCTTCTGTTGATTGTCGTAAGAAAGTTGTTACTTTTTCTATTCCCAATGTGTCTAAGTTTGTTTTTGAGGCTAGTCCTTTGAGTAGAAATATTCGTTTAATTTCTTATGTGAAAGCGAGAAAATTTTTGCATCGTGATTGTGAGGGTTACGTGGCTAGTGTGCTTGATACCAAGAAAGAGCACAAGAAGAAGAAGAGTAGTGGGACTGCGTCGACTTCAGGTATCTATATGATAGGTGAGCAATTCTAGGGTCACAAAATAAGTTCACAAAATCTTGCTCACACAATGAGGTGGCGATATTTTATTGGTTGCATCGATAATGGACCCGCCTGTATATACCCTGGGAGGAGCCCCAACGCTTGGCTAGAGCGGTGGGTTGTCCTAGGATGTCTATTTATGTTTTAAGTTGTTAGAGTCGCCACCTATGTTTTAGAGGAACATAAGAAAAACTTAATATTTAGCCTAAGTTTGATACGAAAACAGATATTCTTGTTATGAGGTTCGGGGTTAGGTTACGAGATGGGAAGTACTTAAACACCCATCTCGCCCAACTAATGTTGGTTTCACTTGTTCAAAATCTACATAAGTAAAATGTTCTTCCTATTCTTTGATAATGATAAAAGGGGGGTTAAAAGGGTTGTTTTAAATATGGGCAGATAACTCCTTGACCAACTTCAATGGAATGAAGTGGCCTTTGGTGTCATGTCTCAAATTGGTTTGGGTGATTGCACGTTTGATCAAAATAAGAGAAAAAGAAAAGAGATGACGTAGAGAAGGGAGAAAAGAATAGTCTTTTTACCTAGACTCAAAGTGACTTCAAGTACTTCTTGGGAGATTTCCTTTTGGAAATGCCTTGAGAGTATTTTGTGTATTGTATTATTATGTTGCAAAAAGAAGGTCCTTTAAAAGGTTAGAGAAGAGGGGTTTTTATAGTTGAAAACAAGATGTTTTTGGTGCCAAAACGAAGTCACAAAGTTCAGTTTCCCGGGCAAAATCATGTAAATTGAGCAAGGGAGGGATTCTTGGACAGAATCTGTAACAGACGCCCAGGTACGCGCGCCTCCTGCCTTGGTGGCGGGACGCGCACGCTTCTGACCCCAAAGGACGGAGGCGCGCGACTTCAAGATGGCTTTTTTGACAAAATTGATTGGAAAGTCAGCCCTGTTATTAAGTTTAGTCCCTGGACTTAACGAAGTCAGTCAGGAATTTAACGAAACTAACGAGAAACACAAAAAATAGGGAGAAACACAAGATCAAATGTGCGATCGGGGTGTCTACAGAGCCCCTCGGTGACGTGGATTGCAAAGAAAAACGCATCGACGAAAGAAAGTACATCCGCCGAGGACATCACCAAGAAAAAGCAACGACTCGATGAAGACAAGAATTTGAAATTACTAGGGATAGAGATGCGCTCCCTGTGTGAGCGACTTTTGTTGATAGAGGGGGTACGGTAGTATGAAAATGGCCCACCATGGCCAAGGCTTAAAGTCCGTATAGGGGACTAGCGGGATTCGAGAATCCGTCTACTGATAGCGAGATCCGAGAATCCGTCTGCTAATAACGAGATCCGAGAATCCGCCTGCTGATAGCGAGATCTGAGAATCCGTCTGCTGATAGCGAGATCCATGAATCCATCTGTTGATAGCGAGATCTGAGAATCCGTCTGCTGATTTGGAGTCCGTATAGAGGACTGGTTGGATCCGAGGACTTGTCTGCCGCTTTAAAGTCCGTATAGAGGATTGGCTGGATCTGAGGACCCATCTGCCGCTTGGAAGTCCGTATTAAGGACTAGAAATGAATTTGAGTAGACTTTGTTGATAAAGAGGTAGTGATTTCAATGGTTCACCATGGACCAAATTACTGCTCGGAGCTGTATGCTATTCGGGGCCGCACTTGCCGTTGACTTTGTGGGGTGCGGGCACAGTTGACTGCGGACCGAAAAAGTATTTTCCCTTTAGAGAGGAAAATGTAGAGATTGACTTTTGACTGAAAAGAAAGACACACCCTACCTTTAGTGGGAGTTTTCTATTCTAATTAAATTTAGACATGCCTTAGGGGCGGACCAAATTAATGTGTGCCCAACTGTGTATTCGAGGGCGGAGATATTGTGGCTTTGATGAAGAATGTTGATCCTGCTGATTTTGGGAATGATTGAGCTCTTGTTCCCTTGTGATTTCTTTCTTTGACAAGGGCCGATTGAGACATTTTTGATGCGGAACGCGGGCGACTCGGCTTGCAATTGCGGGACGCGCGCGCTTCCCATATGGGTGGCGGGAGGCACGCGCTTCTGGGAAGCGAATTCTGGGGCTTGACATTTGCTGGCCAAAAGATCCCCAACAGCTATAATATCAGCCTCTTGTAGACACCCCACCTTGGACCTCTCACCCCGATTGCATACATAGTATTTTTATTTAACTTATTTTTGTTAATTTCTGTTACTTCGGTTAAGTTCCTAATTGATTCCGTTAGTTTTGGACTAAACTGCATAGCAGAATTAACTTTAGAGTCATTTCTGTCATTCTGTCTTTTCCACCCGCGGGCGCTTCCGACACTGTTTGTGGGCTGCGCGCGCGTCTCGCCCCTAAAGCGGGACTCGCGCGCCTCCCATTATGGCAGTAACGGATTGCACCTTATTTCCCTCCCTTTTCTTATTTACAACATCTCTTCTTGATCACAAAAGAGCCTCTTTTTACTCCACATTCATCCCCCCTAGTTTTATAACATCCAATCCTATTATTCTAGCCATTTCTTAAAAACAAAATATTTCTTTTTATTATTATTTGATTTTCTTTTATTTATTTCATTTATTATTTTATTTATCTTATTTTCTATTGGTCAATTTCATCTCACATGGATTGATCATTTTCCCTCCAATCTTTCCCTCTCTTTTCTACCTATAAAAACCTCTCATTTCTACCTTAGAAAAGGACCTCAACTTTGATTCACAAACTACACTATACACAAATTCTCCCAACAAGAGTTCTTAACAACAAGACTCTAATTGTTCTACAACAATTTCCCTACAACAACACCATTTTCAAGTCCAAGTTTGAAGTTTTCTTTCTTAAGGTACTTTATTCTTCTTCTCTTATTTTACATGTCTTAGTAATGTATGCAATCCCCATCAATTGGGACATGACCAAATAACCACTTTACTACATTAAAGTTGGTTAAGGTTATCTCCCTACATTTTAATCTCTACTTTAATTTACCATTCTTTTCTTAATATAATTGTTAGAATAGTTTGACATGTAATCTTTACCATTAAATAAATAAAACAATTCTCTTTTATTTTCCTTTGTAAATTTTCCCTTTCTTTCCATTGTAATTGTTAGCACTTCTTACATTAATAATTGAAGGACTATTCTTTTTAGTATTAGAACACCAAAGGTAGCAAGACCCGCTTAAGCGGGGCGGAGTGGGTGTTTAAGTACTTCCCACTCCGCCACCTAACCCCCGAACCCCTCATCTCAAGAATCTTTGGTTTCGTAATCAATAAAAAAAAGGCTATTTTCTAAGGTTTTCTCGCGTTCCTCTAAAACGTGGGTGGCGACTCTTAAAATCAATTAGACATCCTAGGTAATTCACCGCTCTAGCCAAGCCGTGGTTCCCCGGGGTATCTACAGTGGCGACTCCGCTGGGGACATATAGGGTTAAACTTACATTTTCTGCTTTTGGTGTTCTTATATCTGTTTTCTGGGCATTCTGGTAAAAAGGGTAGGAAGCGCGCGCCTCCGGCCTTCTTGGCCTAAAGCGCGCGCGTCCGACCCTTATTACCAGAATTGCCCACCTTCCATCTTGTCCTTCAAATTTCATATTTCTATGCTAACAAGTTTCTGTAGGGGAAAGTTACATAATTTGGGACCATCGTAATCCCTTGAGTCCGCGGTTTCTTCTGACATTCTGACAGGTACCCCAGATGCGCGCGCCTCCCACATTCATGGCGCAATGCGCACGCTTCCCACGTGACTGCCCTGAGTCGCGCGCTTCTGGGACATTTTCCAGAACAGAACAGTGAACAGAATGGGCAGTTTTGATAGTGTGTGGGCACCGGGCCTGCATACACCCCCTTTTACTTTTGTTTATTCATTTTTATCGGTCACACGGGTGATTCGAAAGTTGTAAATTACGTGCTTATTTGTTTTTTTTTTATTTCCTTTGAAAAAAAAAATATATTTTTGTCACTTGTTAGACCTCACACTACGCCCATAATTCTTATCAACTGCTCACTATCGAGTCGCACAAGTCCAACCCCAAACCCGTCGAGGCCCGTCCTAGGAAGTTTCAAGCTCCACCCGACCTTGACTCTTCCTAAGCGGTAAACCTCAGCCTGTGGCGTAGTTCACGACTACATGCCGGGGGTGACCTTTAAGCCTCATATTTAAGCCGAGCACAAACCACACAATTCTAGTTAGGGTCTAACACTCCGTGACCAATTCGGTTTTCATGTACCGAGATTTCCCTAAACTAATGTCATCAAATCATACATGCCGTTTCCAAAAGAGACAAATAGTTGTTATGGGACAAAATAAAACTCCGCCCTAAAGTGGTTATTTTGGACGAAAATAACAAAATCCGTCCCCGCATGTATGCTCTATTACATTAATTTAGTTTAATCCCGTCACATGTAGGATTCACAAGCGTGGTGAAATCCGATGAGTATATGGGACCGCGAGAAGGTCTATATACTAGTGTGACGATTCCACTATTTTTCTAGAAACCCCAAAAAGGACCACGTCCTTCCGACTTTTGTAAATAATTAAAATAAAAAAAGAGTCATTTTTCTTATGTGGTTAAGTATTTTTCCTTTGTTTGTGGGTTAATTATTTTACTCAAAATATGTTTGTGGGGCCAACCTAAGATCGACCGTGTTCTCTCAATAGGTCCAATGGCTTCCAACAGCAACAACAACAAGGGTGAGAATACTTCCGTATCCAAAGAAAGGCTCTTCAACATAATAAGAGACATGGGGGAACAAATGGATAGACTTATCGAGGATGCCCGTCACAAGGATGATTTATGGCAAGCCCGTCTTGATCTCGAGAGGAGAATTCATAAGGAAGAAGTGTCCGAACTTAAGGCCCGTTTACGGGAGTTCACCGACAACAAGGCAAAGGTCAACGGTAAGGCATGTTCAAGTGGCTCGCCTCTTAAAAGTCACAAAGGTTCTACCAACGACCGTGTCTACACTCCCCTCCAAGGTATGACCGTCACCAAGGCCTATGAAGATCTCAAAGCAAAGGGAAAAATTTCTCCTCTCCAAGGGTACAAGCAACCACAACCATTGCGTCGCAACCACGCCCACCACAAGTGGTGTGACTATCACCAATGCAGCGGTCATCTCACCGAGGATTGCTTCTCCCTCAGCGACATCATCCAAGATTCGATTGACAATGGTGAGTTTACCGTGGTTGAAGAACAACAGTTAGAGAGTGAGAACATGCAAGAACTCATCAAGGAAGGGGCTCAGATTCGAAATAGGGTCTCATCAAGAGATCATGCCGCAAGGAAGGCTACAACGACATTGGGGACTACAGCAACAATCTCTGTTTCTCTTTCTCTACCTAGTAATAGGAATAAAAAAAAAGTCAAAAGTCCTCTTAAGTGTGCATTAATGTTTTCTCTCGTCCTATGTTAAATGTTCGAGTCCATTGAGTCATCAAATAAAGGTCGTTCTTGTCCTCATACACTCCTCTAAGTTGTTCAATTTAATTCTTGGCAAAATGATGAAAAGATGTCTAAACAAGTTTTGGAACGAAGGCCGTCACTCGAACGCCTAGGGGCTAAACATCGTGACAAAGGCGACATCATCAACAGCGAAATCAAGCCAAAGCAAGGTGAAGCAACGACCATGGAAAAATCAAGCAATGTTTCAAAGGGGGATATAAAAAAAATCTCGCTAGGTTGAAACCCTCAAATCAACCTAAGCAAAAGTTAGAGCACAAAAAAAAAAAAAAAAATCCCCCTTCATTCAAAGAAGTTCACAACAACAACATCATTTCACCAAACGAAGGACGAAGCAACATCAACAACAACCACGACGAAGCAACAATTCATCACGGTGAATGGAGAATCCACAAGAACTACGGTGACCTGAGCTTCTTCGCTGGAGGAACGTAGGCAACCTTCGGGTCCGGTCTCATGCAAGAAAGAAGATATGTTTAGCCCTAGCGCGTTATGGTGATCGGCCTTCATCTCGAACTTGTCAAGACATCTTTGTACGATTCATTTGCCAATGAATTAATCACCTCAAGATTGAACAACTTTCCTAGATTTGGAATCACTTTCCGTTCCTTGTCGAGTCTATGGGTTTCTCTTCTTTTTGCTATACTCCCAGTTTCTTGCAATCAAACTGGGGCTTTCTTTCTCTTCTCTCTTAATGACTTACTTGCTTTCGTGAGTCATTCAAAAAATATACATACATGAAGTCAATAATAGGGACACTTCCCTAGTCGAGTCAATGTCACTCATCTTTAGTGACAAGAGGTCTTCACCACAAAATCACATGTATTATCTCCTCAGCCAGAGTCAATGCACACTTCCTCATTAATCGAGTGAAAAAAAAAGACGCAAAAGAGATGCCCGCTTGATTGAAAATCCGAAAGGGCGGTCTAAGCAAAAAACAGGGTGCGTCATAAAAAAATATGAGAGAGTGAGAGAGAGAAGGGAAAGAGAAATGAGATCTTCGGCCTCTAAGGAAGACAACTGCACAAGCTCTATATTGGATCTCCTCAACAAATCAATTCCCCACTGAGTCAACTTTGGGATTGCAAAAGGCTCGACAAGATATGGCACCATCAAAGGTTGTCTTGGGTTATCGGCATCATTCTCCAGCAGCAGCAGTGTGTATTTTTGGGTTCATGAAAAGAAGGCCCGTGGTAACCAAGACCCATCTGAGAACGAGCCCATCATAAAAGGGCACGAGGTTGCACAAATAATCCCTAGCTAGTCAATTGGATTGGGCAGCAAATAGCAACAACATGTGTCTCAGTTTTCAAAGCTTCTGCAAGTATGTGCTTCTAAAGTACGCCGAAAGGCTCCCAAGAAATGGAGTAGCTCTTGCCATGTCCTCTCATGTTTGTTCCCTCGCACGAGGATGAGTCACTCTTGCTTTGCTCAACAAATGGTGACGCCCTAGGGGCTATGTGACTCAAGAACAAGGGATTCTTTTGCTTCATTTGACAATCAATAAGCCCTAGGGGCTATGCTCGAGAAAGATGTGTGAGACTATCCTCAAAGTCTCTCAAAAGGGATGTCAAAAAGCCCTCTTGTCATGTGTGCCCGTGCTTGTTCCCCCAATCAAGGATGGACCTTTCTCGCAATCAATGATGGCACTCTAGGGGCTACGGTCAAGTCTTAAAGGATCCCTCGGTAAGAAGCAATTCACTTCAATGTCCCCAGCAACATTTGAAGCTTCATACCGGAAGGTCTCAAGGGGCTTCGTAATCTGCAAATCTTTTGGGCCACGGCTTTACAGTAATTCAAGCAAAGGGCAATATTGGGGCTTCGTAATTAACAAGCTTTTGGGCAGTGGTACCCGAGCAATGCAATTTGGGAGTAGTCTTATGGCTCCATGGAAGGGATCAAACTTCAATGGTCCCTCAACACTTCCAGTCAAAAGGCCTGTTGGTTTTAAATGAAGGCTCCAAGGATATGAATGAATTTGATGATTCTTGTTAGAACTCACAGCGAGATTCTGAAGGAAGTCTTAGAGAAAAGGAAAAAGATCCAATATGCTAGACTCACCCGGCTGAGTTATAGCGGGCAATGCCAATATGTTAACTCTATAAGCAGAGTTACGGCCAATCCCAATGTTTCTGCAATACAGCACCCCCTTCTCCAAGATCAAAAGCACAGGCTGCATTCGAAGATCCGCCATCGGTTCAACTCAAGAAGACTCGAGCAAACATACCGTTCGAGACTTTATCACACCAAGACCTTATCATCTGCAACAACATCACCATCTCCCACGAGACGTCTCCCGAAGACCATACTACATTTTCAACATGGACCTTCCGCCATTTAGGTATCAACCACAAAAAGGGCCATCCATCTCCAAGCAAGAGAAAGAAGGAGATCGCCTTCAAAAGTCCAACCCGATGTGGCATCCGCTCTCAATACAAAGCCAAGCCGATTTGGGGCTTCACATCGAAAGGTCTTCATATTCCGTCATCTCGAAGCCCACATGACATTTGGGGCTTAGCGATCTCCCGAAGCTTGGTATTAATAATCTTCTCTTTGGGCTTGCTTTCGTCAACATCAAAAGGTGATTTATCATAGGGCTATGCAAGATTGGCATCAAGGGCATTATAGGGGATTTTCAATCAACAACCCCTTATCTCGGCATCGAAAGTCTTTTGAAACCCCATAATTGACACATATCTTGGGGCTAGACATCAATTTCGTTGGACACCACGACAACAATGACATAATTCAACAAAGGCAATCCGGACTTCGATTGAACACAACTTGATCTTGGGTTGGCTTTACAAACACACAATGGTTAAAATGGTTCACCCACGAACTAAAAAACAAAAAATAATATTCTTTTTGTCACATGTGTGCATATTCTTTCCCTTCTAATCTAAATAATAAAAAAAAATCTTTTTTTTTTTCCATCTATGTGCAAAAGTATGTGTTTTACTTTGCTTTGCTCCTAGCTTCTTCCCCAGCGTCCTCCAGCATCCTTGAACTACGCTGGTCTGATTCCTTTCAAGGGATACGTAGGCAGCCTTTTGGCACGACCAACCCACCATCCAGAATACCATCTCGCCAACACTCCATCAAAGGCAAGAACAATTCATCATCACCAACGTCATCATTCTCCAAAGCATGGACATCAAGGCATCCACCACCACAACACTAATCCATCTGACGACAATGGTAAGTGGAGGTATGAATACATCCGAGGCTTTCCTCAAATCACACCGCACACAAAATCACTTTCTCCATTCTTACAAAAATTCTCTCTCATGAAAACTGCCTTCAAATCACATCACACCACAAGCACAATTTCTCTCATAAACTGCCATTTCACATCTCATACATGTCACAAGCACATATACCTGCAAAGCACACACTTAACGGGTACCACCACAAGGTCAACAACATCTGCAACTTAAGGCACTTCATCCCCAGCAGAAAGTGATCCTCCGTCAACTACGCCTGCATCCCACAGAGTCAAAAATTACAGTTCAATGACAACAACTCGGTCCATGGTGAGCCGCAAAATCACTACCTTTCGATCAAGCAACACAACAGTATCACATATAGGCAGACAGAGCCTCGGATCCCGCATTCAGCAAACGGATCCCGCATCAGCAAACGGATCCCGCATTCAGCAAACGGATCCCGCATCAGCAAACAGATCCCACATTCAGCAAACGGATCTCGCACCAGTAAATGGATCCCGCAATCAGCAAACGGATCCTGCAATCAGCAAACGGATCCCGCACCAGCAAACGGATCCCACACCAGCAAACGGATCCCGCCATCAGCAAACGGATCCCGCATTCAGAAAACAGATCCCGCATCAGCAAACGGATCCCGCTTCAGCAAACGGATCCCACCATATCCTTTCTATATCAATAAAGGCGCTTACACAGGGAGCGCACCCCTATCCTTCGCAAATTTCAAATTCATGTTTTATCGAGTCTTTGTTATCTCTTATTGATGCCCTCGGCAGTTGTCTTTCTTTCGTCGACGCGTTTTGCTTTGTAATCCACGTCGCTGAGGGGCTCTGTAGACACCCCGCCTTGGACCTCTCACCCCGATTGTATACATAGTATTTTTATTTAACTTATTTTTGTTAATTTCTGTTACTTCGGTTAAGTTCCTAATTGATTCCGTTAGTTTTGGACTAAACAACATAACAGAATTAACTTTAGAGTCATTTCTGTCATTCTGTCTTTTCCACCTGTGGGCGCTTCCGACACTGTTTGTGGGCTGCGCGCGCGTCTCGCCCCTAAAGCGGGACTCGCGCGCCTCCCATTATGGCAGTAACGGATTACACCTTATTTCCCTCCTTTTTCTTATTTACAACATCTCTTCTTGATCACAAAAGAGCCTCTTTTTACCTCCACATTCATTCCCCCTAGTTTTATAACCTCCAATCCCATTATTCTAGCCATTTCTTAAAAACAAAATATTTCTTTTTATTATTATTTGATTTTCTTTTATTTATTTCATTTATTATTTTGTTTATCTTATTTTCTATTGGTCAATTCCATCTCACATGGATTGATCATTTTCCTCCAACCTTTCCCTCTCTTTTCTACCTATAAAAACTTCTCATTTCTACCTTAGAAAAGGACCTCAACTTTGATTCACAAACTACACTATACACAAATTCTCCCAACAAGAGTTCTTAACAACAAGACTCTAATTGTTCTACAACAATTTCCCTACAACAACACCATTTTCAAGTCCAAGTTTGAAGTCTTCTTTCTTAAGGTACTTTATTCTTCTTCTCTTATTGGGACATGACCAAATGACCACTTTACTACATTAAAGTTGGTTAAGGTTATCTCCCTACATTTTAATCTCTACTTTAATTTACCATTCTTTTCTTAATATAATTGTTAGAATAGTTTGACATGTAATCTTTACCATTAAATAAATAAACAATTCTCTTTTATTTTCCTTTGTAAATTTCCCCTTTCTTTCCATTGTAATTGCTAGCACTTCTTACATTAATAATTGAAGGACTTTTCTTTTTAGTATTAGAACACCAAAAGTAGCAAGACCCGCGTAAGCGGGGCGGAGTGGGTGTTTAAGTACTTCCCACTCCATCACCCCGAAACCCTCATCTCAAGAATCTTTGGTTTCGTAATCAATAAAAAAGGC
Source organism: Campanula takesimana (assembly GCA_026119855.1). Classification (NCBI taxonomy): domain Eukaryota; kingdom Viridiplantae; phylum Streptophyta; class Magnoliopsida; order Asterales; family Campanulaceae; genus Campanula; species Campanula takesimana. The sequence continues at coordinate 24,851 of JAOWBW010002100.1, forward strand.
TATTTTCTTAGGTATTCTCGCGTTCCTCTAAAACGTGGGTGGCGACTCTTAAAATCAATTAGACATCCTAGGTAATTCATCGCTCTAGCCAAGCCGTGGTTCCCCGGGGTATCTACACATCTGGTCGAAACCATTCTCCCAACAGCTATTTTCTGCCATTCTTGAACATTCTTTCTTGCTTGATTTTGCTTGTAATCAACACTTTCCATGGCTTCCCATTCTTTCATACTTGATGCCAAGGTTGTCAGTGACTATGTGAAGGACTTGTCGACTTTGGTGTATTCTTTCAAGACTTATCCCAAGAAGGCTTTTGTCACAGACTTCGGATTCCAGATTCTTTTCACGCTACGGACTTTGAAGTCGGATTGGGATTTGTTGAGGGCTGCTGCAGCCTTTTGGGATTGTGACAGTCACACCTTTAACTTCTCGGCGAATGAAATGGTGTCGACTGTTGATGACTTTGGTGCCATTCTTGGCATGCTATTGGCGGGTCAGATTGTCGTCCCTAAATACCATCGAGGTGTGATTGACTCTTGGTCCGATTTGTTGAACCTTCATGTCGGAAATGTGAGGAAGATGTTGCACAGCACTGTGGTTGACACAACTGAGTTGCCGATGCTCTTCAGTTTGCATTCAGAGGACATGGCGGTTCAGTCCTTTAAGAGGAATGCCATGGCAGTTTGCATTTTCAGCGAGGTTCTATTCGTTACACCCCTCAGGACTGTGGATGCGTAGCTGGCTGAGCTTATCTTGCAGGCAAAGGAGCAACAGTTCAGCATAGTCCCTCTCATAGTATGGGAGACCTTGCATGGTCTGGATTATTTGCATCGTACGGGTGAGATGCATCGGGGATGCCCCTTGCTTTTGACCATATGGCTTCGGGAGCATTTTAGGATTTATTCTTCGAAGGGTGATCTGTCTCCTTTTGCTGTTCATAGGAGAAAGCTGCTGATTCGGGATTTATCTGAAGATGGTTGGAAGAAATTCTTTGCATATCGAGGATCAGCTGACATTGAGTGGTGTCCCCCCTCTTGGGGGCTTCATCCTTTCGTGGAATGGACTTTGGGTTTCGGGCATGGTGTCCTCCCCGGTTTCAAAGATTCCTTATTTTATTAGCCTGAGAGAGTTCTACGGCAGTTCAGTCGTCAGCAGATTGTCCCTTTTCCGAGGAGTGGGGTCCTTCGTCCAGTCTCGTACATAGGTCCAGACTTTTCGAGGGAGTTCCAGTTGGCTTGGGGCGATGACCATCATCGGTGGGCTTCCGTCCCTACTCATCGGGGTAGTATTTTCCTTCCTGAGAGGTACTTAGATTATCTGTTCGTCACCCTTTACCATGGTATCACTTGGGTTGACATGCTTCGAGCTGAGTTGCTAGGGAAGGACTTTGAGCCTAGCAGTGCTTTGAGGTATAAGGAAGCTGCTGCTGATTCGAACAATATTTTGGCTGACACCCTTTCGGTACTCCTTTGGATAGTTTTTATGCTCGGAGGCGTCTTGCTACGCAAAAGGTCTCGGTCCGCCTCAGTGTTCCTAGGCCTCCCAAGAAGAGTAGGATTGAGAGCCGTTCAAGTGGCACTTCGAAAGCTAAGAAAAAATTAGATTTTTCCTAGTACCCCAAGATTGCAATTAATAGACCACTTGTTTAGGATTTAATGTTTTAATGTCTTTTAAGCTCAACATTATCCGTTGTAAAGATCAAAATGGTTAAAAAATTGAATAAAGAATTTCATCTTGTTATGACATGATTGGGTAAAAATTTATGTTTTAGACCGCACCCGCAGGTTACCTACGTTCTTCCAGGATGGAAGCTCAGGTCTCCATAGTTCAAACAAATGAAGACCATTTTTTTTATTATTATTTTTTTTGTGCACCCTGTTTTTTGCCTAGACCACCCTTTCGGGTTTTCAATCTAGCGGGCTTCTTTTTTGCACTTGCTCTAATTTTTGCCTAGGCCACCCTTGCGGGTTTTCAACCTAGAGAGCGTTTTTTTTTAATATGGTCCTCATTTGTTAAGCGTAGAACTTCTTGAGCTTGTCGAGGTTGACCTCTTTTGGAAATTGATCACCATCCAAGTCTACGAGTCGGACTGCACCACCGCTCAATATCTTCTTGACCACGTAAGGACCGATCCATCGGGGTCCCCATTTCCGAAGGGGATTCATGGCATTGGGAGGATGTTGTCTTAGGACCAAATCTCCCACTTTGATGCTTCGAGGCTTCACCTTTTTTGTCGCGACCCCGACCCCGCGCGCTCGGAGTGCGCGAGCTAGACGTCGACTTACTAATCAAAATACCAAAATTTCGGAGATAAAAAATTTCATTTCATATCAAAGATGACAACACAAGGTTTTGGAAAACAATTTAACATCAACAATTAACTAGTGTAAGCCCCATAAGCTCACACTACAAAATAATAAAATATACAAATCTTAGTGACGTCAAAGTGTGGTACAACTATCCCCAAAAGAGTTACACATTTATATAATGTAAACCCACCAATATACACTTGCCCCAAAAGCTTAACCCTCACGACGTCCTCGTGATCAGTGAGTCTAATTCCTTGGTCCTGGGGGGGAGGTTAAGGAAAAACAAAGACAAAGAAAAGGGGTGAGATAAATCTCAATAAGTTACTAATGCAACTACATGACATGCTAAGATGTAATAATCAATAATAAATCACATAACACATAGCAATTATCATATATCAGATAGCAGCGGAAATAAACAATTAACAAAGGATATTAGCCAAGGTTTTCCAACTGAAAGAACCAAATAAAGGTCGCTGCGCAGCTTCAATAATCAACAAATCATCATCTTCATAATAGCATGAAAGCTGAAGAGAAATCCCCGGTACTGGAACCAATAACCAAGTAACATGCCACAATGGGCAGGAGCCATGCCACAAAGTCATGCTCCAAAACGCCTAGCTAGAATACTCACAAAAGGAGCTAGCTCATCCCATCCAAGGCCAATCTGGATGAGGAAGCAAGGACCAATGGGCGATGCTATACTGGACTTGGCTTGTGCCATTATAGCATTATCCATTGCCTGACTCGATACACAAATAACCAGCTGGACTTTCAAGTAAAGGCTAATAAATAAAATACTAGCGCGATAAACAACTAACGATTCCAAAGTAGGGAACCATACAAAGTGATCACCAATAAGACGAAATGAACCAACAACACACCAGTAAGGTGTTCCAATAATCTCAACCATGATAACACAATTCCCATATCACGTTCAATCACAAAGGATCCAGTTAACTCAAGAACACAACCAAAACTACTCACTCATCTCGAAGAGCTCAAGGAGAGCTTTAAAACGATAATTTATACACCTAAAATGGAGTCCGGATGAGGGAGATATGGCTCTCGAAAGATTGGACAAAAAGGGAAATAAATTTCACACCAGGGGAGAGGGTGCGCGCGCCTCCTATGGGAGGGTACGCGCGCCTCCTTGATCAGTAAGAAAATCAAGTTTGGAGGAGGAGAGGGTGCGCGCGCCTCCTATGGGAGGGTGCGCGCGCCTCCATCCATCAGAAGGTTTTACCAGAAAGGGGGAGAGGGGGGTGCGCACGCTTCACACCAAATGGTGCGCGCGCCTCCAAAGGAATTCAGCGAAACCCAGAATTCTTCATGGGTTCTTCAACTCGGAAATGGACACAAACACCCACCATTTTCACATCTAAATCAACAATCTCAAGGTTAATACTTCTAGTATCAAAACCAAGGTACCCTAGCAACTTAGAAACTCAAAATGGCTCGCAAGACATAAATTAGAACATCGAATCCAAGAGATTTCAACCCAACATCAAATTTCTCACAAAATTTATCAAACCATTGAAATAACTCAAAACTCATCCAAGATTGCAATAAAAGACCACAATAACATCATACGACCATGGATGAACATTTCTAGCATAAAATGGGGGAAAAGCAACTTACTTGAGATTTTTCAAAGATGATGGATTTCAAATATTTTTGGCCTCCTACGATCCTATCGACGATCTAAACAAGTTTCAAGTTATGAGAAATGAGAGATAATGAGAGGAAGAGGAAGAAAATGAAGAGAGAAGGAAGAGAGAAAAACTTACCTTTTGCTATGGAAGAGAGAGAGAGAAATGTGCTGGGAGAGAGATGGAGTGAAAGAGTGAGGGAGGTGAGGGAGGAGAGTAGGGAGGGAGTAGGAGATATTATTTGAACATTTTACACTTAGGCCCCTCCCCCTAATACTACCCTTTCAAAATAAACTCCCCACTAATAAATAAGACTCAACACTTCTACACTAGCACAAATGACCCAAATAAAATGCTAGGCATAAATTATTATAACACATAAAATGCACACATAAATATTAAAATAAATAATAATTTAAATAAATAAATAAGCAAATAAATAAATAATAGTTATTTATTACTAATAAAATAGAGCCTAGTTTTCGGGTCGTAACATTTTTGTTGAAAGCCCTTTCCATTCTCTGTTGATAAGCTCTTGTGCGTTCGAACGCTCTTAGCCTCTTTTCGTTGAGTAGGGCTAGTTGCTCATATCGACTTTGCATCCAATTAACCTCCTTGACTTGGTTCTCGAGTAACACCCGTAGAGAGGGAACTTCGAGTTCGGCTGGGTGTACGGCTTCAGAACCGTAAACCAATGAATATGGGGTTTCTCCCATTATAGACCGGATTGATGTGCGGTAGCCCCACAATGCAAATGGTAACTTCTCGGGCAAATCCCTTCCTGTTGAAGCCATTTTCCGTATGATGACCTCAATCGTTTTGTTTGCTGCTTCGACCGCTCCATTGGCTTGGGGGCGGTACGGGGATGACTTGTGCTTGGTAATTTTGTAGTTAATCAAAAGCGCATCCATTTCCTTCTCAAAGTGTGAACCGTTGTTGGAGATGATCTCATGAGGAATACCGTATCGGCACATGATGTTATTTTTCACGAATTCGGTCACTTTCTTGGCGTTGAGAACTCGGTAAGCTTGTGCTTCAACCCACTTTATGAAATAATCCACGGCCACTAGAATGAACGACTGTCCGTTGCTTCCCGTAGGATGGACTTTGCCGATGATATCTATGCCCCAATAAGAGAATGGCCAAGGTGTGGTCATTCATGCATTATCTCTTGGGCTTGGGTCTCATTTGCACATAAGAGATTGATCCCTTGATATGTATCTTATAGACTCGGTTCCCAATCAATACATACCTCGCAGCTAGGTTTTGTAATGCTACTCGAGACTTCCCATTGCTTTTCTCGGGGAAGGTGCCATTATTGAGAAAGTTCATGATGTCTGTGTACTATGGGGGGATTATTTGGACTTCATTGATCTCAATACTCATGCAATATGCCGGACTAGTCCTTCTTGAAATTTTAAATGGCTTTACCATTTTTACCTTGGGCATCTCGACTAGTGAGGCTATGGTGGCTAAAACATCGACAAAGCGGTTCTTGTCCCTCGGTAAATAACTAAACGTGATGTCTTGGAACTGTTCAGCTAACTCCTCGAGGTGTTGACCATATTGTTGGAGGGTGGGGTCTTGGATTCGCCATTTACCCGATGTATGATTGATAAGGAGCAGGGAGTCACCAAATACTTCTAGATCTGTGACATTTCTTTCTAGGGCTGCTTCTAGCCCCGCTATGCATGCCTCATATTCAGCAATGTTGTTGGTAGCTTCGAATTCAAGACGGATTGCAATTGGAGTGTAGATGTCTTTTGGATCGACAAGCAACATTCCTATCCCATAACCATGCTTATTGGCTACGCCATCGAAAAAAGTTGCCACTTATTTTCCTTGGTTGTAGTGAAAATCAAGTCCTCATCGGGAAATTGTAAGTCTTCCCCCTTCACTTTGTCACAAGAAAATTCAGCAAGCTGATCACTGAACACTTTCCCCTGATGGATTTGAGTGTGACGTAAGTGATATCATAGCCGGCAAGCATGAAGTACCACTTGGCTATCCTTGTTGACATGAAAGGCTTCTCGAAGATGTAGCGGAGCGGGTCCACTTTTGCTACTAGCTTGATTGGAAAGGCTTCTTGGCAAGCGTTGGTCCATTCTAGAGCCACATTTTTCTTAAGTAAATTGAAGATTGGATCACACATGGAAGTAAGCTGGTGCACGAACCGACTGATGTACTGGAGTCTGCCCATGAAACCTTTGATTTCTTTATGTGTCTTTGGAGGAGGCATGTCAATGATTGCCTTGATTTTTTAGGGATCTGCTTCAATTCCCCTCTCTGTGACCATGTAGCCAAGAACTTTGCCTCGGATAACCTCAAAAGTGCACTTTGCAGGATTGAGCCTCATCTTGTATTGTCGAAGCCTTTCAAAGAACTTACGGAGATCGATCAAATGTTGACCGTCGGTCCCTTTTGAATGGATGATTATGTCATCCACATAGACCTCAATTTCTTTGTGAATCATGTCGTGGAACAAGTCTGTCACAGCCCTTTGATAAGTAGCCCCAGCGTTCCTCAAACCAAATGGCATGACTGTGTAGCAAAAGGTGCCCCATGGTGTTGTGAAAGCAGTCTTGTGTTGATCCTCTTTCGCCATGAGAATCTGATTGTACCCAGCGAAACCATCCACGAATGAGCGAACCTCGTAGGCGGCAGTGGAGTCGACTAGCATGTCGATGTTGGGTAGTGGAAAGTCATCCTTTGGAGAAGCTTTGTTCAAATCCCGGAAATCTACACAAACACGGACCTTGCCGTTAGCCTTTCTGACTGTCACAACATTTGCTAGCCATGTCGGATACTCAATGACTTTGATGAAGCCTACACTGAGAAGCTTCTCTACCTCTTCTTTGACTTGTAAAGACCATTCTGGCTTGATCTTTTTAAGTTTATATTTTGTTGGCTTAGCATCATCTCTGATCGGAATCATGTGGTCGGCGACCTTTCTGTCTAAACCCGGCATGTCTTTGTATGACCATACGAAAACATCCACAAATTCTCTGAGCAGTGCAGTCAATCTGTCTTTCTCTTCCTCCTTGAAGAAGCTTCTGATCTTGGTTTCTTTCGGCTCCTCATCAGTACCCAGATTAACAACATGCAATTCTTCGTCAGCCCCTGGACCATTTTCACCACGACTACGGACCTGTTGAGCAAGTTCATTTAACTATGTTTCATTTTCGTGGTCTATTTCATCATTATTTGAATCGTTATTAACTAGTTCATTAAATTCATTATTAGTTAATTCATCATTTATGATGTTTGCAATCTCGGGGTACTCAGAAAGATCAAAGTTTTCATTAGCAAAGAAAGGGAACACACGCTCGGCTATTGCCTCCATATCCTCTTGGGTGAGGGTATCGGAAACACTCTCGGACTCGAAGTGAATGTTAACAAGTCTTCCTTTGTAACCTTGCGCGGAACACAATCCATTTTCTCGATCAGGAATTCTTCGGATACCACGGGTCCCTTTGTTGAGTACCAGTTGTTGATTGGCTCAGAGCTCGCTTGACCTCGGTGATAGGTTCACTTCCCGTATCGGTGTTGTCGGAGATGGCATTGACTTGGCACTCATCCGTGATGGAAAATTCCTTGAACATGGAGGCCAGATCAGTTAACTCCTCCCCCACGGTAATCTCTGTCTCGGATTCTATGGTCACTTTCTTACCCCACCATTCTCGGGGTGACATAGGAGTTGGTTCCTCTTCGGATTTCTGAATCTCACAATCGGCAAAGACTTCAAGACCGGGCTTTCTGATGCCCTTGCTGTTAACCCATGGCTCGGGAAATATTATGTACGGGACATCTTCCCCCTGGCGGACAAAGTAGCCATTTAGTGTCTTGCGGTAAGGCCTCATGTTGGGAATTTCATAGTAACGGCCATCTCTGCGAGCTCGGGCCTTTTCATTCTTGACGGCTTGCTCATATCTCATGTCGTCTTCGGAAGGCTTATATCCCAAACCAAACTTATTCTTGACGAAAGGGACCTCCACGGTTTGCATTCTCCGTTGTTGGTATGTCCCTAGGCCAAGACCGGGGAAATAGTTCATATTCCTCATCATACGGAGGATTTTGTGATTGCCGAGGGTCCATGATCCGTTTCCCCATTCTTTGTCGATGGCGTTGATTGAGACGCCGGAGAGGGTGGAGTCTTCTAAACCATGTTGAATTTGGTGAACAGGTTCCCCATTTCTGTGAATAGTGACATTTTCTTCCATGACGGTCACTATTTCATCCCCATTTCTAAACTTGACACACTGATGGAGAGTTGAAGGGACGGCATTAGAACTGTGTATCCATGGTCGGCCCAAGAGTGAATTGAATGAGGAGGGGACATCGAGCACTTGAAACGGGACGGACATAACCATGCTCCCAATCTCAATATCTATTTCCACCATACCCATGACTGTGCGGGCAGTGCTGTCGTAACCTCGGATTACTTGAGTAGAAGGCTTTAGATCTGAACTCTTAAGCCCCAGTATGCCCATGATTGGGCCAAGCTTTAAGTTGAGTGTGGAGCCACCATCGACCAAGACTCTTGAAATAGGTCTCCCCCTTGCCCTTACTTTGAGGTAGATGGCCTCATTGTGATCAAACCTAAATGGTGGAAGGTCCATATCGGCAAAAGTGATGACATTACCAAAATGTATGTGGCCTATCATAGCAGTAAGGTCTTCAGGAGTAGTGTTGGGAGAGACTGATGTGTCATCGAGATTGCTGATGACAAGATCTCGATGCTTCTTTGAAGATGCAATGAGGTCCAAAATGGATATATTTGCTTGAGTCTTCTTGAGTTGAACTAGTAAACGGTCTTCGGGAGTGTTGTGAGCTCGCGATCTTGGAGAAGAGGTGTTTGGTGCAGAAGTAGCGGGATTGCTTGCTATGACTTGTCTGGATCGAGTTAGCATGTTGACGTTCCCATCTTGCCTCTTTTTCCTATTCTCTAGTACTTCCCTCATTACCTCATCATAAGTCACCACGTAACAAGAACTGTCAATTACATTCATAACATTAGAGCCCTCATTCACAATTGGGATTAAATGAGTGGTCTCCGCAAACTCTCCAATCTCTATTACATTGACCCCCTCATTGGGAACTATGAATTCCTTTTTGTCTATGAGGTCTTGAATAACGTTACGGAGAACAAAGCATTCCTCAGTGAGATGACCACTATGTTGATGGTAGTCACAATACTTGTGATGGGCATGGTTTGGCGCGGATCGCATTGGGCTTGTATCCTTAGAGAGGAGTGACTTTCCCTTTGGCCTTGAAGAGGAGTGTAGACACGGTCATTCTGAAATTTCTTTCCTTGTGGTGGAGGAACTCTTTTGTAATTCCCTTTGTCAGTAGTGATGGCATTGACTGAAGCCTCTTTTGTTGAGTTAGAGGCGGCCTTGTATCGGAAGCTAGAAGCACTTTTCTTGATCTCCTTGAGCAAGTCATCCATTCGGACCCCCGCCTCATACATTTGAGAGAAATCAGAGTAGCAATCCCCACTTAGGTGGGTGCGGAGATCAATCTTTAGATGTCACGACCCGAAATCTAGGCTCTATTTTATTAGTATTAAATAATTATTATTTATTTATTTGCTTGTTTATTTATTTAAATTATTATTTATTTAGATATTTATGTGTGCATTTTATGTTTTATAATGATTTATACCTAGCATTTTATTTGGGTCATTTGTGCTAGTGTTGAAATGTTGAGTCTTAATTGTTAGTAGGGAGTGTAAGTAATTGTTTTAGTAGATGGGGAAGGGGCCTGAGTGTAACTTCGATTTTTACTTCACCTCCTTCTCCCTCACCCTACTCCCTCCCATTCCCAAAAATCTCTCTCTCTCTCTCTCCATTGATTGGGTAAGTTTTCTTCTCTATCTTCTGTCTTCATTATCTTCCTCTTCCTCTCATAATCTCTCATTTCTTAAAACTTGAAATGTGTTTAGATCGTCGATAGGATCGCGTAGAATCAAAAATATTCGAATTCCGTCAACTTTCATTATTTTCAAGTAAGTTACCTTTCCCCCATTTTGATGTTAAAATGTTCATATCATGTTCATATAATGCTTTTGTTGTTATATTTGAAGTTTGGATGAGGTTACAATTTATTTGGAATTTATTTGGGTTTTTGGTTAAAAATGGTGATTGTTGAATGTTGGGATTTGATCTTGATATTGGTTGTTAAATGTTGTTGTATGAGTCTTTTTGGACTTATATGTTGTTTTGGTACATTAGTATGCTAGTTAGAGGGTTGGATTTTGGTTGAAATGTGTTTTGGTATGAAAATGGAAGAACCCAGTTTGTTCTTCCCGATTTCCAGCAGTTCAGAAGATTGGGCGACCGCCCAAAAATGTCTGGGCGACCGCACATCTATCTGAAAGCTTTTGTTCTTTCTTGATGGCCTTTTTGGGCGACCGCACAGACCATATTGGGCGGCCGCACAGAACCTCTGAAAGTTTTCATTTGTTATTTTGTGTGGTTGAAGAATGCGTTTTGATCCAAATCTTGGGTGTCCTTCTAGTTGACCTTAGTGAACATTGTAGTACACTCTAGTGATAGAATTGGGTCCTTTGTGATTAAGTTTGTGTTTGAAATTAATTAAGTGTTAATTGAGATTATTGGAACACTTTAATTGTGCGTGGTTGGTACATTTCACTTTCTTGGTGACTTCTTGGTATGGTTCCCTACTTTGGAACCTTAAGTTGTTTATTCATGCTAAAATATTATTACTTAGCATTTAATTAGAAGCCCAGCTGGCATATTTGTTGCATCGGGCGATAGGAAAGATTATAATGGCAAAGCCAAGTCCATTATAATGTTGACCATTGTTTTGCCCCCTTCTATACCCTTTTCCAGATTGGCCTTGGAAAAGACAAGTTAGCTTCCTTGTGAATGTATCTAGCTACCGAGCATGACTTTGTGGCATGGCTCTTGTCCTTTGTGACACTCTTATGGTTATTGGTTCCGGTACCGGGGGTTTCTCTTCGGCTTTCATGCTATTATGAAGATGATGATTTGTTGATTATTGAAGTTGCCCAGCGATCCTTTATTTGGATGTACCGGTTTGGAAAACCTTGGCTATATCCTTTGTTATGTGTTTATTTTCGCTGCTATCTGTTATGTGATAATTGCTATGTGCTATGTGATATTTATTATTGTTTATTGCTTATTGCATCATAGCATGTCATGTAGTTGCATTAGTAACTTATTGAGATTTATCTCACCCCCTTTCTTTTATCTTTGTTTTTTCCTTAACCCCCCCCCCCCCAGGTGCTAAGGATTAGTCTCGCTGATCACGAGAAAGAGGGCGTCGAGTGTGGATACATTCTTTTGGGGAAGGTTGTTATAGGTTGGTTTACATTATATAAATGTGTAACCTTTTTGGATAGTTGTACCAATCAATGACGTCATTAAGAATTGTATATTTGTATTTTATTGGGCATAAACTTGTGGAAGTTTATGATAGCTGTATTTGGTTTTTGTCAAACTTGGATTTGTAAAACTTTGGATCATCACCTTTTGGTATCAAATGGAATTTTTAACTTCAGTATTTCTTAGGTATCAGAGCCTATGGTTTGGCTCTAAGTATAAGTCTAGGTGGACTAGTATGACTTAGGTGGGTAGTTGTGTTCGGAGTGAGTAACGGTTGATGTCTTATGCAGGTAATTACTCGCAATGTCTGGAAGAAGAAACAGAGGAGGTACTAGTGGGCACAGAATCAGAATGACACAAGGGAAGAAGCACGTGCTATGTTTCAAGGCATGTTCGAGGCGGCCATGAAGGCCATACATGATCAAGGTCCGAGGGTAGAACAAGAACCACCCCGCTATGGATTGGAGCAATTTCTGAAGTTGAAACCGGTTGAATTCAATGGGGAACCCGATGTTCGGAAAGCTGAGTTGTGGATTGAGTCGATGGAGAAGATTTATGATGTGTTTGGGTGCACGGATGAGGACAAGGTCCGGTTCGCGGCTTACAAACTTGTGGGAGCCGCCGAGCATTGGTGGAAGGGTGTTAAAGCTAGTTGGGACGATACTCACACGGTTTATGCGTGGGAGTTGTTCGTGCGCAAATTCAAGGAGCATTTCATTCCGGTTGTTGATCAAAACCGAAAGGAGATCGAGCTACTCAACCTGGAGCAAGGTTTGTTGTCTATAGCTCAATATTCGGCTAAGTTCATAGAATTAGCCCGGTATTGTGACTATTTGGTGAGGACCGAGGAACAAAAAGCTATGAGATTCATTCGGGGATTGAAGACCTCCATCCGTACTCAACTTATTGCCCAACGGATTGTGACCTTCCAAGATGCGGTAGACCGAGCCTACTTGATAGAGCAAGATATTGGGGAGCACAAAAGAAAACCGAAGTGTGGGTGCGGGTAAATCGGGAAGCCATGCTAAATCTCAACCTCAACACCGTTCCGACAACCGAGGTAACCCGAGAGCATCATCTCAGTTTAAGGGGCAAACCACACCGAGGAATCCGGGTACTACACCGGGGATTCAGAATAGGAAGCCTTGTACCTTTTGTCAGAAGGTAGGCCATTCGGAGGATAGGTGTTGGAAAAAGCAAGGCAAGTGCACCAATTGTGGTGAAATGGGGCACTTTGCGAGAGAGTGCACGAGGTACCGAGGTCAGTCATCTGGGTCAGGGGTTGGTACTAATCAGGGTCAAAAAGGGATGCCGCTGGGAAGCCCAAAGTTCAAGGAAAGATATATGCCATGAATCAACAACAAGCTACCGATGATCCATCCGTTATTGGAGGTATTGTTTCTGTGTCTAATGTGAGCGCACGAGCATTAGTAGATCCAGGATCATCTCATTCATACATTTCTGTGCAATTTTGCTTCTATGTTAAATGCTGCATTCGAGTCCTTACCGTACGTGCTAGAGGTGTCGACCCCTATAGGAGAATGCTTGATTTCTGATCGAGTCTTTCGTGCTTGTGATGTGGTTATTTGTGGTCGTGTCCTTTGTGCGGATTTGGTAGTTCTTCCTATCCAAGACTTTGATGTCATTTTGGGTATGGATTGGTTGAGCAAGTTTCATGCTTCCGTTGATTGCCGTAAGAAAACTGTTACTTTTTTTATTCCCGATGTGCCTAAATTTGTGTTTGAGGCTAGTCCTCTGAGTAGAATGGTTCGCTTAATTTCTTTTATGAAAGCGAGAAAATTATTGCATAGTGGTTGTGAGGGGTATTTGGCTAGTGTTCTTGATACTAGGAAGGAATCCCCTAGTTTTGATAGTGTTCGGGTAGTCCGGGAATTTCCCGATGTTTTCTCTACCGAGTATGAAATGCCTCCCGATCGTGAGATAGAATTTTGTATAGATCTTTTGCCGGGTACGGCTCCAATTTGAAAGCACCGTATTGGTTGGCTCCCGCAGAGTTGAAGGAGTTAAAGGTTCAGTTGCAAGAGTTGCTTGATCGAGGGTTTATCCGCCCTAGTGTTTCCCCGTGGGGAGCACCGGTTTTATTTGTGCGGAAGAAAGACGGTTCCTTGAGATTGTGTATAGATTACCGGAAGTTGAATCAGGTTACGGTGAAGAACAAGTATCCTCTACCGCATATTGATGATTTGTTTGATCAGCTTCAAGGGTCCGTGGTTTTCTCTAAACTTGATTTGAGGAGTGGGTACCATCAGTTGAAGGTTCGATTGGAGGATATTCCGAAGACTGCTTTTCGCACTCGCTATGGTCATTACGAGTTCTTGGTTATGCCGTTTGGGTTGACTAACGCGCCGGCCGTATTTATGGATTTGATGAACCGGATTTTCCATCCTTATCTTGATTCGTTCGTGGTGGTCTTTATTGATGATATTCTCGTCTATTCTAAGTCTCGAGAGGAGCACGAGCAGCACTGAGGACAGTTTTATCCGTTCTTGCGAGGGAGAAATTATTTGCGAAGTTCAGTAAATGCGAATTTTGGCTCGAGAAGGTATCATTTCTGGGTCATGTGATTTCTAAAGATGGGATTTCGGTGGATCCTTCAAAGATTGAAGCCATAGTGGATTGGAAGAGACCCGAATCAGTGACAGAGATTACAAGCTTTCTTGGTTTAGCCGGGTATTACGAAGATTTATTGAGGGGTTTTCGAGGATTGCTACTCCGATGACTCAGTTGACCCGGAAGAATGTCCCGTTTGTGTGGACCGAGAAATGTGACAAGAGTTTCGAGGAATTGAAGAAGAGGTTGACTACCGCACCGATCTTGACTTTGCCTAATGGGAGCGATGGCCTAGTGATTTACAGTGATGCTTCGAAAGAGGGTTTGGGTTATGTTTTGATGCAGAACAGGAAAGTAATTGCGTATGCTTCGAGGAAGTTGACCCCTAGTGAACAGAATTACCCGACTCATGATATGGAGTTGGCCGCGATAGTATTTACGTTGCACAAGTGGAAGCACTACCTTTACGGGGCGAAGTTTGAGATTTTTACCGATCACAAGAGTTGGAAGTACCTTTTCTCCCAGAAAGAGTTGAACAACCGACAGCGCCGATGGATGGAATTGTTGAAGGATTATGATTGTACGATGTCTTATCATCCAGGGAAGGCGAATGTGGTAGCCGATGCGATTAGTAGAAAATCTTATGTGGCTTCGATGATGGTTCGGGAATGGAAAATGCTTGAGGATGTTCGAGATTGGTCTCCTCGTGAATCGAGACATGGGGCTATTTTTGAGAATATTAGGGTATCTCCGACCCTAATTCAGAGAATAAAGGAAGCTCAGAAAGAGGATCCCGAGTTGGTGAAAATAATGGGTAAATAGAAGGAAAAGAACTTCGAGGATTTTTCATTGGGTTCGAGTGGAGTGTTGACTTTCCGTGGTCGTTTGTGCGTACCCGATATTGGTGGATTAAAGAGGCAAGTTTTAGATGAGGGTCACAAATCGAGGTATACTATTCATCCGGGCAGTACGAAGATGTACCAGAATCTGAAGCAACAATTTTGGTGGATTAATATGAAAACAGAAATAGCGGAGTACGTTTCGAAGTGTTTTAACTTGTCAGCAGGTCAAAGCCGAGCATCAGAGACCCGCGGGACTACTTCAGCCGTTAGAGATTCCCGAGTGGAAATGGGAGCATGTGACTATGGATTTCGTTATGGGACTACCTCGTACCCGTAGGAAGTATGACAGTGTTTGGGTAATAGTGGATAGATTGACCAAGAGTGCCCATTTCTTGCCTATTGACATCAGATATTCGATGGAGAAGCTTGCGACCCTTTACATTGATGAGATCGTTAGATTGCATGGGGTTCCGGTTAGCATTGTGTCAGATCGAGACCCAAGGTTTACTTCTAGATTCTGGAAGGCATTTCAGGAAGCTTTGGGTACAGATTTGCGATTCAGTACAGCTTTTCATCCTCAAACAGACGGTCAATCCGAGAGGACTATTCAGATTTTGGAGGATATGTTGCGAGCTTGTTCGATAGACTTCTCTGATTCTTGGGATTCGCATCTACCGTTAGTGAGTTCTCTTACAACAACAGTTATCAGGCTAGTATCGAGATGGCACCGTTTGAGGCCTTGTATGGAAGAAGGTGTAGATCACCTATTTGTTGGGATGAGGTCGGTGAAGCGAAGATTGTGGGTATTGATTTGCTTCGGGATTCGGTTGAGAAAGTCAGAGTTATCCGGGATAGATTGAAGACAGCCCAGAGTCGACATAAGAGCTATGCAGATAACCGAAGGCGAGATCTTAGTTTTCAGACCGGTGATTTTGTGTTCTTGAAAGTATCTCCGAAGGTGGGTATCCGAAGGTTCGGGAAGAAGGGTAAATTGGCTCCGAGGTTTATTGGCCCGTTTGAGATTTTGGGAAAGGTTGGACTTCTAGCGTATCGTCTTGCGTTACCGCCATCTTTGGATCGGTTGCATAATGTCTTTCACGTTTCTATGCTTCGGAAGTATGTTTATGATCCATCTCACGTGTTACCGAGGATACCGGAGGATATTGAGCCCGATATGACTTATGAGGAACGACCGGTCCAGATCCTTGATTCTAAAGTTCAAGAGTTGAGGAACAAAAGCATTTCATTGGTTAGAGTTCTTTGGAGGAATCATCATATCGAGGAGTCAACGTGGGAGCTTCAAGATGAGATCGAGAGGAAATTTCCGTGGCTTTTTGTTTAAGGTGAGTCTCGTTAAAATTCGGGTCGAATTTTCTTTAAGGGGGAGTGAATGTCACGACCCGAAATCTAGGCTCTATTTTATTAGTATTAAATAATTATTATTTATTTATTTGCTTGTTTATTTATTTAAATTATTATTTATTTAAATATTTATGTGTGCATTTTATGTTTTATAATGATTTATACCTAGCATTTTATTTGGGTCATTTGTGCTAGTGTTGAAATGTTGAGTCTTAATTGTTAGTAGGGAGTGTAAGTAATTGTTTTAGTAGATGGGGGGGCCTGAGTGTAACTTCGATTTTTACTTCACCTCCTTCTCCCTCACCCTACTCCCTCCCATTCCCAGAAATCTCTCTCTCTCTCTCTCCATTGATTGGGTAAGTTTCTTCTCTATCTTCTCTCTTCATTATCTTCATCTTCCTCTCATAATCTCTCATTTCTTAAAACTTGAAATGTGTTTAGATCGTCGATAGGATCGCGTAGAATCAAAAATATTCGAATTCCGTCAACTTTCATTATTTTCAAGTAAGTTACTTTTCCCCCATTTTGATGTTAAAATGTTCATATCATATTCATATAATGCTTTTGTTGTTATATTTGAAGTTTGGATGAGGTTACAATTTATTTGGAATTTATTTGGGTTTTTGGTTAAAAATGGTGATTGTTTGAATGTTGGGATTTGATCTTGATATTGGTTGTTAAATGTTGTTGTATGAGTCTTTTTGGACTTATAAGTTGTTTTGGTACATTAGTATGCTAGTTAGAGGGTTGGATTTTGGTTGAAATGTGTTTTGGTATGAAAATGGAAGAACCCAGTTTGTTCTTCCCGATTTCCAGCAGTTCAGAAGATTGGGCGACCGCCCAAAAATGTCTGGGCGACCGCACATCTATCTGAAAGCTTTTGTTCTTGCTTGATGGCCTTTTTGGGCGACCGCACAGACCATATGGGCGGCCGCACAGAACCTCTGAAAGTTTTCATTTGTTATTTGTGTGGTTGAAGAATGCGTTTTGATCCAAATCTTGGGTGTCCTTCTAGTTGACCTTAGTGAGCATTGTAGTACACTCTAGTGATAGAATTGGGTCCTTTGTGATTAAGTTTGTGTTTGAAATTAATTAAGTGTTAATTGAAATTATTGGAACACTTTATTGTGCGTGGTTGGTACATTTCACTTTCTTGGTGACTTCTTGGTATGGTTCCCTACTTTGGAACCTTAAGTTGTTTATTCATGCTAAAATATTATTACTTAGCATTTAATTAGAAGCCCAGCTGGCATATTTGTTGCATCGGGCGATGGGAAAGATTATAATGGCAAAGCCAAGTCCATTATAATGTTGACCATTGTTTTTCCCCCTTCTATACCCTTTTCCAGATTGGCCTTGGAAAAGACAAGTTAGCTTCCTTTGTGAATGTATCTAGCTACCGAGCATGACTTTGTGGCATGGCTCTTGTCCTTTGTGACACTCTTATGGTTATTGGTTCCGGTACCGGGGGTTTCTCTTCGGCTTTCATCCTATTATGAAGATGATGATTTGTTGATTATTGAAGTTGCGCCGCGATCCTTTATTTGGATGTACCGGTTTCGAAAACCTTGGCTATATCCTTTGTTATGTGTTTATTTTCGCTGCTATCTGTTATGTGATAATTGCTATGTGCTATGTGATATTTATTATTGTTTATTGCTTATTGCATCATAGCATGTCATGTAGTTGCATTAGTAACTTATTGAGATTTATCTCACCCCCTTTCTTTTATCTTTGTTTTTCCTTAACCCCCCCCCAGGTGCTAAGGATTAGTCTCGCTGATCACGAGAAAGAGGACGTCGAGTGTGGATACATTCTTTTGGGGAAGGTTGTTATAGGTTGGTTTACATTATATAAATGTGTAACCTTTTTTGGGATAGTTGTACCAATCAATGACGTCATTAAGAATTGTATATTTGTATTTTGTTGGGCATAAACTTGTGGAAGTTTATGATAGCTGTATTTGGTTTTTGTCAAACTTGGATTTGTAAAACTTTGGATCATCACCTTTTGTTATCAAATGGAATTTTTAACTTCAGTATTTCTTAGTTTTGGTCTTAAGTCGACGTCTAGCTCGCGGTCTCGGGCCCGCGGGGTCCGGGGTCGCGACATTAGACACTAGAGGAAGATGTCCATTTGGTCCTTGGTATTAGGCCTCTCGACAATTTCAGCGAGCTTGTCATTACATCTTCTTGTGAAGTCAATAAAGGACTCATTGTCTCTTTGAGTGGTGTTCTCGAGCTCTTTCTTTCTCGGGCGATGAGTGGTGTTGCCTTGGTATTGACTCTTGAAGGCAATCATGGCGGCATCCCAATCGAGACGGATTGTGAGCGGGAGAGTTGCATACCAATCTTTTGCCGCCCCCTCGAGAGTAAGAGGGAAGCATTGTGCCATCACTTTTGGAGAGACCTTCTTCGGAACCATAGCCCATATGTAAGTCTCGATGTGTGCCATGGGACAAGAATTGCCCTTGAACTTGCTGATGTCGGGCATCTTGAACTTGTCGGGGAGAGCGGCCATGGTGCTCATAAGAATGGATGACTGATAAAGGCTTGTGTCGGAGCCTTTCCCCATATTGAGACCGTTGAAGCGTTGGTCTATGTAGGCCATAATTGAATCAACCATCATGTGATCCTTGTTATCGGTGCTTGGCTCCCCCATTTTCTTGGTACGGGCACTAACATAAGGGCTTTCAAATAAACCCTTGGTCCACTCAGACTCATCATTGTCCTCCTTGCCTTTACCATTGGAGAGCTTGGTGAGCTTGGCCTTCATTTGGTCTATCTCGGCTTCATGAGCCTCCCTTTGATTGTCAAGATGGGATTGCCAAAGGTCATCTTTGCTTTGGGACTCTTTGTTAAGAATGGAGATTTATTCTTGGAGCATTTGGACCATAGCTGAGAGTTGCTCGAGAGACATGGTGTTGTTGCTGTTGGAGTCACCGGCCATTGATGCTGTCGGAGCTGTTGGAGTGACCAATTCACGAACTAGCCAGTATGCTGAATCTCGGTAGACTCGGTAAGTACCAATTGGACCTAAATTGAAGAAGAGGCCCTTGTCAGTCTTGAGTAACAATTCTGGTCCATGAAGAGCCTTAGAACACACAGTGGGCACACGACTCAAACCACATAAGAAAAAGACTCATTTTTTTATATAAGTTGGAGGGACAGAGTCCCTTTTGGGGTTTCTAGAAAAAATAGTGGAATCGTCACACTAGTATATAGACCTTCTCGCGGTCCCTTATACTCATCGGATTCCACCACGCTTGTGATTCCTACATGTGTCGGGATTAAACTAAATTAATGTATTAAAGCATACATGCGGGGACGGATTTTTATTTTCATCCATAATAACCACTTGGGGACGGATTTTTATTTCGTCCATGATAACCCCTTGTTTCTCTTGGAAACGGCATGTATGATTTGAAAACATTAGTTTAGGAAAATCTCGGCACATGAAAACCGACTAAGTCACGGAGTGTTAGACCTTAACTAGAATTGTGTTGGCTTGTGCTCGGCTAAAGAGAGGCTTAAGGTCACCCCCGGCATGTAGTCATGAACTACGCCACGGGCTGAGGTTTACCGCTTCGAGAGAGTCAAGGTCGGGTGGAGCTTGAAACTATCTAGGACGGGCCTCAACGGGTTTGGGGTTATGAACTTGTGCGACTCGATAGTGAGCAATTTATAAGAATATGTGTGCGTAGTGTGAGGTCCAACAAGTGACAAAATAGTTTTTTACTATTTTTTAAAAACAAAAACAAAAAATACAAATAAGCACGTAATTTACAACTCTCGAGTCACCCGTGTGACCGATAAAAAACACAAAATAAAATAGTCAAATGGTCCGAATCAGTCATTGATGCATGCAACTGTGACCACACCCCCATTATTCTGCTGTGTTCTGGAAACTGTTCCTGTTCTAGAAAACCACCCAGAAGCGCGCGCCTCTGGCCTGTAATATGGGATGCACGCGCATGGCGCAGATTCTCTGGGAGGCGCCCACTTCTGGGCAAACCTGCTAGACTGTCAGAGACTTTGGACTCAGGGGATTGCCCTAGTCTTGAATGTCTATTCTAACCCCTGCAAAGATGATTAGTGTATAAGAAAGAAGAAGAATAGGAAGAACATTGAGAAGCGGGCGATTCTGGTCTCTGATGTGGGATGCGCGCGCCTTAGGCCAAGAAAGCTAGAGGCGCACGCTTCCCCCATCAGGAACCAGAATGCCCAAAAAAATGTAGACTTTGAATAGAAACGCAAGTTTAACCCTCAAACTTTCCCAGTGAAGTCGCCACTGTAGATACCCCGGGAGGAGCCCCAACGCTTGGCTAGAGCGGTGGGTTGACCTAGGAACCTATGTTTTAGAGGAATATAAGAAAAACTTAATATTTAGCCTAAGTTTGATACGAAAACAGAGATTCTTGTTATGAGGTTCGGAGGTTAGGTTACGAGATGGGAAGTACTTAAACACCCATCTCGCCCAACTAATGTTGGTTTTGCTTGTTCAAAGTCTACATAAGTAAAATGTTCTTCCTATTCTTTGAAAATGATAAAAGGGGGGTTAAAAGGGTTGTTTTGAATGTGGGGAGATAACTCCTTGACCAACTTCAATGGAATGAAGTGGCCTTTGGTGTCATGTCCCAAAATGGTTTGGGTGATTGCACGTTTGATCAAAATAAGAGAAAAATAAAAGATATGAAGTAGAGAAGGGAGAAAAGAATAGTCTTTTTACCTAGACTCAAAGTCACTTCAAGTACTTCTTGGGAGATTGCCTTTTGGAAATGCCTTGAGAGTATTTTGTGTATAGTATTCTTATGTTATAAAAAGAAGGTCCTTTGAAAAGTTGGAGAAGAGGGGTTTTTATATTTGAAAACAAGATGTTTTTGGTGCCAAAATGAAGTCACAAAGATCAGTTTCCCGGGCAAAATCATGTAAAATGAGCAAGGGAGGGATTCTTGGACAGAATCTGTAACTGACGCCTAGGTGCGCGCGCCTCCTGCCTTGGTGGCAGGACGCGCACGCTTCTGACCCCAAAGGGCGGAGGCGCGCGACTTCAAGATGGCTTTTTTGACAGAATGGACTGGAAAGTCAGCCCTGTTATTCAGTTTAGTCCCTGAACTTAACAAAGTCAGTCAGGAATTTAATGGAAGTAACTGAAACTAACGAGAAACACTAAAAATAGGGAGAAACACAAGATCAAACGTGCGATCGGGGTGAGCGGTCCAAGGCGGGGTGTATACACCGCCGCACTCTAATTAAAAACACCAATAAAATCATTACACCTAGGATTTGTGAGCAAGATTTTGTGATTTTTTTTTGCCCCTAGTATTATTCATGATAGATATTCTCCTTTCTACTACTAGTTCCTGGGTATTGGATGCCGGATGTGGATCTCACATTTGTTTAAATGTTCAGGCACTAAAGAGTAGGAGGCTACTTAAAGATGGTGAAGTGGACCTACGTATGGGGATGGAGCAAGAGTTGTTGCATTAGCCGTAGGAACTTATGAAGTCACTTTACCTTCCGGTTTAATTCTTGTTTTGAATAATTGTTATTATGTACCGGATTTAAGTAGGAATATTATTTCAATTTATTGTTTGGATAATGAAGGTTTTAAGCTTCTTATTGAGAATAAGAGATTTTCTATTTATTTAAATGATGTGCTTTATGGTATTGCAAATTCATTTAATGGACTTTATGTCCTTGATGTCAAGAGTAAAAATAATGAGAATATCTATCATATAAATAATAAATCTAAACCTAATGGTGTAAATCATATTTATTTGTGGCATTGCCGTCTTGGTCATACTAATGAGAAGCGTATCTCAAAACTCCTTGGGGACGGTCTTTTGGATTCATGTGACCTTGAGTCATATGACACTTGCGAGTCGTGTCTTCTTGGAAAAATGACCAAGACACCTTTTACCAAGTTGGGTGAAAGGGCAAGCGACTTATTGGGTTAATACATACCGATGTATGCGGACCACTAAGTAGCAATGCTAGGGAGGATTTCAATACTTCATAACCTTCACCGATGATTTTAGTAGATTTGGGTATGTTTACCTAATGAAAAATAAAAGTGAAGCGTTTGAGATATTTAGAATATTTCAAAATGAAGTAGAAATATAACTTGGCAAAAGTATTAAGGCACTTCGATCAGATCGATGTGGGGAATACTTAAGCCAAGAATTTGATGATCATCTAAAGAATTGTGGAATAGTTTCACAATTGACTCCACCCAGAACACCACAATGGAAAGGTGTGTCCGAGAGGAGGAATCAAACTCTGTTAGAAATGGTTTGATCAATGATGAGTCAAGTTGATCTTCCAATATCCTTTTGGGGTTATGCACTAGAAACCGCCGCTTTCACACTAAATCGAGTTCCAAGTAAATCGGTACAAAAGACTCCATATGAGATATGGAGCGGAAAGAAACCTAGTTTTTCTTTCATGAAGATTTGGGGTTGTGAAGTTTTTGTCAAAAGACTTGTCTCTGACAAACTTGCACACAAATCTGATAAATGTATTCTCGTGGGATATCCTAAGGAAACTAAAGGATATTACTTTTACAACCGAATGGACAACAAAGTATTTGTTGCCCGAATTGGTGTCTTTCTAGAGAAAGAGTTTCTATCCAAAGAAATCAGTGGGACTCGAAGAGGTTCGAGTAGCCGAAAATAACATTGAACCGATAGTGGAACAAGAACGAGTCCCACAAGGAGTTGTGAAAGCTGTTCAAAATACACAAGTAACTCACAGATCTGGTAGGTTACGATCCGAACCCGAGAGATATGGATTTCTCATAACGGATAGTATTGAAGTGGAAATCATTGAGAATGATGAACCAACCTCCTACCAAGAGGCGATGTCATCTCCTGATTCGGATAACTGGCTTGGAGCCATGGAATCCAAATTACAATCCACGCATGATAATCAAGTTTGGAACTTGATTGATATACCTGAAGGTGTAAAAACCATAGGATGAAAATAGTTCTTTAAAAAGAAGACTGACATGGATGGGAAAGTGCATACTTACAAAGCTAGGCTTGTAGCGAAGGTTATAGGAAGATTCATGGTATTGACTATGATGAAACCTTTTCACCCGTAGCAATGATCAAGTCTATAAGAATTTTGATTGCCAAAGCCTCATATTATGACTATGAGATATAGAAAATGGATGTCAAAACCGCTTTCCTTAATGGAAACTTACAAGAGGATGTCTATATGACACAACCCGAGGGTTTTGCACAAAATTCTAAAGTATGCAAATTGCAAAAATCCATCTATGGATTGAAGCAAGCTTCTAGGAGTTGGAATCTCCGTTTTGATGAATCAGTCAAAGAGTTTGGCCTCATCAAGAACAAAGATGAACCTTGTGTATACAAGAAGATTAGTGGGAGCATAGTGTTGTTTCTTATTTTATATGTGGATGACATATTTCTCATTGGAAATGACATTCCTAAACTTCAATCTGTAAAGACTTGGTTAGGAAAGTGTTTAGCAATGAAAGATATGGGTGAAGCCACATATATCCTTGGCATTATAATCTATAGAGATAGATCAAATAAGTTAATTGGTTTAAGCCAATGTACATACATTGATAAGGTCCTTAGAAGATTCCACATGGAAAACTCTACGAGAGGACACTTGGTAGTGTTACATGGAGTTTGTCTAAGCAAGACTCAATGTTCTAAGACAAATGATGAGCGTGAGAAAATGAGTGAGATTCCATATGCTTCGGCAATTGGATCCATCATGTATGCCATGATATGTACTAGGCCGGATGTATCTTATGCTTTGAGCATGATGAGTAGATATCAATCCGACCCCGGTGAGAGTCACTGGATGGTTGCTAAAGCGATTCTTAAGTACTTAAGAAGGACTAAATATTTGTTTTTAATCTATGGAGGTATGGAAGATGATCTTGTTGTAAACGGTTACACAGATGCAAGCTTCCAAACCGACAAAGATGATAGTAGATCGCAATCGGGTTTTTTGTTTATGTTGAATGGTGGAGCTATAAGCTGGAAGAGTTCTAAGCAAAGTACAGTCGCTGATTCTACAACTGAAGCTGAGTATATTACTGCATCGGATGCTGCATAGGAAGCTGTTTGGATTAAGAAGTTCATTGGTGAAATTGAGGTGGTTTCTAGTATTGCTAATCCAATAGACCTTTATTGTGATAATAATGGTGTTATTCCTCAAGCAAAGGAACCAAGGACACATCAGAAATTCAAACACATACTTAGGCGTTTTCATGTCATTCGAGAAATCGTAGATAGGGGAGACATAAATATATGCAGAGTACCAACTGATGATAACGTAGAGGACCCGCTAACGAAGGGACTTCCACAAGCTAAACATGATGGTCATGTTAGGTCCATGGGTATTAGATACATGGGATATTGGACCTAGGGCAAGTGGGAGATTGTTAGTGTTGGTGCCCTAGGCACGTTTATTTAAACGTTATGTATGTTATCATTTTATTCATATTAATAAAGAGATGTTTTGATTATTATTGTTATTCATGTTTACTTATAATAATCTCTGTCCCTAGTTCTTATGAAGCACTAGTATAAGTCTAAATGATCATGGGATGATCATGTTAGACTTATGGGTAGCTGTTGGAGAATAAGGTACTGGACATGACCCGCTCTATGAGATTTATGTCATGGTCAATGTCATATATAGATCTCATACTAGTTATGTCATTTGAATCCTTAGACATAAAGTTATTATAGTCTTCCACTTGATAAACATTATGTTTGACATATTTAAATGCTACCTTTAACCAGGTAGTTATAAAGGGTATGATTGGCATTATTGGATTCATGTAGGGAAGAATAATAAGCTAAATGTATTTGTCCCTCTTTGGAGAGATGTCAAGCTTGGGCCCCTCGTAGAATGATGTTGATGAAATGTTTGGCCAAACTCAAATGAAATGATTGGATCAATGTTATTTGGATTATCAACATATTCGGAATCGAGAAAGCGTTAAACAAATACAAGTTGACTCAATGACCATGAGTTGTGTTCAATGACATCGTGGATAAAGGGATTGTGACATGTTCTATAAAGGAATATGAACTTGTATATAGTTACACTATTTTGGTAGGTATGACGGTTTGCTAGAACCTAATCATATCTTATGGGTTTATCTTTAGTGTAATCTTATAGGGTCACACAAAAAAAAACGAATCCTAAAGCACTTAATTGGAATCTGGGTCGAAGGGCCTTTGAGGGATTTTAGGAATTTAGAGGAGGAAACAAGAATAACCGGAAAAGATGGATGGTCCAGTCAGACCTATGCATGGACCCGGCCGGACCTCCTATAAGACCCGGGCGGACCTAGTCGGTTTTGGCCTGGAACTTTCTTTGTCCGATTTTTTGCATTTTTTGACCACTTGTTACCTATTTGGAATAGGAGAAACAAGTATCAATAACTCCTCTAGTTTCCCTAATCAGTCCAATGCATAGTGTGAGCCGCCAAAGAGTTTGAGAGAGTTATTTTTTGTTCTAAGATCCCTAGATTGAAGAACAAGAACATCACATAAAATTCCATATAGTTCTAAAACAATTGTGAAAGCGTGTTTCACAATTTGGTCTAGCAACCAAGATCAAGAAGCGTTCTTGATATTCGTTCGAGGTGTGGATACCAATAGAGGGTGAAGCTTATCACCTCCATAGTTCGTGTTCTTGCTTTTTTTCGTAATCAAGTTTCAAAGTTCCACCAAGAATCAAGGTTGTTAAATCAAAGGCTTCAAGGTTTAGTATTCCAGTATTCATTATGCAAGTATTTGATCTAATCATATGAATGTATCTATGGGCTTTGGGTTTCCATGAAAATTTTAATACTTTATTCTGCTGCGCATGATTATAGGAAACCCAACATCAACGTGTATCGAATACCCATTGAGCTTAGTTATGATCTCCATCATTATTTCAAGCGAGTTAATGTAAGATGATTATCCTTTATTATCATCATTTGGTATTTTGCATATTTTAACATCTCCAATCTTCAACGATTTCTCGAATAAGATAGAAACGTCCGAGTATATGTTTAGATAAGATATTAGTCCCTTGACTTGTGTAATAACGATTATTGTCACAATGAAGGTCCATTATATTAGTGATAATAGACACAATTTCTAGTTTACTAATTAGTCTCTTGATCCAAACATTTTCTAGTTGTATCTCTTGCCACTAGATACTCAACCTTTTGTAGAATAGTAATGGTGTATTAAGAACTCTTCTAACACCATTATTAAGCATAAACATGTATTCATACTGCGATATTTATCTTTGTTGGTTTATAAGAATGCATCTTTGTAACCATTAGAAGATCATCTTTTATTCCATCAAAGATTAAGAATGCATCCTTTAGTTCTTCACAAATACTTGAGGATGTTTCTTATATAGTGACTTTCACTAAGATCTGATTGGTATCATCTCCTCATACTCTAAGTATAGGAGATATCCAGTCTTAGTACATTGATATGGTTTACATGATAGATCCAATTGTCGAAGCATATAGAATCCTAATCATGTACTCTTGCTCATTAATCTTCCAATAAGAGTAAATCTTGTCAAGAGTAATCCCATTAGACATTTGCAAGTAACCTCTCTAAGAGTCTTGCATAGTCAACTCTTCACTACCTTGTCTGTATTAGTACTTTGACTTCAACCAATCAACTTTTTAGATTTATCTCCATAAATCTATCTTCCAAAGATATAGGCGGCTTTGTCCAAGTCTTTCATTGAGAAACTCTTTCAATATGAATTATAGGTCAACCACATATATTAGACTAGGAATTATATTACGCTCCCACTAAATTTATTGTAATCACAAGTTTCATCTTTGATGAATTCAAACTCTTTGAATGTTGCATCAAAAATGAAAATTTCACTTCAATTAGTTTGCTTTGATCCATCTCATGGATTTCTTGCAACTTATATATTCTATTAGAATTTTATGGATTAACAAAACTTTTAGGTTATATCAAACACATCCTAAAGTATGTTCCTGTTAAGAAATGCTGTTTTGACACCCATTTGTCATATTTCATATTCTCAATATGAGGTCATGACAATTAGAATTCTAATATACTTAAGTATGACTGTATGCGACAAAGTTTCATCATAATTGATATTATGAATTAACTTTATTCAATTAGTCATGTTTTATCAATATGCACTTTACAATCCATGTCCGTTTTCTCCAAGAAAACTTACATTCCACCTTATGGTTTTTAAGCCATAGGGTAGAACAATCAAGTTCCGAACTTGATTATCATACATGTATTGCATTTTTAGATTTCATGACTCCAAGTCATTGATCTAAATACGGAGTGGACAATGCATCTTGATAGGTGATAGGTCAATCATTCTTAATGATATCTTCCTTATTACTTTCTATTACAAGAAATCAATATTTCTTGTTGTAGATAGTATCCTATCATATATGCAAATAACTTGTGTATACTTGAACGAATTTACACAACTCCTTGTGAAACTTTGTTCAACTTCCATCTTAGGTTCTATGTCATTTTCTGGGTCTCGAACTCTTCGAGATACATTTTACTCCCACTAGTTCTTTAGAGATAAACAATTTATCTAGAAAGTGCTATTTAGAGTAACAAACGATTTGTACTTTAAAGGGATGTAAAATTAATATCATTAAGATATCTCAAGAAAATATATTAACTAGATTTAGGTGTGATTTTGTCGAAGACAATACTTTTCGCAAAAGTGTCACATCACAAATCTTTATGAAAGACAAACTAGGTTTTCTTTCATTCTATATCTAATATGGTATATGTCGAACCTCCTTATACGAAACTCAAATTAGTGTAAGCGCAGATGTTTCCAGCATATAATCCAGAAGGTTAATTAAAAATCAATTTGACTTATCATGAGGGGAAAAACTGTAGTTTGCAGACAATCACCAGATTTCTGTAACAGGAGCCGTACGGCTCATCCCTAGGCGTACACCTAGTTTGCAGCCGTACGGTTGTTGTTTTCAGATTCTATTTTTCTTATTCTGCAGAATTCTCTTAAAGTCTAGGACTCAATATTCATTACTTTGATCTGATCAGAGTATTTTAATATTTTTGCCATGAGGTATCGAAATCCTTTTTAGCATTATTACTTTAATATACTACATACATCAAAATGTATAAGTTCAAAAGAGTACTTCCTCTCACTACTATTAGTAAAAGGTGTGTTGATCAATTTCTAAGATTCACATATATCACATGATTCAAAATCATGTTAACTTAAAAGTCCGTCCCATGGAATTTTAGATATGTGTTTCTTATCATTTGATATAGACATCAATGCTTTTAAGAATGTAACGATTACATCCTCATATTTGGATTTCTATTATTTATGTTATACTTATTATTTTGTTCTTCTAAGATAAAGATATAAAGTCCTATTATATGATTAGAAATACAATAAAGCAAATCATATTTAATAGAGTACTTCCTTATCCAAAATAAGAAATATCCATTATTTTTCAATGAAGAAACCAAAATAATATTTCTACTTAAAATAGGAACATAACACCATTTGTTCAAAACAAATATGAACCTACTAGGTAAAGACACTTCGCAAGTTCCTATGATTAATGTTGCAACCTTTGCATCATTATTAACACATAGGTTAATCTTTACCTTCCTTAAGTAGTCTCTCAATTTCTAAAGTATTACACATTTATACAAATGTGGGATCCATATCCGGTATCAAATACCTAAGAATGTGGATGTAGAAAGATTAAGTTTTATAACATAAATACTTGAAGCGGTAGTCCTACTACCCTTCCTTTTGATTTTTTAATTCAAATTGTAATTTTTCCAATGGTCAATCTTATTTTCATGGTAGCAATTACATCATTTGGATTTTAGTAGCCACAAATATTTCTTTTAGGCTTGACAACTCTTGTCTTGCCTTTATCTTAAATCATTTTCTTTATTAACCTTAGAGTTTGAGGAGTTTCCATTTGATATCAAGACTAGCAGTTTAAACATCAAATGTCGCTTATGAATTAATATCAAATCCGTTGTTAGTTCCAAACTAACTTGATTATCAAGCCTTTCAGGGTGATCAATATGTCTCTCCATGTTCAAAACAGAAGAACTTATTGATATACCTATCAGTCATCATATGAATGTTAGGCTCTAATCAATGTCAAAATTTTCTTGCTTGTAGGAACGCTTCCTACGTGATTGCTTATCACATAAGCATCCATGTGTTTCAGATACTTCTTAAGTTCTAAACATATGGTAGCAAGTCATAAGACAATTAACATCTATAGAATCATCGACATGTTTCTAATTAATGTCTTTGTCAGTCCTTAAGGCATTAGGTTTCTTAGGAATAGGATTCAAAAAGAATTCATAACTTCCGATCTTGCTTTAGAACAACTAGTGCTACTCCCGTGCGATGCACGGGAGTTACTTATACTCAATTTTAATAAATTTAGATGAGTTGAATAAGAATCACACATTATAATTGTTAAAAAAATCTCTGAACAAAATATTGCTAGTGATAACATCAGTTTGGCCACGAAATATATCGTTACATATCAATATCTTAAGGTTAGCTGCATCTCTAACGCAAGATAGGGCAACATATAGTTAATCATAACAAAACACCAATTTCATCAAAAAAAATATTTCTAAAACTAAAAATGAATTTATTTTAATATATACTCCCTCCGTCCCACCCGAATTAAGATTTTTGGGTTGGACACGGGGATTAAGGAAAAAGTGTTATTAGAGTAGGTGTTGTGAGTATGGAAAGTAAAATATGAGAGAGAAAGTGAGGTAGAGAATAATGAGTGGAAAATTGTTGTGAGTGTAAATGTGGGTCCCATTAAATAAAACACTTCCATTTTTGGGTTGTCCTAATTCGAATGGAACACCCAAAATGGAAATTTATCCTAATTCGAGTGGGACGGAGGGAGTATTCTTTAAGAAATTAACATAATTAAAAATACGACTATCCAATCTATGAACATGCAGTAATATTGGAATAAATAATCAATATCATAAAATAACAAAAATTGAATCCAAAAATCCTAGAACACAGTATTTAAACGTTCTACAACCGTAAAACTAAATAAACCCTAATTGTATATAAAACAAAAGTACAAAAATGGATAAAAAGTTTAGAAGCATGTTTTTGAGTCCATAAACAACATTATTGGGGCCTTTAAACCCTACCTCAAAGGGCTATGCCCTATGACTTTTGTTCGTCTCGCTCCGACGTTCGATTCGATATGCGGTGTGTTCCGTGGTTGATCTGGAGTCAAAAGTTACGACCGTTTCTGAGCACGCGCTCAAGTGACTCCGAAAACTTCAACACCTTCCATCCGCATCAATTAGTAATTTTTCACTATATATTGATCATAGTTAATTTTTTTCTCTATAAAAAAAATAAAAAAGTATCATAAAAAATAAATTTACATGCAAAGTTGACTATTTGTGTCAAAATAAAGATAATGACATATTTGACCATATTTACCCAACTTTCCTAATTTAGAGGTGCATATGGGTCTCATTATAAAAATGACAAGACTTTCTTCATTTTATATAGTTATAGATATGGATTACTACCTGTAGACACCCCGCCTTGGACCGCTCACCCCGATTGCACACTTGATTTTGTGTTTCTCCCTCTTTTAAGTGTTTTCTGTTAGTTTCTGTTACTTTGGTTAAGTTCCAGGCGGACTCCGTTAATCCCGGGACCAAACTGAATAACAGTTCTAACTTTCTAGTCCATTCTGTCAAAAATTGCTTTTCAGAGTCGCGCGCCTCCGCCTCTTTAGGCCAGACGCGCGCGCCTTCCGCCGCCTAGGTGGGATGCGCGCGCTTCTGGGGTGTGTCAGTTACAGATTCTGCCCAAGAATCTCTCCCTTGCTCATTATACATGATTTTGCCCGGGAAAGATTTCTTGGAGACTCCGTTTGGCTCCAAAAACTCCCCTCTTTCAACTATAAAAACCCCTCCAATCCATCATTGGAAGAGACCTTTTCATCACTTCTTTTCTAGACTTTTCCTTGGGACTTCTTTTAGACCCTTTTCAACTAAAAAAGCTTTGGACCTTAAGAAGTGTTCTCTCCAAGTATTCAACCTCTTCTTCAAGGTTTTTCAAGAGGTTCTCTTTGAAGGATACTATAGGTAAATGTCTTAAACTTTCTTCTTCTTCTTCTTCTTCTTCTTCTTCAATCAAATGTGCAATCACCCCAAAACCACTTGGGACATGACACCAATTGTCCTTTCATTACATTGAATTGGCCTAGGAGTCATCTCCCTACATTTTAAACTTTAAAACTCCTTTTTTATCATCATTCAAATAGGAAGAACACATTTATCTTTAAAGTGAATTATGAACAAACAAGACCGACTTTGCTCGAGCGAAATGGATGTTTAAGTACTTCCCATTTCGTAACCTAACCCCCGAACCCCTCATCCCAAAGAATATCTGTTTTCGTAAATCAAACTTAGGCTCATAAACATTAGGTTTTCTTACGTTCCTCAAAAACGTGGGTGGCGACTCTAAAACACAATTAGACATCCTAGGATGAGCTCGCGCGCTCTAGCCTAAAGCCGCGGCCTCCGCCCCCGGGGTATCTACAATGGCGACTCCGCTGGGGACTGCTTGAGGGTTAAACTTGTGTTTCTGTTCATAATTCACTTTTCTGGGCATTCTGGAAATTGATATGGGAAGCGTGCGCCTCGGACCTTCATGGTCCAAAGCGCGCGCGTCCCGCGTCAAATTCCAGAATCGCCCGCCTTCCATGTGTTCTTCCTATTCTTCCTATTATTTCGTGCTAACAAACATTTCAGGGTTTCATCACACAATCAGGACCAGGGCAATCCCCTGAGTCCATAAGTTTCTGATAATCTGACAGGTTAGCTCAGAAGCGGGCGCCTCCCAGATACAATGCGCCAGGCGCGCGCTTCCCACAACACCAGCCCGAGGCGCGCGCTTTTGGGCCAATTTCCAGGGCAAGAATAGGTTTCAGTGACTGTACAGAACAGTGGGGTGTGGGCATAGTTGCCTCCATCAGAACAGAATTGAACCCTTGGAATGTTTAACTTTGTGTTTATTTACCGGTCACACGGGTGATTCGGGAGTTGTAATTTACGTGCTTATGTGTATTTTTTATCTTTTCTTTTCAAAAATAAATAAAATAAAATAAAAAATTTGTCACGTGATAGACCTCACACTACATGCACATTACTCCTATAAATTGCTCACTATCGAGTCGCACAAGTCCAACCCCAAACCCGTCGAGGCCCGTCCTAGAAAGTTTCAAGCTCCACTCGACCTTGACTCTTTCGAAGCGGTAAACCTCAGCCTGTGGCGTAGTTCATGACTACATGACGGGGGCGACCTTTAAGCCTCTCTTTAGCCGAGCACAAACCACACAATTCTAGTTAGGGTCTAACACTCCATGACCAAGTCAGTTTCCATGTACCGAGATTTCCCTAAACTAATGTTTTCAAATCATACATGCCAACTTGTTGAAACGGACGCAATAAAAATCCGTCCCCAAAAGTGGTTATTTTAGACGAAAATAAAAAATCCATCCCCGCATGTATGCTTTACTACATTAATTTAGTTTAATCCCGACACATGTAGGATTCACAAACGTGATGGAATCCGATGAGTATATGGGACCGTGAGATGGTCTATATACTAGTGTGACGATTCCATTATCTTCTTAGAAACCCCAAAAGGGACCCATTCCCTCCGACTTATAAAATAAAAAAAAAAGTCTTTTTCTTATGTGGTTCGAGTCGTGTGCCCAACTGTGTGTTCTCAACCTCTTCATGGACCGAAAGTGTGAACCGAGACTGACAAGGGCTACTTCTCCAATTATAGGTCCGATTGGTACTCTCCTCATCTACAGGAATTCATCCAACCGGCTTGTTCGTGAACCAATCACTCCTACAGCTTCGGCATCATCAATGGCCGGCGACTCCAGCACCAACAACGCCATGACTCTCGAGCAACTCTCTGCCATGGTCCAAACTCTTCAACAACAAGTCACCACCCTCCACAACGAGGCTCAAACCAAAGAAGCCTTGTGGCAAGCTCATGTCGACAGTCAAAGGGAGGCCCACGAGGCCGAGGTTGACCAATTGAAAGACAAGCTCCTCAAGCTCTCCAAGAACAAGGGGGTTAATGACAATGAGGAATCCGAGTGGACCGAGGGTTTGTTTGAAAGCCCATATGTCAGTGCCCGTACCAAAAAAGTGGGGGAACCAAGCACCGACAACAACGACCCCAAAATGGTCGATTCCATCATGGCCTACATTGATCAGAAATTTGACGGCCTCAACATGGGAAAAGGCTCCAACACAAGCCTTTATCAGTCATCCATCCTCATGAGCACGATGGCCGCTCTCCCCGACAAATTCAAGATTCCCGACATTAGCAAGTTTAAGGGCAACTCATGCCCGATGGCTCACATCGAGACTTACATTTGGGCTATGGTTCCGAAGAAGGTCTCCCCAAAAGTTATGGCTCAATGCTTTCCTCTCACCCTCGAGGGGCGGCAAAGGATTGGTATGCAACTCTCCCGCTCACTGTCCGTCTTGATTGGGATGCCGCTATGCTTGCCTTCAAAAATCAATATCAAGGCAACACCACTCACCGGCCCACAAGGAAAGAGCTCGAGAACACCACCCAAAGAGACAACGAGTCGTTCATTGACTTCACAAGGAGATGGAATGACAAGCTCTCTGAAATTGTTGAGAGGCCAAACACAAAAGAGCAAATAGACATCTTTCTCAAGTGTCTCAAGATTGATCTCCGCACCCACCTAAGTGGGGCTTGCTACTCCGACTTCTCCCAAATGTATGAGGCGGGGGTACGCATGGATGACTTGCTCAAGGAGATTAAGAAGGCCACTCCTACCTATCGTTACAAGGCCGCCTCTAATTCAAACAAAGAGGCTTCTGTCAATGCCATTACTACCGACAAGGGGAATTACAAGAAGGTCCCTCCACCACAAGGCAAGTGGTTCCAAAACGACCGCGTCTACACCCCTCTCAATGGCATGACCATCACTGAGGCCTATGAAGCTCTAAAGGCCAAGGGACAAATCACTCCTCTTCAAGGGTACAAGCAACCACAACCACTCTGTCCCAATCATGCCCACCACAAATGGTGTGACTACCATCAATGTACTGGCCACCTCACCGAGGATTGCTTCTCCATCCGCAACACCATCCAAGACCTCATAGACAAGAAGGAGTTCATAATCCCTAATGAGGGTGGTGTCAATGTAATAGAGGTAGGAGAGTTTGAAGGAACCATTCATTCGATCCTAATTGTGAATGAGGGCTCCGATGATATGAATAAACTTGATAATTCTTGTTATGTTGTGACTTATGATGAGATTATGAGGGAAGTCTTAGAGAATAGGAAGAAGAAGCTACACGGGACCGTGAACGTGCTCACTCGCAGTGGCCGAGTAACAACGAGCACAATCCCTCCCAATACCACAGCAACCAACACCTCTTCTCAAAGATCGCAAGCATGCGACGTACCCGAAGATCCTTTGTTAACACAACTCAAGAAGACGCAAGCCAACATATCCATCTGGGACCTTATTGCATCATCAAAGAAACACCGAGACCTCATCATCAAGAACTTGGATGACACATCAGTCTCTCCCGACACGACTCCAGAGGACCTCACAGCAATGATAGGTCACATTCACTTCGGCAATGTCATCACTTTTGCCGACATGGATCTCCCGCCATTTGGGTCCAAACACAATGAAGCCATCTACCTCAAAGTAAGGGCAAGGGGGAGACCCATCTCAAGAGTTCTAGTAGACGGTGGTTCTGCACTCAACTTAATTCCTAGCCGAGTCATGGGCATACTGGGGCTCAAAAGCTCCGATTTACAACCCTCCGCCCAAGTCATTAGAGGGTACGACAGCACTGCCCGTACAGTCATGGGAATGCTAGAAGTCGATATCGAATTTGGAAGCATGATCATGTCCGTCCCATTCCAAGTACTTGATGTCCCTGCTTCATTCAACTTGCTTTTGGGCCGACCATGGATCCACAGTTCCAATGCGGTCCCTTCCACTCTCCATCAATGTGTCAAGATCAGAAATGGGGACGAGATAGTCACCGTCATGGCCGAGAATGTCACCATCCATAGAAATGGGGGACAACCCGTTCACCAAGTTCAACACGGGATAGAAGATTCCACTCTCTACGGCGTCAACACCATCGACAAAGAAGGGGGAAATAGACAATGGACCCTCGGCAATCCTAAAATCCTCCGCATGATGAGGAACATGAATCACTTTCCCGTCTAGGCCTAGGGAAGCATCAACAAGGGATATTGCACCCCGTAGAAGTTCCTTTTGTCAAGAACAAGTTTGGTCTGGGATACGAGCCTACCAAAGATGACTTGAAATACGAGCAAGCAGTCAAGAGTCAAAAAACCCGAGCTCGCAAAGAAGGTCGACAATATAAAATCCCTAACTTGAGGCCTTACCGCAACACACTAAACGGTTATTTTGTTCGCCAAGGGGAAGATGTTCGTACATGATCTTTCCCAAACCATGGGTTAACAACAAGGGCGTCAGAAAGCCCGGTCTCGAGATCTTCACTGATTGTGAAATTCCGACACAAGAGCCTACTCCAATGTCACCCCGAGAGTGGTGGGGCAAGAAAGTGACTATAGAGTCCGAGGTAGAGATTACCGTGGGGGAAGAACTATCCGATCTAGCCTCCATGTTCGAAGAATTTGCCATCACGGACGATTGTCAAGTCAACGCCATCTACGACACCATCGTCAGAAAGGAAACCATCAGTGAGATCCCGCCAAGCTCTGAGCCAATCGACAACTGGTATTCAACGAAGGGGCCCATAGTATCTGAGGATTTCTTGATCCGAGAAATGGGTTGCATACCCCGTACATCAACAAAGGAAGAGCGGCTCACACTTACTTTCGAGTCCGAGAGTGTTTCTAATACCCTCACCCAAGAGGATATGGAGGCAATAGCCGAGCGTGTGTTTCCTTTCTTTGCTAATGAAAAATTCGATATTTTTGAGTACCCCGAGATTGTAAACATCATAAATGATGA
This sequence comes from Campanula takesimana, assembly GCA_026119855.1. Classification (NCBI taxonomy): domain Eukaryota; kingdom Viridiplantae; phylum Streptophyta; class Magnoliopsida; order Asterales; family Campanulaceae; genus Campanula; species Campanula takesimana. The sequence continues at coordinate 61,075 of JAOWBW010002100.1, forward strand.
ATTAACTAATAACGAACTTAATGAACAAGTTAATAACGATTCAAATTATGATGAAATAGACCATGAAAACATAACATACCTAAATGAACTAGCTCAACAGGTTCGTTGTCGTGGTGAAAATGGTCCAGGGGCTGATGAGGAATTGCATATTGTTAATCTGGGTACCGACGAAGAGCTGAAAGAAACGAAGATTGGCAGCTTCTTCAAGGGGGAAGATTGATTGCACTGCTCAAAGAGTTTGTGGATGTATTCGCATGGTCGTACAAAGACATGCCGGGTTTGGAAAGAAAGGTCGCAGAGCACAGAATTCTGATCAGAGAGGACGCCAAGCCAGTAAAGCAGAAGCTCAGAAAAAAAAGCCAGAATGGTCTCTACAAGTCAAAGAAGAGATTGAAAAGCTCCTCAGTGTGGGTTTCATCAAAGTCATTGAGTATCCGACTTGGCTAGCCAACATTGTGACAGTCAGAAAGGCAAACGGCAAGGTTCGAGTTTGTGTGGACTTCCGGGATTTGAACAAAGCTTCCCCGAAAGATGATTTTCCACTACCAAACATCGACATGCTCATCGATTTGACTGCCAACTATGAAGTCCGCTCATTTGTGGACGGTTTTACCGGTTACAATCAGATTCTCATGTCCGAAGAGGATCAACACAATATAGCTTTCACAACACCGTGGGGCACTTTCTGCTACACAGTCATGCCGTTCGGACTAAGGAACGCTGGGGCTACCTACCAGAGGGATGTTACGGATCTATTCCATGACATGATTCATAAAGAGATCGAGGTCTATGTAGATGACATGATCATCCATTCAAAGGGAACCAACGGTCAACATTTGATCGATCTTCGCAAATTCTTTGAAAGACTTCGACAACACAACATGAGACTCAATCCCGCAAAGTGCACTTTTGGGGTCGTCAGAGGAAAGGTTATCGATTACAAGGTCACTGAGAGGGGAATTGAAGCCGATCCCTCCAAGATCAAGGCAATCATTGACATGCCTCCTCCAAAGACGCAGAAGGAAATCAAAGGTTTCATGGGCAGACTTCAATACATCAGTCGATTTGTGCACCAACTCACTTCCATGTATGAGACGATCTTCAAGCTACTCAAAAAGAATGTGGCTCTAGAATGGACCGATGCTTGCCAAGAAGCCTTCGACCAAGTGAAGCATTACTTGACATGCCCTCCAGTTTTGGTTCCACCGCACAAGGAGAAGCCTCTCTTGCTCTATCTCACTGTCAATGATGAAGCCCTAGGGGCTATGTTAGCACAAGAACAGCGAGACTCCATAAAATAGAATGCTATCTACTTTGTCAGCCGCCGGTTTCAAGGAGATGAAAAGAACTACTCTGTCTTAGAGAAGTTTGTGCTGCATTGGTTTGGGTTACTCAAAAGCTCAAGCATTACATGGAGGCCTTCCCAATCAAGTTGGTAGCAAAAGTGGACCCGCTCTGCTACATCTTCGAGAAGCCTTTCATGTCAACAAGAATAGCCAAATGGTATTTCATGCTCGCCGGCTACGATATCACTTACGTCACACTCAAATCCATTAGGGGGAAAGTGTTCAGTGATCAGCTTGCTGAATTTCCATGTGACGAAGTGAAGGGGGAAGATGTACAGTTCCTCGACGAGCATTTAATTTGCGCTACAACAGAAGAAAATAAAATAAGTGACAACTTTTTTTTTTCGATGGCGCAGCCAATAAGCATGGATGTGACATAGGGATGTTACTTGTTGATCCAAAGGACATGTATACTCCAATCGCTATCCACCTCGAATTTGAAGCCACCAACAACACCGCTGAGTACGAAGCATGCATAGCGGGGCTCGAAGCAGCCCTCGAGAGAAATGTCACAAGTTTAGAGGTATTTGGTGATTCCTTGCTCATCATCAATCAGACATCTGGAAAGTGGAAGATTCAAGACTCGACTCTGCAATGGTATGGTCAACATCTCGAGGAGTTGGTTGAACAGTTTCAAGAAATCACCTTCAACTACCTGCTAAGGGACAAAAATCGTTTTGCTGATGCACTAGCCACCATCGCTTCACTGGTCGAAATACCTGAGGGTAAAATGGTGAAGCCCTTCAAAATTTCCCGAAGGAACAGTCCGGCATACTGCATGAGTATCGAGATCAACGAGGTCCAAGAAACTCCCCGTGGTATGCGGATATCATGAATTTCCTCAAGGATGGTACTTATCCTGAGAATAGCAATAAGAAGTCCCAAATGGCATTGCAAAGACTAGCCTCCCGATATGTACTGATTGGGGACCGAGTCTATAAAAGGCACCACGAAGGGATCAATCTCATATGCGCAAATGAGACCGAAGCTCAAGAAATAATGCATGAGATCCACGAAGGTGAATGTGGGCCCCACATGAACGGGTTTATGTTGACCAAGAAGATACTCCGCATGGGTTATTATTGGAGTACCATGGAAAGGACTGCATCGAGAAAGTCAAGAGGTGCGCTAAATGCCAATTCCATGCCAATCTACAGCACGCTCCACCCTCACAGCTTTACAATATGACCACGCCTTGGCCTTTCTCTTGTTGGGGCATAGACATCATCGGCAAATTTCACCCTACTGGCAGCAACGGACAATCTTTCGTCCTAGTAGCCGTGGACAATTTTACAAAGTGGGTCGAAGCACAGGCTTACCGAGTTCTCAACGCCAAGAAAGTGGCCAAATTCGTAAAAACTCACATCATGTGCCGGTACGGTGTTCCTCATGAAATCATCTCAGACAACGGTTCTCACTTTAAGAAAGAGATGGACGCACTCCTGGTAGAATACAAGATTACTAAGCACAAGTCATCTCCATACCGCCCTCAAGCAAATGGCGCGGTCGAGGCAGCTAATAAGACAATCGAGACCATTGTGAAGAAAATGGCCTTCACCGGAAGGGATTGGCCCGAAAAGCTACCTCTAGCATTATGGGGCTACCGCACGTCAATACGGACAGCGACTGGAGAAACTCCTTATGCACTGGTATATGGTTCCGAAGCTGTACTCCCAATAGAGCTCGAAGTCCCATCCCTACGGGTCCTCCTCGAGAACCAAGTCAATGAAGTCGATTGGATGCAAAGTCGATACGAACAGCTAGCCCTACTCGACGAGAAAAGGCTAAGGGCAATCGAACGTACGAGGGCCTATCAATAAAGAATGGCAAGGGCTTTCAACAAAAAGGTGAAGCCCCAAAACATCAGTGTGGGAGATTTGTCCTAAGACAACACCCTCCTAATGCCATAAACCCCCTTGGAAAATGGGGACCCCGATGGATCGGTCCGTACGTAGTCAAGAAGATACTAAGCGGCGGTGCAGTCCGACTCGTGGATTTAGACAGAGATCAGCTGCCAAAGGAAGTCAACCTCGACAAGTTGAAGAGATTTTACGTCTAATAAACGAAGACCATAAAAAAAAAAAAAAAAAAAAAAAAAAAAAAAAAGAGCTTGCTAGGTTGAAAACCCGCAAGGGCGACCTAGGAAAAAATTAGAGCACGTGCAAAAAAGAAGCCCGCTAGATTGAAAACCCGAAAGGGTGGTCTAGGCAAAAAACAGGGTGTACACAAAAAAAAAATGGTCTTCGTTTGTTTGAACTACGGAGACCTAAGCCTCTACACTGGAGGAACGTAGGCAACCTTCGGGTGCGGTCTAAAATATAAACAAATACCCAAATCATTTCAAATTAACGAGATGAAATTTTTATTCATTTCTTGAATTATTTTTATCATTACAACGGATTTTGCTGAGCTAATAAAAGACATAAAACATTAGAATCCTAACAAGTGGTCTATTTTAATTGCAATCTCTTGGGGATACTAGGAAAAATCTAATTTTCTCTTGGCCTTCGAAGGACCACCCGAACGACCATCAATCCTACTCTTCTTAGGAGGCCTAGGAACACTGATGCGGACCGATACCTTCTGCGCAACAGAGCGCCTCCGAGCATAAAAGTCATCCAATGGGGTACTGAAAGGGTCAGTTAGAATGTTGTTCACATCAGCAGCAGCTTCCTTGTACCTCAAAGCACTGCTAGGCTCAAAGTCCTTCCCTAACAACTCAGCCCGAAGAGCATCTACCCAAGTAATGCCGCGGTAGACGGTACCAAGAAAGTGATCCAAGTAACTCTCAGGAAGAAAAATACTACCCCGATGCAAAGGAGCGGAAGCCCAATGGTTACGATCATCTCCCCAAGCCGACTGAAGCTCCTTCGAGAAGTCCGGGCCCATATAAGAAATTGGACGAAGCCTCCCGTTCCTCGGAAAAGGAATTATCTGTTGACGGCCAAATTGCGTTAGAACCCGTTCTGGTTGGTAAAACGAAGAATTTCTCAACCCGGGTAAAACCACATACTGAAAACCAGAGGTTCACTCCACAAAAGGGAAAAGACCCCAAGGGCACCACTCAACGTCAGCTGTAAGACGAGAAGCGAAAAATCTCCTCCAACCCTCTTCAGTCAAATCTCTAATCAGCAACCGTCCAAACCATGCAAGGTCTCTCCTACAACGACCAGAATTATGCTGAGTCGTTGTCCTTTCGCCTGCAACACGATTTCAGCCAACTACGCATCCGCAGTACCTAGAGGAGTGACAAACAAAACCTCGCTGAAAAGGCAGACAACCATGACATTTCTCTTAAAGGACTGAACCGCGATATCTTCCGAATGCAAACTGAAAAACATTGGAAGCTCAGTTATGTCAACAACGGTCCCGTGCATCATCTTCTTCACCTTTCCAACAGGGAGATTCAGAAGTCAACCCAAGAATCAACAACACCGCGGTGTTAGTTATGGATGGCAATCCGACCGGCCAAAGGCATACCCAAAATGGCCCCAAAATCATCGATAGTCGGCACCATTTCATTAGCCGAAAAGCTGAATGTGACACGCCCCCAAGTCCCAGGATTCCCTAATAGAACCTCGAACCTGGTGCGCGTCACTAACAAGAAACAAGAAACTAACAAGAAACAGGAATAATACCTACTAGAATCAAACTGACATGATATATATACTCAAGAGTAAGGAGCTAAGATAGCTCACAACGAGTTCTAGACCAAGAAAATTAAAACCCAACATGGTTACATAGAGCGGTTGACATGCCTAGCACATAAGCTGGCATCAAGAGATGTCTAGAGACAACAAGTACTATACAAGTCTACCCCAAACAAGCCCTGAGTTTAACAACTCATAAAACATCGTCCTTACCAAAGTGTAAAAGGACTCTAGCCCCAAACAAGAACAACCTGCGGAGTAAGCTCCCAACTATGTCAAGCCTCACTGCGCGCTACCACTTGCTTTCCTGGGGGGGGGGGAAATAAAGGGTAAGATAAATCTCAGTAAGCTATTAACATGCAACTACATGACATGTTATCATGCAATTCAAGTAGATACTCAAGTAGTCATGTATCAAGTATCATCAAGTAACAAGTATATGAGAGGCTAAACCAACTCATCAAGTAATCGAGCTCAAGATATAATCAAGTAATAGGTAGTATGAGAGGCTAGGACAACTCAACAAGTAGCACATAAGGCTTATCACGTATCACTACCTGAATTTCCTTCCTTATTTCTCCCAAGAATACCATTGTTGTCGATGCTTGTATAGCTGTTGACAATCACGATCAAGATCAAGAAAATGTTGTGCAGTATATAAGAAGACCCGGTAACCAGTGTCATCCACGAGAACAATATTCAAGACAAGATAGCAATCACTTTTATTTGTCTTATTGCTCTAACAATGGAAAGCTAGAATGCCCTTACCATGATCGGTAGTAAGGGGTCAAGCGCAGATACATAGATCCCCGATTATCACTTAGCCCCAGCACTCGCGATAAGCGTGAACCTATACATCTCCGAACAAGCAAGGAGAACCAGCTGGACTCACACAAGAATGCACAAGTAGTAATTTACTTGAACCACGAGAATAGAACTAAGTCCCAGAATTAGTGGACCAGTCTTTATGCACCATGTAATCATGTAATCATGTGCTCACAAAAATACAAGTACACGTACGCAATAATTGCGAATACAAATCAGTATAACAATGGCACATAATGTGTCCACGTAACATGATCAATCCAAGTTAGAGTTTATTAATAATAGACCTCAAACAAGTAGTAGGGTACATCATTCTATATCACTTTGTCACATGCCAAGTTTGCACGTACATATTCATATAACGTTTAACACATTAAAGTGTCTATCACGATGCCCTTACTATCAAGTAGAGCCCAATACCTTAGACTCTAAACACGTAGTAGAATAGGTCGCATTGTACCTAGATAAATCATACTTCACGTATATGTACCGTTAATAATCGAATACATTTTCTAACACATATTGTGTTCTGTAACTATTCTTTAGGTATTTATACCATGTATCACGTAATCAAGAAATCACATTCTATCAAGTAGCTCTATGCAAGATTTGCATATACACATCAAGAATCTTTCAAGTTTATTACCATACACATGTATTGGTTTCAAGGCATGTACAAGATTTAATTGTCTTATACTCAAGTTATTATCCCAACTTAGGACATTCAAGACATTCAAGACGTATACAAGATTTTATCATCTTATATTCAAGTTCTCAATCCATTTCTATGGATGGTTAAACATGTACAAGAGTTAATTATCTTATACTTAAGTTATCATTCCAATTCTTTGGATATTCAAGACAAGTACAAGATTTAATTATCTTATATTCAAGTTCTAACTAAGAAGATGAGCTATACATCTCCTAATCACAAGTTCACGATCCTATTCCTAGGATATTCAAGCTCAAGACATATTTTAATGCCCTTAAGGTGCACAAACTTTAGATTCAAGACACTTAAAAGAGTTCTTACTCTTACACTCAAGTTCTCTATTCAATTCATTGAATAATCGTATTCAAGACTCATTTCTAATGCCCCTAAGGTGTCATAACACTTGCTAGGACATCTTATACTCAATTTCAAGCTAATAAGATGAATTATACATCTTACCCATACAAGTTTCCAATCCTTTTCTTAAGACATTCAAGCTCAATACATTGGTTGATGTCCCTAAGGTACACAAACATTGACTTCAAGACACATAAAAGAGTTATTACTCTTATACTCAAGTTATCATTTAATTATGATTCAAGTCTACATTTCATTTGTTCACAAAGGAACTATTTTTCAATATTAGAGTGTTCCACAACACTCATCTAGGTCATCTAGAGTAGTACCCTAAACCTAGACCAAGAATACTTCAAGTTCAAGCTAAGTAAATGAGCTATACAACTCATACTTACAAGTTCTTAATCCTATACCTAGGATATTCAAGCTCAAGACACTATCTTGGTTCCCCCAAGGTGCACAAACATAGGTTCCAAGACAAGTCTAGGAGTTCTTGTTCTTAATCTCAAGTTCTCATTTGAGTTCTATGAGTATTCATGTTCAAGACCAAGTTCTGATGCCCCAAAAGTACATAAACATTGATTGGACATCTTATACTAAGGCTCTATGCCTTAATCAAGGGTTGGATTCTACTCAATTGGAGTGAAAAACAAGCTAGGGTGAAACAGGGTCATGGGCGGTCGCCCACGCCCAAGATCACAATTTTAGGAACTCCAGTACTGCCATCATGGGCGGTCGCCCAAAGCCAAAATCTGCAAAACGTGAATTTCTTCTCAGGCTTAGAATTCTCCGTCCCAAGCGTAGGAGTATACTTTTACTAACACTTAGACAATACTCAAGAGTACCTAGGAGTGAAGTATCATACTCAGGACACTATTTCAAGTTCTTATCATTTCTTTTTACCGTCCCACAAATAATAGAATAATATTCTTTTATTGCATTCAATATTTCACCGTCCCAAAAGTATAAGTATAATTTTCTAATATACTAATATACTCAATTAGTACTTTCATTATTTTCCCCGTCCCACGAATAATAGTATAATTTTTTTAATATACTTATTTAAATCAAGTTAATATTTCACCATCTCAAATGTAGAAGTATAATTTTCCTAACACTTCAAGAATACCCAGGAGTGCATTAACATGTTCAAAACATTACTTTCAAGTTTAACTCTTCATTCTTACACAGAGTCTTTTATAATCCCTTTGTCCCAATTTTACAAGTATCACAAAATTCATCCAAATCACGAAATTAACTAGTACAAGTATCGAGAATAACATATATGCATGTTATTACAAGCAAGGGGGAGCTAATAGCTTACCTACTCCGGAATCAAAATCAAGGAAACTTATTTCTGTTCGGCATGAAATGCTTTATTCAATGCCACGAATATTTATCCGGGATCAAAATCTTGAACAGATGAGTAATTAGACACGAGGAGTCGAGAATAGGGTAGGAACCCTAACCTTCTTTATACACAGAAAGAAAGAAACGTAGAAATTGGGGATAATGATCATCCCAGGCAATTTCAAGAAGATATACTTAGGATTTTCAAAGAATTACAACTAGGCCCCTCAAGTTTCACTAATTACAAAAAGGCCCCTAAACTATCAACTTTGACATTTAACCACCGTAACTTTCTAAAGCAGTTAAATAATTAACTCAAATAAAATAGCATATAAATATGCAAGTCAAGAATTTAACAAGCAAGTCAAGAATTTAACAATAATTAGGACGGGCGTTACATCCTCCCCTCCTTAAAGAAAATTCGTCCTCGAATTTTACTGGTCAAGATTATAACATATATAATCAACAAGTAGACTCAAGAGCATCACTATACATAATGAATTTATCATATCCACAATATTGGTGAAACTTGACATATCCACTAGAGATAATAGAACTGGTCATATCCTCCAGATCACTGTAATATTAGTCAAATCCACTAGGCAATATCAAATACTGAAGTTGTGGTCATCCATCATTTCAATATTTAAAAATTGACTTCACGCATATCAATCCATCGAAAAGGTGTAGCTCTCGGTGTCAAATAATTAACAATAAAGCTGCCTTTGAAATTCATTAATGAATCTCTAACAAGATCAAGAAAATCTCAAGAACACGCGTACCTTGGTTGTTTCCACTTATAGGTCAATAAAAATGCCTGAAGTAAACCCACTTCAAAATAAATATATCCTCTAACTCTTGTTAGATTTTACAAACAATTGATTCCCTCAAGGTAATTTCCTCAAGTTGAATCTTCAACTCTTTTAACTCAATCGATGTCAAGAACATTGATCTAGATGTCAGCACTGTATTTGCATTGTACAACTAAAGACAACCCAAGTTGCTCGTCAAGTAACATGTACTACTCAGTGGAAAATATATCTGAGATCTCATCAAGAATGGATACATCCATCTGTTTTGGTGTAGAAATTCCACTGTCAATCACATAGGTTAAATACCCAGCACAACCTTGATAACATTGTTCAAACTTTCAATGCAGAACATGAATATTATACATAATTATATCATGCTCACATATATAGTCAAGCATACTAGCACAGAAATAATTACCATCTATTATGGTAAACAAGAATGGCATAACACATAGAAAGCCAAATCATAACACGTAGAAAGCCAAGCTATATCACGTATCACATCAATGTCCCATACAGGTGACATGACCAAGTCAATTTATAACGTATAGGGTGTTATCACCCACACTTTTATCAAGTTCTCATAAATAACGATATCAATCACGTAGTCTCTTACTAGAGAATACACTTCCACATAATTCACGAGATGATGACAAGCATGCATATATAGCACGAAACAATCTCCACTACACAAGATAGATATGCCTAAGTCTTTAAAGACTCGCACTCTTGATTCTCAAACCATCTAATTCTAATTGGAATAAACACTATCAACACCAGTCCTATGCCTGGTATGACAACAAGTAAAGGAACACTCGACGTTAATAGCACACCCATAAGCCAACCCACGAATGCCGTAGACCCTATCCAGGCTTAGAGCTAACCATAGCTCTGATACCAACCTGACACGCCCCCAAGTCCTAGGATTCCCTAATAGAACCTCGAACCTGGTGCGCGTCACTAACAAGAAACAAGAAACTAACAAGAAACAGGAATAATACCTGCTAGAATCAAACTGACATGATATATATATACTCAAGAGTAAGGAGCTAAGATAGCTCACAGCGAGTTCTAGACCAAGAAAATTAAAACCCAACATGGTTACATAGAGCGGAAGACATGCCTAGCACATAAGCTGGCATCAAGAGATGTCTAGAAACAACAAGTACTATACAAGTCTACCCCAAACAAGCCCTGAGTTTAACAACTCATAAAACATCGTCCTTACCAAAGTGTAAAAGGACTCTAGTCCCAAACAAGAACAACCTGCGGAGTAAGCTCCCAACTATGTCAAGCCTCACTGCGCGCTACCACTTGCTTTCCTGGGGGGGGAACAAATAAAGGGTGAGATAAATCTCAGTAAGCTATTAACATGCAACTACATAACATGTTATCATGCAATTCAAGTAGATACTCAAGTAGTCATGTATCAAGTATCATCAAGTAACAAGTATATGAGAGGCTAAGCCAACTCATCAAGTAATCGAGCTCAAGATATAATCAAGTAACAGGTAGTATGAGAGGCAAGGACAACTCAACAAGTAGCACATAAGGCTTATCACGTATCACTACCTGAATTTCCTTCCTTATTTCTCCCAAGAATACCATTGTTGTCGATGCTTGTATAGCTGTTGATGTAACGCCCGTCCTAATTCCTGTTAAATTCTTGACTTGCATAATTATATGCTATTTTATTTGAGTTAATTATTTAACTAATTGAGCAAGTTTAGGTCCTAAGTGTTCAAAGTTGGAACATTAGGGTCATTTGTGAAAAATAAAGTTTAGGGGCTAAAATGCTTAAATTAAAACTTGAAGGGCCTTTTTGTCAAAGTTGAAACTTGGAGGGCCTAGTTGCAATTCTTGGAAAGTCTTAAGATAAATATCCTTCCTTCTTTCTCTGGGAAAGAGAATTCTCAGTTTTTCTCGATCCCTCATCCGTCTCAAAAGAAAGTTAAAGTTTTACCCTATTCTCGACTCCTCGCAATTAAATATTCCTCTGTTCGTGATTCTGATCCCGGATAAATATTCGTGGCGCTGAATAGAGCATTTCCTGCCGAACAGAAATTAGTTTGGGTGAACTTGATTTCGGACTAGGTAAGTCACTAGCTTCCCCTTGCTTGTAATAACATGCCTATATGTTTTTCTTTGTACTTGTGCTTGTTAATTTCGTGATTTGAATGAATTTTGTGATACTTGTAAAATTGGGAGGAAGGAGTATTCTTCTAATGTGTGTGTAAAGAAAGGAAGCATCCTTACACCTAAATGGGTTTGTAAGTTTTAAGAAAATTATACTCCTACTCGTGAGACGGTAAAATATTAACTTGACTTAAATATTATTAGAAAAATGTACCATTATTTGTGGTACGGGGAAATGAATGGAAGTATCCCTAAATGATTATATTAGTATATTAGATAATTATACTTATACTTTTGGGATGGTGAAATATTTAAATGGAATAAAAGAAAATTATCCTATTAATTGTGGGACGGTAAAATTGATGAAATAAACTTGAAAGTTATGTTTGGAACATGTTTGTATGTCCTGGGTATGGCCTATGAGTTAGTAAAAGTATACTCCTACGCTTGGGATGGACAATTGTAAACCTGGAAAGAAATAAAATTTCGAAATTTTGTACCTTGGGTAACCGCCCATATTTGGCCGGGCGACCGCCCATTTATTTGGAAGATTTTACTCTTGAAATGTCTTGTTTTGGGCGACCGCCCATATACTTTTGCGCGGCCGCACACCTGCCCTGAAAAATAAAAAGTTTTTTAAAGTTTGTATAAGTTGGAAGTAATCCTAGTTAAGGTATATAGCCTTAATATAAGATGTCCTAGCAAGTGTATATGTACCTTTTGGGGCATTAAACTTGATCTTGAACATGATTCCTCATTAAATTAAAATGAGAACTTGAATATAAGAGTAAGAACTCTTTTAATTGTCTTGAAAGTGCTAAGAACAAGCACTAATGTGTTATATGTGTCTTGAAACCAATGTTTGTGTACCTTAGGGGCACTAGAACAATGTCTTGAGCTTGAACATCCAAAGTATAGTATTAAGAACTTGTAAGTATGAGATGTATAACTCATCTACTTAGCTTGAACTTGAAGTATAAGACAATTAAATCCTGTACATGACTTGAATATCTAATGATTGGAATAATAACTTGAGTATAAGATAATTAATTCTTGTGCATGTCTTGAATATCCAAGAATTGGATTGCGAACTTGAATGTAAGATGATAAAATCTTGTACATAACTTGAAACCAATACATGTGTATGGTAATGAACTTGAAAGTGCTATGAACAAGCACTAACGTGTTAGAACTATCCTTGATGTGTATGTGCAAATCTTTCACATAACTACTTGATAGAATGTGGCTTGTTGACTACTTGATACTTGGTATTAATAACCAAAGAGTTAGAATATGGAACTAGATAAAGAATGATCAATTCTATTACATACTCAAATCTAATACGTGTGTATTGAAAGTGCTATGAACAAGCACTAATGTGCTAGTAATTAGTTTTAATCGTGTATATACTCAATGAAGTATATAAAGTATAAAGAAAATATCATGTTCTTAAGATGAGTTCCTAAAGAAAGAGGGACTAGAGTAATATGAAGATAATTCATAAAACAATGATTATAGAACACAATATGTGTTGGAAAATGTATTCGATTATTAACGATACATATACGCGAGATATGATTGTGACTAGGTACAATACGACCTATTCGACTACGTGCTTAGAGTCTAAGATGTTGGGCTCTACTTGGAAGTAAGGGTATCGTGATAGACACATTAGTGTGTTAAAGGTTATATGAATATGTACGTGCAAATATGGCATATGACAAAGTGATATAGTATAACATACCCTACTACTTGGTTGGGGTCTGTTATTAATAGACTCTAATTTGGCTTGATTGTGTTACGTGGACACATTACGTGCCATTGTTATACTGATTTGTATTCGTAATTATTGCGTGCGTGTACTTGTATTTGGTGAGGACATAATTACATGTTTCATGAAGAGCTAGTCCACTACTTTTAGACTTAGTTCTATACTCTCGTAGTTCAAGTAAATACCTACTTGTGCATTCTTGTTTGAGTCCAGCTGGTCACCTTGCTTGCTCGGAGATGTATAGGTTCACACTTATCATGAGGCTGAGGCCAAAGTGATAATCGGGTGCCTATGTATCTGCGCTTGACCCCTTACTACAGGCCATAGTAAGGGCATAGCTTCCTTTATTAGAGCAATACGCCTGATAAAACTGAATGCTAAACTCATGAACACCTCGTGAATCTTGTTCTTGTTAGTGACACTGGTTTCCGGGTCCTCTTGTGTACTTGGGAGGAATAAGGTTGGAATATCCTTTATAACGTGTTAGTTTAGCCTTATGTGCTAGTTACTTGATGAGTTGGCTTAGCCTCTCATATACTTGTTACTTGATGACATCTTGAGCATGATTACTTGATAATCTTCTTGATTTGCATGATTACATGATAACATGCTATGTACTTGTATCTAGTAACTTACTGAGATTTATCTCACCCCGTTCCTTGTTTAGTTCCCCCCAGGAAAGCAGGTGGTAATATGTTGTGAGGCTCGACTTAGCAGGGGCCTACTTCGCAGGTTGTTCTTATTGGGATTGTTATCCTTTCCAGTTTTGGTGAGGACGATTTGGTATCAGTTGTTTAGACTCAGTATATTGGGTAGACTTGATAGTGTTCTTGTAATGCCAGCGTATGTGCTAGGAATGTTTTCCGCTGTGTACAACCATTTGGTTTAAATTTCTTGGTATAGAACTCGTTGTGAGCTATCTTAGCTCGCTCCTCTTGAGTATATATATGATGTCAGTTTGATATAAGCAGGTGTCATTCCCGTTTCTCATTTCTTGTTAGTCACGCGCACCAGGTTCGAGGTTCTATTAGGGAATCCCGGGACTTGGGGGCGTGTCAGGTTGGTATCAGAGCTATGGTTTAGCTCTAAGCCTGGATAGGGTCTATGGCCTAGGTTGGGTTAGTCTTGGGTGTGCTACCGACGTCGAGTGCTTCGTTACTTGTTGTTATACCAGGCATAGGACTGGTGTTGATAGTGTTGATAGTGTTCCCCACTAGATGGTTTGAGAATCGAGAGTGCGAGTCTTTAAAGACTTAGGCGTATCTATATTGTGCAGTGGACATTGTTTCGTGCTATATATGCATGCTTGTCCTTATTTCTTGATTTACGTGAAAGTGTATTCTCTAGTAAGAGACTACGTACTTGATATCGTTATTTATAAGAGCTTGATAGAAGTGTGGGTGATAACACCCTATACGTTATATGTTAACTTGGTCATGTTACCTGCATGGGACATTGATGTGATACGTGTTATGGCTTGGCTTTTTATGTGTTAGGCCTTTCTTGTTTGCCACAATAGATGGTGAATATTTCTATGCTAGTATGCTTGACTATTTATATGAGCATGATATAATTATGTATAATATTCATGTTCTGCATTGAAAGCTCGAAAATGATTATCAAGGTTGTGCTGAATATTTAGCATATGTGATTGACGGAAGAATGTCTACACCAAAATTGAAGAATGGATACATCATTCTCTGTGAGATCTCAGATATAATTTCTACTGAGTAGTACATGATACATGATGAGAACCTTGGGTTATCTTGAGTTTCTACGGTACAAATAAAGTGTTGATATCTAAATCAATGTTCATGACATCGATTGAGTTCAAAGTGTTGAAGGTTCAACTTAAGAAATTTCTTGATAGAGGATTCACCCAGCTTAGTATATCTACGTTGGGTGTATCTGTATTGATTGTCATGAAAAGATATGGTACTTTGCGATTTCATATTGAATGCAAAGAGTTCAACCAGGTGACTATAATGAACCAGTACTTGTTATCGTGTATGGATGAATTATTTGATCCCTGGAGTTAATCAGTGGTCTATTCAGTGTTTGATTGATAAGTGGCTACCATTATTTGGAAAGTCAACTATGAGGATATATTGAAAACATCTTCTTATATCAGGTATGCTTGTTATGAATTCGTGATTATGCTATTTCGATTGATATATGATCTAGCAGTATTGATGGATTTGATGAATGATATCTTCAAACCATAATTCGATTTCTTTGCGATGAATTGATTAATGACCTAGTGGTGTATACCAAGTCGCAGACTGAGAATTGATTGTATTGAAATTTCTCGAGAAAAACAATTGTTTCAAAAAATTAGCAAGAGATAGAGGATCTATTACCTTGAAGTGGATGCCTGAAGTAAGCATCTTTATTGACCTGTACAAGTGGAAATAACCAAGGTACGATTATTCTTGAGATTTTCTTGATCTTGTTAGAGATTCATTAATGAATTTCGAAGGTAGCTCTATCATTAACTATTTGAGACAGAAAGCTACACTTTCCGATGGATTGATAAACGTGAAGACAATTTTTAAATATTGAAATGATGGATGACCATAACTTCAGTATTTAACCTTGCCTAGTGGATTCGACTAGTATGATGGTTATTTAGAGGATATGACCAGTGTTACTATTTTCTCGTGTATGTGTCAAGATTCACCAATATAGTGGATATGATAAATTCATTATGTATAGTGAAGCTCGAACAAGAGATAAAACGTGTGTTAATTCAAAATGGTACGTACTTGTATATGCTTCGAGGAGATTGAATTTTTATGAATAGAATAATTCTACTCATGACTTGAAACTGATTGTGATCCTACGGCTATTGTATTAGCGGATTCATTGAACATAAAGACTTGTATTTCATGATTAATGGTACTGAATGGGAGAAAATTTATGAGTATTCAACTAAATCCTTGAATTGCGATTATTTGAAAGCAGAATATCAGAGATCTTTTGATTTGTTATAATCCTTCGAGATTTGTGAATATATGAATATATTGCGATGGATTTCGTGGAAGGATTATCATTTAATAGATAAGTCCCGATGATATTGGTTATAGTGGATTGATTAATCAAATCTGCTTGAGTTTATGTGTTGTGATGTTATGATCGATACATATTGATTACATGGGATACCTGTGGATATAATATATGACAGGGATTCTTGTTCTACATCTTGTTCTACACCTTGTTTTACATCTTGATTATGATAATTTTTTTGAGCACTCTGGATAGTTAACCAAGGTTGCTTCTTGATCATATGTTACGAGCGTGTGAAGTGGATTTTCTTGTGGCTATTGTATGAGCTTGCTATTTAGTGGAAATTCCATCACACGAATTACTTGGTATATGGGTAACTGCTTGTATGGATACTTGATTCTTGTCTTGAGCACGAATACTTCTTGTGAAAGTTTCATGGGAAAGTCACGGTATCGAGAAGGTTATGTGAGAATAATACTCGCAGGTAATTGATAATATGGTGTGGTATACCATATTCTTGCTATTCTTGAGTTCTATTTGTTATTTATATGTGTTATAATTTCGATCAGTAAAATTCGAGGACGAATTTTCTTTAGGAGGGGAGGATGTAACGCCCGTCCTAATTCCTGTTAAATTCTTGACTTGCATATTTATATGCTATTTTATTTGAGTTAATTATTTAACTAATTGAGCAAGTTTAGGTCCTAAGTGTTCAAAGTTGGAACATTAGGGTCATTTGTGAAAAATAAAGTTTAGGGGCTAAAATACTCAAATTAAAAATTGAAGGGCCCTTTTGTCAAAGTTGAAAACTTGAGGCCCTAGTTGCAATTCTTGGA
Source organism: Campanula takesimana (assembly GCA_026119855.1). Taxonomy (NCBI): domain Eukaryota; kingdom Viridiplantae; phylum Streptophyta; class Magnoliopsida; order Asterales; family Campanulaceae; genus Campanula; species Campanula takesimana. Next base: position 77,876 of record JAOWBW010002100.1, read on the forward strand.
AAGTCTTAAGGATAAATATCCTTCCTACTTTCTCTGGGAAAGAGAATTCTCAGTTTTTCTCGATCCCTCTCTCCGTCTCAAAAGAAAGTTAAAATTTTACCCTATTCTGGACTCCTCGCGATTAAACATTCCTTTGTTCGTGATTCTGATCCCGAATAAATATTCGTGGCGCTGAATAGAGCATTTCCTGCCGAACAGAAATTAGTTTGGGTGAATTTGATTTCGGACTAGGTAAGTCACTAGCTTCCCCTTGCTTGTAATAACATGCCTATATGTTTTTCTTGGTACTTGTGCTTGTTAATTTCGTGATTGAATGAATTTGTGATACTTGTAAAATTGGGACGAAGGGAGTATTCTCTACTGTGTGTGTAAAGAAAGGAAGCATCCTTACACCTAAATGGGTTTGTATGTTTTAAGAAAATTATATTCCTACTCGTGAGACGGTAAAATATTAACTTGATTTAAATATATTAGAAAAATGGTACCATTATTTGTGGTACGGGGAAATGAATGGAAGTATCCCTAAATGATTATATTAGTATATTAGAAAATTATACTTATACATTTGGGACGGTGAAATATTAAATGGAATAAAAGAAAATTATCCTATTAATTGTGGGACGGTAAAATTGATGAAATAACTTGAAAGTTATGTTTGGAACATGTTTGTATGTCCTGGGTATGACCTATGAGTTAGTAAAAGTATACTCCTACGCTTGGGACGGACAATTGTAAACCTGGGAAAGAAATAAAATTTTGAAATTTTGTACCTTGGGCGACCGCCCATATTTGGCCGGGCGACCGCCCATTTATCTGGAAAATTTTACTCTTGAAATGTCTTGTTTGGGCGACCGCCCATATACTTTTGCGCGGCCGCACACCTGCCCCTGAAATAAAAAGTTTGTTTAAAGTTTGTATAAGTTGGAAGTAATCCTAGTTAAGGTATATAGCCTTAATATAAGATGTCCTAGGAAGTGTATATGTACCTTTTGGGCATTAGAACTTGGTCTTGAACATGATTCCTCATTAAATTAAAATGAGAACTTGAGTATAAGAGTAAGAACTCTTTTAATTGTCTTCAAAGTGCTAAGAACAAGCACTAATGTGTTATATTTGTCTTGAAACCAATGTTTGTGTACCTTAGGGGCACTAGAACAATGTCTTGAGCTTGAACATCCAAAGTATAGGATTAAGAACTTGTAAGTATGAGATGTATAACTCATCTACTTAGCTTGAACTTGAAGTATAAGACAATTAAATCTTGTACATGACTTGAATATCCAAAGATTGGAATAATAACTTGAGTATAAGATAATTAATTCTTGTGCATGTCTTGAATACCCAAGAATTGGATTGCGAACTTGAATGTAAGATGATAAAATCTTGTACATGACTTGAAACCAATACATGTGTATGGTAATGAACTTGAAAGTGCTATGAACAAGCACTAACGTGTTAGAACTATCCTTGTTGTGCATGTTCAAATCTTTCACATAACTACTTGATAGAATGTGGCTTGTTGACTACTTGATACTTGGTATTAATAATCAAAGAGTTAGAATATGGAACTAGATAAAGAATGATCAATTCTATTATATACTCGAATCTAATACGTGTGTATTGAAAGTGCTATGAACAAGCACTAATGTGCTAGTAATTAGTTTTAATCGTATATATACTCAATGAAGTATATAAAGTATAAAGAAAATATCATGTCTTGAGATGAGTTCCTAAAGAAAGAGGGACTAGTGTAATATGAAGATAATTCATAAAACAATGATTATAGAACACAATATGTGTTGGAAAATGTATTCGATTATTAACGATACATATACGCGAGATATGATTGTGACTAGGTACAATACGACCTTTCGACTACGTGCTTAGAGTCTAAGATGTTGGGCTCTACTTGGAAGTAAGGGTATCGTGATAGACACATTAGTGTGTTAAAGGTTATATGAATATGTACGTGCAAATATGGCATATGACAAAGTGATATAGTATGACATACCCTACTACTTGGTTGGGGTCTATTATTAATAGACTCTAATTGGCTTGATTGTGTTACATGGACACATTACGTGCCATTGTTATACTGATTTGTATTCGCAATTATTGCGTACGTGTACTTGTATTTGGTGAACACATAATTACATGGTTCATGAAGAGCTAGTCCACTACTTTTGGACTTAGTTCTATACTCTCGTAGTTCAAGTAAATACCTACTTGTGCATTCTTGTTTGAGTCCAGCTGGTCACCTTGCTTGCTCGGAGATGTATAGGTTCACGCTTATCATGAGGCTTGGGCCAAAGTGATAATCGGGTACCTATGTATCTGCGCTTGACCCCTTACTACAGGCCATAGTAAGGGCATAGCTTCCTTTATTAGAGCAATACATCTGATAAAAGTTAATGCTAACTCGTAAACACCTCGTGAATCTTGTTCTTGTTAGTGACACTGGTTACCGGGTCCTCTTGTGTACTGCTCAGCAGCAACTTGATTGATCGTGATTTGTCAACTACAATAAGCAACGACAACAATGGTTTACTTGGGAGGAATAAGGTTGGAATATCCTTTTGTAACGTGTTAGTTTAGCCTTATGTGCTAGTTACTTGATGAGTTGGCTTAGCCTCTCATATACTTGTTACTTGATGACATCTTGAGCATGATTACTTGATAATCTTCTGATTTGCATGATTACATGATAACATGCTATGTACTTGTATCTAGTAACTTACTGAGATTTATCTCACCCCGTTCCTTGTTTATTTGTTCCCCCCAAGAAAGCAGGTGGTAATACGTTGTGAGGCTCGACTTAGCAGGGGCCTACTTGGCAGGTTGTTCTTGTTGGGGATTGTTATCCTTTCCAGTTTTGGTGAGAACGATTTGGTATCAGTTGTTTAGACTCAGTTTATTGGGTAGACTTGTATAGTGTTCTTGTAATGCCAGCGTATGTGCTAGGCATGTTTTCCGCTGTGTACAACCATTTGGTTTAAATTTCTGGTATAGAACTCGTTGTGAGCTATCTTAGCTCGTCCTCTTGAGTATATATATGATGTCAGTTGATATAAGCAGGTGTCATTCCCATTTCTCGTTTCTTGTTAGTCACGCGCACCAGGTTCGAGGTTCTATTAGGGAATCCGGGACTTGGGGGCGTATCAGTTGACAATCACGATCAAGATCAAGAAACTGCTGTGCAGTATATAAGAAGACCCGGTAACCAGTGTCATCCACGAGAACAAGATTCAAGACAAGATAGCAATCACTTTTATTTGGCTTATTGCTCTATCAATGGAAAGCAAGAATGCCCTTACCATGATCGGTAGTAAGGGGTCAAGCGCAGATACATAGATCCCCGATTATCACTTAGCCCCAGCACTCGCGATAAGCGTGAACCTATACATCTCCGAACAAGCAAGGAGAACCAGTTGGACTCACACAAGAATGCACAAGTAGTAATTTACTTGAACCACGAGAATAGAACTAAGTCCCAGAATTAGTGGACCAGTCTTTATGCACCATGTAATCATGTAATCATGTGCTCACAAAAATGCAAGTACACGTACGCAATAATTGCGAATACAAATCAGTATAACAATGGTACATAATGTGTCCACATAACATGATCAATCCAAGTTAGAGTCTATTAATAACAGACCTCAAACAAGTAGTAGGGTACATCATTCTATATCACTTTGTCACATGCCAAGTTTGCACGTACATATTCATATAACATTTAACACATTAAAGTGTCTATCACGATGCCCTTACTATCCACTAGAGCCCAATACCTTAGACTCTAAACACGTCGCATTGTACCTAGATAAATCATACTTCACGTATATGTACCGTTAATAATCGAACACATTTTCTAACACATATTGTGTTCTGTAACTATTCTTTAGGTATTTATACCATGTATCACGTAATCAATAAATCACATTCTATCAAGTAGCTATATGCAAGATTTTCATATACACATCAAGAATATTTCAAGTTTATTACCATACACATGTATTGGTTTCAAGGCATGTACAAGATTTAATTGTCTTATACTCAAGTTATTATCCCAACTTAGGACATTCAAGACATTCAAGACGTATACAAGATTTATCATCTATATTCAAGTTCTCAATCCATTTCTATGGATGGTTAAACATGTACAAGAGTTAATTATCTTATACTTAAGTTATCATTCCAATTCTTTGGATATTCAAAACAAGTACAAGATTTAATTATCTTATATTCAAGTTCTAACTAAGAAGATGAGCTATACATCTCCTAATCACAAGTTCACGATCCTATTCTTAGGATATTCAAGCTCAAGACATATTTTAATGCCCTTAATGTGCACAAACTTTAGATTTAAGACACTTAAAAGAGTTCTTACTCTTACACTCAAGTTCTCTATTCAATCATTGAATAATCGTGTTCAAGACTCATTTCTGATACCCCTAAGGTGTCATAACACTTGCTAGGACATCTTATACTCAAGTTCAAGCTAATAAGATGAATTATACATCTTACCCATACAAGTTTCCAATCCTTTTCTTAAGACATTCAAGCTCAAGACATTGGTTGGTGTCCCTAAGGTACACAAACATTGACTTCAAGACACATAAAAGAGTTATTACTCTTACTCTCAAGTTATCATTTAATTATGATTCAAGTCCATATTTATTTGTTCACAAAGGAACTATTTTTCAATATTAGAGTGTTCCAAAACACTCATCTAGGTCATCTAGAGTAGTACCCTAAACCTAGACCAAGAATACTTCAAGTTCAAGCTAAGTAAATGAGCTATACAACTCATACTTATAAGTTCTTAATCCTATACTAGGAATTCAAGATCAAGACACTATCTTGGTGCCCCTAAGGTGCACAAACATAGGTTCCAAGACAAGTCTAGGAGTTCTTGTTCTTAATCTCAAGTTCTCATTTGAGTTCTATGAGTATTCATGTTCAAGACCAAGTTCTGATGCCCCAAAAGTGCATAAACATTGATTGGACATCTTATACTAAGGCTCTATGCCTTAATCAAGGGTTGGATTCTACTCAATTGGAGTGAAAAACAAGCTAGGGTGAAACAGGGTCATGGGCGCGTCGCCCACTTCCCACTTGGGCGGTCGCCCAAGTTCACAATTTTAGGAACTCCAGTACTGCCATCATGGGCGGTCGCCTAAAGCCAAAATCTGCAAAACGTGAATTTCTTCCCAGGCTTAGAATTCTCCGTCCAAGCATAGGAGTATACTTTACTAACACTTTGACAATACTCAAGAGTACCTAGGAGTGAAGTATCATACCCAGGACACTATTTTAAGTTCTTATCATTTCTTTTTACCGTCCCATAAATAATAGAATAATATTCTTTTATTCCATTCAATATTTCACCATCCCAAAAGTATAAGTATAATTTCTAATATACTAATATACTCAATTTGGATACTTTCATTAGTTCCCGTCCCATGAATAATAGTATAATTTTTTAATATACTTATTTAAATCAAGTTAATATTTCACCATCTCAAATGTAGGAGTATAATTTTCCTAACACTTCAAGAATACCCAGGAGTGCATTAACATGTTCAAAACATTACTTTCAAGTTTAACTCTTCATTCTTACACAGAGTCTTTTATACTCCATTTGTCCCAATTTTACAAGTATCACAAAATTCATCCAAATCACGAAATTAACTAGTACAAGTATCGAGAATAACATATATGCTTGTTATTACAAGCAAGGGGGAGCTAATAGCTTACCTACTCCGGAATCAAAATCAAGGAAACTTATTTCTGTTCGGCAGGAAATGCTCTATTCAATGCCACGAATATTTATCCGGGATCAGAATCTTGAACAGATGAGTAATTAGACACGAGGAGTCGAGAATAGGGTAGGAACCCTAACCTTCTTTATACACAGAGAGAAAGAAACGTAGAAATTGGGGATAATGATCATCCCAGGCAATTTCAAGAAGATATACTTAGGATTTTCATAGAATTACAACTAGGCCTCTCAAGTTTCACTAATTACAAAAAGGCCCCTAAACTTTCAACTTTGACATTTAACCACCTTAACTTTCTAAAGCAGTTAAATAATTAACTCAAATAAAATAGCATATAAATATGCAAGTCAAGAATTTAACAAGCAAGTCAAGAATTTAACAAGAATTAGGACGGGCGTTACAGAATGCATGGCTATCACAATCCCAGAAGGCTGCAGCAGCCTTCAACAAGTCCCAATCCGGTTTCAATGTTCGCAAAGTTAAAAGAATTCGAAATCCGAAATCTTTGATGAAAGTATTTTTGGGATGGGTCTTGAAAGAATAAACGAATGTCGATAAATCCTTCTCGTAACTCTTGACAACCTCGGCACCAAGACTAAAAAGGTTAGAGGCCATGGGAAAGAAGGTTATAAGCAAAATTGGGAAAAAAAAATGGCAGAAGAAAGCTGTTGGAATCGAATTACCGACCAGAAGCTGATATTATAGCTGTTGGGGGATCTTTTGGTCAGCAAATATCAGGCCCTGAATTTCGCCTCCCAGAGGCGCGCGCCTCCCGACACCGGTCTACAAGGCGCACGCGTCACGTCATCAAGAGAGGAAGCGCCCGCGTCCCAGGTAAAAAATGCTCCAGAAATGGCCCCTTTTAAAGTTCAGAAAGAAACCCAGGCACTTCAAAAGGTCACAACCAACGACAAGTTCAGGATCACAGCAATGAGAAGGAGCTTAATGGCAACAAACACTCAGCTGGGCACACATTAATTTGGTCCGCCCTTAAGGCATGTCCAAAAACTGAAATAAGATAAAAACTCCCACTCAAAGTAGGGTGTCTTTTATTTTCTCAAAAAATCAGTTTTTACAATTCATCCCCAGCACAAAGCACTCCGCAGTCAACTGTGCACGCACCCCATCAAAAGTCAAAGTCAAACAGTCAACATCAAAGTACGACTCACGACAACAACTTGGTCCGGGGTGAGCCACAGAATCACCGCTTCCTCATCAAGCAAAATCTACATCCATTCAAAGAAAAAAGTCCTCTGGGTCCCGCACTTCAGCAGACGATCCTCTGGGCACCGCACTTCAGCAAACGGTCCTCCGGGTCCCGCACTTCAGCAAACGGTCCTCCGGGTCCCGCACTCAAGCAAACGGTCCTCCAGGTCCCGCTTCCAGCAAAAGGATCTCGCTATCAGCAAACAGGTCCCGCTTCCAGCAAACGGATCTCGCTATCAGCAAACAGGTCCCGCTTCCAGCAAACGGATCTCGCTATCAGCAAACAGGTCTCACTTCCAGCAAACGGATCTCGCTATCAGCAAACGGATCCCGGTATTGGCAAAGCCGCTCACACAGGGAGCGCACGTTTATCTCTCAAAGCCGCTCACACAGGGAGCGCACCACTATCCCCTGCAATTTCAAATTCCTGCTTTTATCGAGTCTTTTCTTTTTCTTGGTGATGTCCCAGGCGGATGTCTGTCTTTCGTCGGCACGTTTGCTTCGCAATCCACGCCGCCGAGGGGCTCTGTAGACACCCCAGGCGGATGTCTGTCTTTTTCTTGGTGATGTCCCGATTGCACACTTGATTTTGTGTTTCTCCCTCTTTTAAGTGATTTCTGTTAGTTTCTGTTACTTTGGCTAAGTTCCAGACGGACTCCGTTAAGTCCTGGGACCAAACTGAATAATAGTTCTAACTTTCTAGTCCATTCTGTCAAAAATTGCTTTTCAGAGTCGCGCGCCTCCGCCTCTTGAGGCCAGACGCGCGCGCCTTCCGCCGCCTAGGTGGGATGCGCGCGCTTCTGGGGTGTGTCAGTTACAGATTCTGCCCAAGAATCTCTCCCTTGCTCATTATACATGATTTTGCCCGGGAAAGATTTCTTGGAGACTCCGTTTGGCTCCAAAAACTCCCCTCTTTCAACTATAAAAACCCCTCCAATCCATCATTGGAAGAGACCTTTTCCTCACTTCTTTTCTAGACTTTTCCTTGGGACTTCTTTTAGACCTTTTTCAATTAAAAAAGCTTTGGACCTTAAGAAGTGTTCTCTCCAAGTATTCAACCTCTTCTTCAAGGTTTTTCAAGAGGTTCTCTTTGAAGGATACTATAGGTAAATGTCTTAAACTTTCTTCTTCTTCTTCTTCTTCTTCTTCTTTCTTCTTCTTCTTCTTCTTCTTCTTCTTCTTCTTCTTCTTCTTTTTCTTCAATCAAATGTGCAATCACCCCAAAACCACTTGGGACATGACACCAATGGTCCTTTCATTACATTGAATTGGCCTAGGAGTCATCTCCCTACATTTTAAACTTTAAAACCCCTTTTTTATCATCATTCAAATAGGAAGAACATATTTATCTTTAAAGTGAATTATGAACAAACAAGACCGACTTTGCTCGGGCGAAATGGGTGTTAAGTACTTCCCATTTCGTAACCTAACCCCCGAACCCCTCATCCCAAAGAATCTCTGTTTTCGTAAATCAAACTTAGGCTCATAAACATTAGGTTTTCTTACGTTCCTAAAAAACGTGGGTGGCGACTCTAAAACACAATTAGACATCCTAGGACGAACTCGCGCGCTCTAGCCTAAAGCCGCGGCCTCCGCCCCCGGGGTATCTACACTACCAAGCTTGTAAAATAAGCTAGATTGTTGGAAGACAATTTTGCCCTTCATTGTTGCAAAATTTACAATTTTCTTGTTGTTATATTACTATAGATAGATTACTATAAATATAGATGTGCCATTTTTTTAACATATATTGATCAAACTTCAATTTTTAACTTAATTAAAAAAATAAAAATTATCATAAACAAAATAAATTTTTAACTTAATTAAAAAAAATAAAAATTATCATATACAAAATAAATTTACATGCAAAGTTGACTACATCTACCAAATTAACGGTTGAGGCTTTTGTTCGTCTCGCTCCGACGTTCGATTCGATATGCATTGCGTTCCGTGGTTGATCTTGAGTCAAAAGTTACGACAGTTTCCGAGCACGCGCTCAACTGACTCCGAAACCTTCAACGTCTTCCGTCCGCTCCAATTAGTAATTTTTCACTATATATTGATCGTAGTTACTTTTTTTACTATAAAAAAAAATAAAAAAGTATCATAAAAAATCTATCTACATGCAAAGTTGACTATTAGTGTCAAATTAAATATAATGAAATATTTAACCCTATTTACCCAACTTTCCTAATTTGGAGGTGCATATGGGCCTCATTCTAAAAATGGCAAGACTTTCTTCATTTTATATAGTTATAGATATGGATTACTACCAAGCATGTAAAATAAGCTAGATTATTGGAAGACAATTTTGCCCTTCATTGTTGTAAAATTTACAATTTTCTTGTTATTATATTACTATAGATAGATTACTATAAATATAGATGTCCCATTTTTCAACATATATTGATCAAACTTCAATTTTTAACTTAATTAAAAAAATAAAAATTATCATATACAAAATAAATTTTTAACTTGATTAAAAAAATAAAAATTATCATATACAAAATAAATTTACATGCAAAGTTGACTACATCTACCAAATTAACGGTATAGGCTTTTGTTCGTCTCGCTCCGACGTTCGATTCGATATGCGGCGCGTTTCGTGGTTGATCCGGAGTCAAAATTTACGACAGTTTCCGAGCACGCGCTCAACTGACTCCGAAAACTTCAATGTCTTCCGTCCGCATCAATTAGTAATTTTTAACTATATATTGATCATAGTTCATTTTTTTCACTATAAAAAAAATAAAAAAGTATCATAAAAAATCAATCTACATGCAAAGTTGACTATTTGTGTCAAAATAAAGATAGTGACATATTTGTCCCTATTTACCCAACTTTCCTAATTTGGAGGTGCATATGGTCTCATTCTAAAAATGGCAAGACTTTCTTTATTTTAAATAGTTATAGATATGGATTACTACCAAACTTGTAAAATAAGCTAGATTGTTGGAAGACAATTTTGCCCTTCATTGTTGCAAAATTTAAAATTTTCTTGTTATTATATTACTATAGATAGATTACTATAAATATAGATGTGCCATTTTTTTTCAACATATATTGATCAAACTTCAATTTTTAGCTTAATTAAAAAAATAAAAATTATCATATACAAAATAAATTTTTAACTTGATTAAAAAAATAAAAATTATCATATACAAAATAAATTTACATGCAATGTTGCGTACATCTACCAAATTAACGGTAGAGGCTTTTGCTCGTCTCGCTCCGCATCAATTAGTAATTTTCACTATATATTGATCATAGTTCATTTCTTTCACTATAAAAAATAAAATAAAAAAGAATCATAAAGAATCAATCTAGATGCAAAGTTGAATATTTGTGTCAACTTAAATATAATGACATATTTGACCCTATTTACCCATCTTTCCTAATATGGAGGTGCATATGGGCCTCATTCTAAAAATGGCAAGACTTTCTTCATTTTATATAGTTATAGATATGGATTACTACCAAGCTTGTAAAATAAGCTAGATTGTTGGAAGATAATTTTGCCCTTCAATGTTGCAAAATTTACAACTTTCTTGTTATTATATTACTATAGATAGATTACTATAAATATTGATGTGCCATTTTTTTCAACATATATTGATCAAGCTTCAATTTTTAACTTAATTAAAAAAATAAAAATTATCGTAAACAAAATAAATTTTTAACTTAATTAAAAAAAATTATGATATACAAAATAAATTTACATGCAAAGTTGACTACATCTACCAAATTAACGGTTGAGGCTTTTGTTCGTCTTGCTCCGACGTTCGATTCGATATGCAGTGCGTTCCGTGGTTGATCCGGAGTCAAAAGTTACGACAGTTTCCGAGCACGCGCTCAACTGACTCCGAAACCTTCAACGTCTTCCGTCCGCTTCAATTAGTAATTTTTCACTATATATTGATCATAATTCATTTTTTCACTATTAAAAAATACAAAAGTATCATAAAAAATCTATCTACATGCAAAGTTGACTATTAGTGTCAAATTAAATATAATGACATATTTAACTCTATTTACCCAACTTTCCTAATTTGGAGGTGCATATGGGCCTCATTCTAAAAATGGCGAGACTTTCTTCATTTTATATAGTTATAGATATGGATTACTACCAAGCTTGTAAAATAAGCTAGATTGTTGGAAGACAATTTTGCCCTTCAATGTTGCAAAATTTACAACTTTCTTGTTATTATATTACTATAGATAGATTGCTATAAATATTGATGTGCCATTTTTTTCAACAAATATTGATCAAGCTTCAATTTTTAACTTAATTAAAAAATAAAAATTATCATAAACAAAATAAATTTTTAACTTAATTAAAAAAATAAAAATTATCATATACAAAATAAATTTACAAGCAAAGTTGACTAAATCTACCAAATTAACGGTTAAGGCTTTTGTTCGTCTCGCTATGACGTTCGATTCGATATGCGGTGCTAGGGATGGCCAAAACCGGACCGGAACCGGAAAACCGGACCGGAACCGGACCGGAAAAGCCCGGAACCGGAGCAAACCGGGGAGTAAACCGGAACCGGAGTTAACCGGAACCGTGGTAAGCGCGGGCTGGTTCAGGGTCACATATATGCGAACCGGAACCGGACCGGACCGGAACCGGATCGGCATTCCATTAAAAAAATAAAAATCCCTTATTTTTCAATAAATTTTAACATGTTTATTCATTAGTGTATGATAAAATAAAAATCTCTTGTCTTTTAATAAATTTTAACATGTTTATTCATTATTGTATGATAAAAAAAATAAAAAAAGGTAGCGTGGACTGAACCGGACCGGAACCGTACCGGAACCGGATTGTGATGACCGGAACCGGAACCGGTGTAAGTGCGGGCCGGTTCAGGGTCACATATATGCCGAACCGGAACCGGGCCCGGAACCGGTTTTGGTCATCCCTATGCGGTGCGTTCCGTGGTTGATCCGGAGTCAAAAGTTACGACCGTTTCCGAGCATGCGCTCAAGTGACTCCAAAAACTTCAACGCCTTCTGTCCGCATCAATTAGTAATTTTTCACTATATATTGATTATAGTTCATTTCTTTCACTATAAAAAAATAAAAAAGTATCATAAAGAATCAATCTACATGCAAAGTTGAATATTTGTGTCAAATTAAATATAATGACATATTTGACCCTATTTACCCATCTTTCCAAATTTGGAGGTGCAAATGGGCCTCATTCTAAAAATGGCAAAACTTTCTTCATTTTATATAGTTATAGATATGGATTACTACCAAGCTAGTAAATAAGCTAGATTATTGGAAGACAATTTTGCCCTTCAATGCTGCAAAATTTACAACTTTCTTGTTATTATATTACTATAGATAGATTACTATTAATATTGATGTGCCATTTTTTTTCAATATAAATTGATCAAGCTTCAATTTTTAACTTAATTAAAAAAATAAAAATTATCATAAGTAATTTATTTTAACTCAATTAAAAAAAATTATCATATACAAAATAAATTTACAGTTGACTACATCTACCAAATTAACGGTTGAGGCTTTTGTTCGTCTCGCTCCGACGTTCGATTCGATATGCAGTGCGTTCCGTGGTTGATCCGGAGTCAAAAGTTACGACAGTTTCCGAGCACGCGCTCAACTGACTCCGAAACCTTCAACGTCTTCCGTCCGCTTCAATTAGTAATTTTTCACTATATATTGATCATAATTCATTTTTTCACTATTAAAAAATAAAAAAGTATCATAAAAAATCTATCTACATGCAAAGTTGACTATTAGTGTCAAATTAAATATAATGACATATTTAACCCTATTTACCCAACTTTCCTAATTTGGAGGTGCATATGGGCCTCATTCTAAAAATGGCAAGACTTTCTTCATTTTATATAGTTATAGATATGGATTACTACCAAGCTTGTAAAATAAGCTAGATTGTTGGAAGACAATTTTGCCCTTCAATGTTGCAAAATTTACAACTTTCTTGTTATTATATTACTATAGATAGATTGCTATAAATATTGATGTGCCATTTTTTTCAACAAATATTGATCAAGCTTCAATTTTTAACTTAATTAAAAAAATAAAAATTATCATAAACAAAATAAATTTTTAACTTAATTAAAAAAATAAAAATTATCATATACAAAATAAATTTACAAGCAAAGTTGACTAAATCTACCAAATTAACGGTTAAGGCTTTTGTTCGTCTCGCTCTGACGTTCGATTCGATATGCGGTGCTAGGGATGGCTAAACCGGACCGGAACCGGACAGGAAAGCCCGGAACCGGAGCAAACCGGGGAGTAAACCGGAACCGGAGTAACCGGAACCGGTGTAAGTGCGGGTCGGTTCAGGGTCACATATATGCCGAACCGGAACCGACGGTTCCGAACCGGAACCGGCGGTTCCGAACCTGAACCGGGCCCGGAACCGGTTTTGGTCATCCCTATGCGGTGCGTTCCGTGGTTGATCCGGAGTCAAAAGTTACGACCGTTTCCGAGCACGCGCTCAAGTGACTCCAAAAACTTCAACGCCTTCTATCGGCATCAATTAGTAATTTTTCACTATATATTGATCATAGTTCATTTCTTTCACTATAAAAAAATAAAAAAGTATCATAAAGAATCAATCTACATGCAAAGTTGAATATTTGTGTCAAATTAAATATAATGACATATTTGACCCTATTTATCCATCTTTCCAAATTTGGAGGTGCAAATGGGCCTTATTCTAAAAATGGCAAAACTTTCTTCATTTTATATAGTTATAGATATGGATTACTACCAAGCTAGTAAAATAAGCTAGATTATTGGAAGACAACTTTGCCCTTCAATGTTGCAAAATTTACAACTTTCTTGTTATTATATTACTATAGATAGATTACTATAATATTGATGTGCCATTTTTTTCAACATAAATTGATCAAGCTTCAATTTTTAACTTAATTAAAAAAATAAAAATTATCATAAATAAATTAATTTTTAACTCAATTAAAAATTATACTCATACGCTTGGGACGGACAATTGTAAACCTGGGAAAGAAATAAAATTTCGAAATTTTGTACCTTGGGCAACCGCCCATATTTGGCCGGGCGACCGCCCATTTATCTGGAAGATTTTACTCTTGAAATGTCTTGTTTTGGGCGACCGCCCATATACTTTTGCGCGGCCGCACACCTGCCCTGAAAAATAAAAAGTTTGTTTAAAGTTTGTATAAGTTGGAAGTAATCCTAGTTAAGGTATATAGCCTTAATATAAGATGTCCTAGCAAGTGTATATGTACCTTTTGGGGCATTAAAACTTGGTCTTGAACATGATTCCTCATTAAATTAAAATGAGAACTTGAGTATAAGAGTAAGAACTCTTTTAATTGTCTTGAAAGTGCTAAGAACAAGCACTAATGTGTTATATTTGTCTTGAAACCAATGTTTGTGTACCTTAGGAGCACTAGAACAATGTCTTGAGCTTGAACATCCAAAGTATAGTATTAAGAACTTGTAAGTATGAGATGTATAACTCATCTACTTAGCTTGAACTTGAAGTATAAGACAATTAAATCTTGTACATGACTTGAATATCCAATGATTGGAATAATAACTTGAGTATAAGATAATTAATTCTTGTGCATGTCTTGAATATCCAAGAATTGGATTGCGAACTTGAATGTAAGATGATAAAATCTTGTACATGACTTGAAACCAATACATGTGTATGGTAATGAACTTGAAAATGCTATGAACATGCACTAACGTGTTAGAACTATCCTTGATGTGTATGTGCAAATCTTTCACATAACTACTTGATAGAATATGGCTTGTTGACTACTTGATATTTGGTATTAATAACCAAAGAGTTAGGATATGGAACTAGATAGAGAATGATCAATTCTATTACATACTCGAATCTAATACGTGTGTATTGAAAGTGCTATGAACAATCACTAATGTGCTAGTAATTAGTTTTAATCGTGTATATACTCAATGAAGAATATAAAGTATAAAGAAAATATCATGTTCTTGAGATGAGTTCCTTAAGAAAGAGGGACTAGTGTAATATGAAGATAATTCATAAAACAATGATTATAGAACACAATATGTGTTGGAAAATGTATTCGATTATTAACGATACATATACGCGAGATATGATTGTGACTAGGTACAATACGACCTATTCGACTACGTGCTTAGAGTCTAAGATGTTGGGCTCTACTTGGAAGTAAGGGTATCGTGATAGACACATTAGTGTGTTAAAGGTTATATGAATATGTACGTGCAAATATGGCATATGACAAAGTGATATAGTATGACATACCCTACTACTTGGTTGGGGTCTGTTATTAATAGACTCTAATTTGGCTTGATTGTGTTACGTGGACACATTACGTGCCATTGTTATACTGATTTGGATTCGCAATTATTGCGTGCGTGTACTTGTATTTGGTGAGCACATAATTACATGTTTCATGAAGAGCTAGTCCACTACTTTTGGACTTAGTTCTATACTCTCGTAGTTCAAGTAAATACCTACTTGTGCATTCTTGTTTGAGTCCAGCTGGTCACCTTGCTTGCTCGGAGATGTATAGGTTCACGCTTATCATGAGGCTGGGATCAAAGTGATAATCGGGTGCCTATGTATCTGTGCTTGACCCCTTACTACAGGCCATAGTAAGGGCATAGCTTCCTTTATTAGAGCAATACGCCTGATAAAACTGAATGCTAAACTCGTGAACACCTCGTGAATCTTGTTCTTGTTAGTGACACTGGTTACCGGGTCCTCTTGTGCTGCTCAGCAGCAACTTGATTGATCGTGATTTGTCAACTGCAATAAGCAACGACAACAATGGTTTACTTGGGAGGAATAAGGTTGGAATATCCTTTATAACGTGTTAGTTTAGCCTTATGTGCTAGTTACTTGATGAGTTGGCTTAGCCTCTCATATACTTGTTACTTGATGACATCTTGAGCATGATTACTTGATAATCTTCTTGATTTGCATGATTACATGATAACATGCTATGTACTTGTATCTAGTAACTTACTGAGATTTATCTCACCCCGTTCCTTGTTTATTTGTTCCCCCCAGGAAAGCAGGTGGTAATACGCTGTGAGGCTCGACTTAGCAGGGGCCTACTTGGTAGGTTGTTCTTATTGGGGATTGTTATCCTTTCCAGTTTTGGTGAGGACGATTTGGTATCAGTTGTTTAGACTCAATATATTGGGTAGACTTGATAGTGTTCTTGTAATGCCAGCGTATGTGCTAGGCATGTTTTTCCCTGTGTACAACCATTTGGTTTAAATTTCTTGGTATAGAACTCGTTGTGAGCTATCTTAGCTCGCTCCTCTTGAGTATATATATGATGTCAGTTTGATATAAGCAGGTGTCATTCCTGTTTCTCATTTCTTGTTAGTCACGCGCACCAGGTTCGAGGTTCTATTAGGGAATCCCGGGACTTGGGGGCATGTCAGGTTGGTATAAGAGCTATGGTTTAGCTCTAAGCCTGGATAGGGTCTATGGCCTAGGTTGGGTTAGTCTTGGGTGTGCTACCGACGTCGAGTGCTTCGTTACTTGTTGTTATACCAGGCATAGGACTGGTGTTGATAGTGTTGATAGTGTTCCCCACTAGATGGTTTGAGAATCGAGAGTGCGAGTCTTTAAAGACTTAGGCGTATCTATCTTGTGCAGTGGACATTGTTTCGTGCTATATATGCATGCTTGTCCTTATTTCTTGATTTACGTGAAAGTGTATTCTCTAGTAAGAGACTACGTACTTGATATCGTTATTTATAAGAGCTTGATAGAAGTGTGGGTGATAACACCCTATACGTTATATGTTAACTTGGTCATGTTACCTGCATGGGACATTGATGTGATACGTGTTATGGCTTGGCTTTTTATGTGTTAGGCCTTTCTTGTTTGCCACAATAGATGGTGAATATTTCTATGCTAGTATGCTTGACTATTTATATGAGCATGATATAATTATGTATAATATTCATGTTCTGCATTGAAAGCTCGAAAATGATTATCAAGGTTGTGCTGAATATTTAGCATATGTGGTTGACGGAAGAATGTCTACACCAAAATTGAAGAATGGATACATCATTCTTTGTGAGATCTCAGATATAATTTCTACTGAGTAGTACATGATACATGATGAGAACCTTGGGTTATCTTGAGTTTCTACGGTACAAATAAAGTGCTGATATCTAAATCAATGTTCATGACATCGATTGAGTTCAAAGTGTTGAAGGTTCAACTTAAGAAATTTCTTGATAGAGGATTCACCCAGCTTAGTATATCTGCGTTGGGTGTATCTGTATTGATTGTCATGAAAAGATATGGTACTTTGCGATTTCATATTGAATGCAAAGAGTTCAACCAGGTGACTATAATGAACCAGTACTTGTTATCGTGTATGGATGAATTATTTGATCCCTGAAGTTAATCAGTGGTCTATTCAGTGTTTGATTGATAAGTGGCTACCATATTTGGAAAGTCAACTATGAGGATATATTGAAAACATCTTCTTATATCAGGTATGCTTGTTATGAATTCGTGATTATGCTATTTCGATTGATATATGATCTAGCAGTATTGATGGATTTGATGAATGATATCTTCAAACCATAATTCGATTTCTTTGCGATGAATTGATTAATGACCTAGTGGTGTATACCAAGTCGCAGACTGAGAATTGATTGTATTGAAATTTCTCGAGAAAAACAATTGTTTCAAAAAATTAGCAAGAGATAGAGGATCTATTACCTTGAAGTGGATGCCTGAAGTAAGCATGTTTATTGACCTGTACAAGTGGAAATAACCAAGGTACGATTATTCTTGAGATTTTCTTGATCTTGTTAGAGATTCATTAATGAATTTTGAAGGTAGCTCTATCATTAACTATTTGAGACAGAAAGCTACACTTTCCGATGGATTGATAAACGTGAAGCCAATTTTTAAATATTGAAATGATGGATGACCATAACTTCAGTATTTAACCTTGCCTAGTGGATTCGACTAGTATGATGGTTATTTAGAGGATATGACCAGTGTTACTATTTTCTCGTGTATGTGTCAAGATTCACAAATATAGTGGATATGATAAATTCATTATGTATAGTGAAGCTCGAACAAGAGATAAAACGTGTGTTAATTCAAAATGGTAACGTACTTGTATATGCTTCGAGGAGATTGAATTTTTATGAATAGAATAATTCTACTCATGACTTGAAACTGATTGTGATCCTACGGCTATTGTATTAGCGGATTCATTGAACATAAAGACTTGTATTTCATGATTAATGGTACTGAATGGGAGAAAATTTATGAGTATTCAACTAAATCCTTGAATTGCGATTATTTGAAAGCAGAATATCAGAGATCTTTTGATTTGTTATAATCCTTCGAGATTTGTGAATATATGAATATATTGCGATGGATTTCGTGGAAGGATTATCATTTAATAGATAAGTCCCGATGATATTGGTTATAGTGGATTGATTAATCAAATCTGCTTGAGTTTATGTGTTGTGATGTTATGATCGATACATCTTGATTACATGGGATACCTGTGGATATAATATATGACAGGGATTCTTGTTCTACATCTTGTTCTACACCTTGTTTTACATCTTGATTATGATAATTTTTCTGAGCACTCTGGATAGTTAACCGAGGTTGCTTCTTGATCATATGTTACGAGCATGTGAAGTGGATTTTCTTGTGGCTATTGTATGAGCTTGCTATTTAGTGGAAATTCCATCACACGAATTACTTGGTATATGGGTAACTGCTTGTATGGATACTTGATTCTTGTCTTGAGCACGAATACTTCTTGTGAAAGTTTCATGGGAAAGTCACGGTATCGAGAAGGTTATGTGAGAATAATACTCGCAGGTAATTGATAATATGGTGTGGTATACCATATTCTTGCTATTCTTGAGTTCTATTTGTTATTTATATGTGTTATAATTTCGATCAGTAAAATTCGAGGACGAATTTTCTTTAAGGAGGGGAGGATGTAACGCCCGTCCTAATTCCTGTTAAATTCTTGACTTGCATAATTATATGCTATTTTATTTGAGTTAATTATTTAACTAATTGAGCAAGTTTAGGTCCTAAGTGTTCAAAGTTGAAACATTAGGGTCATTTGTGAAAAATAAAGTTTAGGGGCTAAAATACTCAAATTAAAACTTGAAGGGCCTTTTTGTCAAAGTTGAAACTTGGAGGGCCTAGTTGCAATTCTTGTAAAGTCTTAAGGATAAATATCCTTCCTACTTTCTCTGGGAAAGAGAATTCTCAGTTTTTCTCGATCCCTCTCTCCGTCTCAAAAGAAAGTTAAAATTTTACCCTATTCTCGACTCCTCGCGATTAAATATTCCTTTGTTCGTGATTCTGATCCCGGATAAATATTCGTGGCGCTGAATAGAGCATTTCCTGCCGAACAGAAATTAGTTTGGGTGAATTTGATTTCGGACTAGGTAAGTCACTAGCTTCCCCTTGCTTGTAATAACATGCCTATATGTTTTTCTTGGTACTTGTGCTTGTTAATTTCGTGATTTGAATGAATTTTGTGATACTTGTAAAATTGGGACGAAGGGAGTATTCTTCTACTGTGTGTGTAAAGAAAGGAAGCATCCTTACACCTAAATGGGTTTGTATGTTTTAAGAAAATTATATTCCTACTCGTGAGACGGTAAAATATTAACTTGATTTAAATATTATTAGAAAAATGGTACCATTATTTGTGGTACGGGGAAATGAATGGAAGTATCCCTAAATGATTATATTAGTATATTAGAAAATTATACTTATACTTTTGGGACGGTGAAATATTTAAATGGAATAAAAGAAAATTATCCTATTAATTGTGGGACGGTAAAATTGATGAAATAAACTTGAAAGTTATGTTTGGAACATGTTTGTATATCCTGGGTATGACCTATGAGTTAGTAAAAGTATACTCCTACGCTTGGGACGGACAATTGTAAACCTGTGAAAGAAATAAAATTTTGAAATTTTGTACCTTGGGCGACCGCCCATATTTGGCCGGGCGACCGCCCATTTATCTGGAAGATTTTACTCTTGAAATGTCTTGTTTTGGGCGACCGCCCATATACTTTTGCGCGGCCGCACACCTGCCCTGAAAAATAAAAGGTTTGTTTAAAGTTTGTATAAGTTGGAAGTAATCCTAGTTAAGGTATATAGCCTTAATATAAGATGTCCTAGGAAGTGTATATGTACCTTTTGGGGCATTAGAACTTGGTCTTGAACATGATTCCTCATTAAATTAAAATGAGAACTTGAGTATAAGAGTAAGAACTCTTTTAATTGTCTTCAAAGTGCTAAGAACAAGCACTAATGTGTTATATTTGTCTTGAAACCAATGTTTGTGTACCTTAGGGGCACTAGAACAATGTCTTGAGCTTGAACATCCAAAGTATAGGATTAAGAACTTGTAAGTATGAGATGTATAACTCATCTACTTAGCTTGAACTTGAAGTATAAGACAATTAAATCTTGTACATGACTTGAATATCCAAAGATTGGAATAATAACTTGAGTATAAGATAATTAATTCTTGTGCATGTCTTGAATATCCAAGAATTAGATTGCGAACTTGAATGTAAGATGATAAAATCTTGTACATGACTTGAAACCAATACATGTGTATGGTAATGAACTTGAAAGTGCTATGAACAAGCACTAACGTGTTAGAACTATCCTTGATGTGTATGTTCAAATCTTTCACATAACTACTTGATAGAATGTGGCTTGTTAACTACTTGATACTTGGTATTAATAATCAAAGAGTTAGAATATGGAACTAGATAAAGAATGATCAATTCTATTACATACTCGAATCTAATACGTGTGTATTGAAAGTGCTATGAACAAGCACTAATGTGCTAGTAATTAGTTTTAATCGTGTATATACTCAATGAAGTATATAAAGTATAAAGAAAATATCATGTTCTTGAGATGAGTTCCTAAAGAAAGAGGGACTAGTGTAATATGAAGATAATTCATAAAACAATGATTATAGAACACAATATGTGTTGGAAAATGTATTCGATTATTAACGATACATATACGCGAGATATGATTGTGACTAGGTACAATACGACCTATTCGACTACGTGCTTAGAGTCTAAGATGTTGTGCTAGTTGTTGGTGTTGGTGCCCTAGGCACGTTTGTTAAACGTTGTATAAGTTATCATTTTATTCATAATAATAAAGAGATAATAAGATTATTATTATGGCTCGTGTTTGCTTATAATAATCTCCGTCCCTAGAGCTTCTTAAGCACTAGTATAAAGGCTAAATGATCATGGGATGATCATGTTAGATTTATGGGTACTTGTTTGGAACAAGGTACTGGACATGACCCGCGGTATGAGATTTATGTCATGGTCGATGTCATATATAAATATCATATTAGTTATGTCATTTGAATCCTTAGACATGAAGTTATTATAGTCTTCCACTTGATGAACATTATGTTTGACATATTCAAACGCTGCCTTAACACGGTAGTTATAAAGGGTATGATTGGCATGATTGGATTCACGTAGGGAAGAATAATAAGCCAAATGGATTTGTCCCTCTTCGGAGAAATGTCAAGCTTGGGCCCCTCGAAGGAATGATGTTGGTGAAATGTTTGGCCAAACCCAAATGGATTGATTGGATCAATGTCATTTGGATTATCAACATATTCGGAATCGAGAAAGTATTGAACAATACAAGTTGACTTGTTGACCATGACTTGTGTTCAATGACATCGTGGACAAAGGGATTATGACATGTTCTAAAAGGAATGCGAACTTGTATCTAGTTACACTATTTAGGTAGGTATGACGGTTTGCTAGAACCTAATCATATCTTATGGGTTCATGTTTGAACCCATTGCCAACTTAGTGTAATCCTAGAGGGTCACACACAATTAGAACGAATCGTAAAGGACTAAATGGGAATTATGGAAAAATATCAGTGTTTTGGCTCTGGCACGGTCGTGCGCCTTAAAATGGCACGGTCGTGCCATAAATCCAAACCAAGGCAAACCTGTCGACATGATTGGCACGACCGTGCCAAATTAACAAGCACGACCGTGCCAAAAATGGGCGGCTGGGGAATTCGCGCGGACTAGATGGCACGACCTGCCAGATTGTAGGGCACGACCGTGCCAGTCAAGTCGGCCAGAATTCCTTGTTGCCTAATTTGGTGACGGGATTTAGGTTTCCTAAGTCCTTAAGGGTTAAGGATTAGGACCTATTAAGGATCCTTTCAGCAGTCATTAAGCACATGATTATGTGTGCCTCCATAAGGTTTTGAGAGGTTATTTTCTTGTTCTAAGATCCAAAAAGTGAAGAACAAGAATATTCATAATTCCATATAGTTCTTACAATTGTGAAAGCGTGTTTCATAATTTGGTCTAGCAACCAAGATCAAGTGTTCTTGATATTCGTTCGTGGTGTGGATACCGCTAGAGGGTGAAACTTATCATCTTCATAAGTTCGTGATTCTTGCTTTGTTCGTGATCAAGATTTCAAGCCTCTATCGAATTCAAGGTTGCAAAATCAAAGGCATCAAGGGTTAGTATTCTAGTATTCATTATGTTGTATTTGACTTAATCATATGAATGGATCTATGGGCTTTGGGTTTCATAAATTTTAAATGCTTAATTCCGCTGCGCATGTTACTACGAAACCCAACAGTGGTATCAGAGCCCCGTTCATGTTGATTATTTCAATACTAAGATCATGTTGTGTGTATATAAATTGTTTATGTGCCTAGCATGATATGAATATTGGATTATGATGTTTATGTGTTATATGATTTTATGTGGTTTATTGTTTTAGAAACTTTAATCGCACTATTCAATCGCAATAATAATTATGGTGGATTTAAAATTGTTTGGATTATCAATTTTTGATTGGATCAAAGTTTTGATATTCTAGGGATTCAAGAATAAATCGTTTATTCAAGGTTTTGATGATTATGGTGATTGGATCACCAAGAACACCAAATCCTAATTGAATCGGGAAAAACAAATTTGAGATAAATTTTGAAACTTTAAAAATTTGGATTTTTCGCAAGGGGTCCGACGGACCCAAGCCTTGACCCGGCCGGACCTAGGGTTTGGCGCGGGGGTAGGGTTTGGGTTTTGGGTGTGGATTTTGGGTTTAAATCTCCTATTTGTTTTAGTCTTGTGATTCTAAGATTGGTTCAAGGTTTGGATGGCTAATCTACGTTCATCGAGATTGTGTTTCCCAAACTTGATCGCAATCAAAGTTTCAAAGATAAAACGAAGTTAGAATTATGAAGAGTTCATAATTGCCAAAATTGAGAAACAAAGTTCTTGATTCAAAGATTGGAGATCCATGTGGAATTGTGGATGCAATTGGCCTACGTTCATCGAGACCATCTATTGCTTAGTTTCGGCCACATGGACTACTTTCTTGGTTTCTTGAATTAGTGCGGGATTGTGGTTGCCTAATGGCTTAGTTCGACCGCACTTCTTGTTGTCTTGATTTGGAGATAATAACCAAAGTTGAAATAGTCTCATCCTCATAATCATGGAGAAACTAATGACACATAAATGTTATTCTTAAATTAATGATGATTAATTTAGTAGCGAAACTTGATGCGTAACATGTTTATCTTGTGTGCTCATAAATATGTTGTATGCTATATGGTGATGAACCTTCAAGAAAGATTTAAGTCCTTTTTGCCACGCCATGATTAAAACACTTGTAAGTACACGGGTACTTTCATGTGGGCTCGCCAAAGCGAGGTGCATTGATTTTATCTTTGTATGAGCAAGATGAGTGAATAAGAGTTTCCTATGCGTTTAAAATGGTTGGACTTAATTAGGCGTCAAAACAGTTTTGGGCCTAGGCAAAGATGAGATTAAACATGCTTTTGAAATTGGATCACTAAGAATTATATTGGATATGATTGACAAGAAATTGTCTACCTAATTAATTTGATTTTGAG
The DNA here is from genome assembly GCA_026119855.1 of Campanula takesimana. Taxonomy (NCBI): domain Eukaryota; kingdom Viridiplantae; phylum Streptophyta; class Magnoliopsida; order Asterales; family Campanulaceae; genus Campanula; species Campanula takesimana. The sequence goes on from JAOWBW010002100.1 coordinate 101,853, forward strand.
CGGTCCGCCAAAGCGGACTCAAGATTAAATTAAAGTTGGATCTTAGCCCAATTTAAGAGAATCTCAAAAAGGAATCTAAGAGTCATATGGGATATGATTGACAGGGTTGTCTACCTAATTAATTTAATTTTGAGCGGTGCGCCAAAGCGTACTTAAAATTAAATTAAAGTTGGATCTTAGCCCATTTAAATTATATTATACATTGGATGTATAAGAAGGTTATATAATTTAGTGGGAGTATTTTTGGAAAATACATTATTTATCTCTTAATGAGATTGGTACTTTAAATTTTGGAAATTTTGCATTGGTTGTAGATGACAACTAAAATCGTTGCGATTAATCCTTGATAAGGATAATGCTTCAAGAGAATGGTACAAACTTCATGGATTGGATCCTGAGCCTAAGAATCGTTCTAAGGCAAGAAGATGGGTTGTACATTCTTGATGGGCCTATTCCTAAAGAACCTAATGCCGGAGTAGACAATCACAAGAATCATGATTATGATTCTAGGAATGTGAGTTGTCTTATGCTCACGATTATGTGCTCTTAAACTCCAACAAAGTTTGGAACTTGTGGAAGCCTATTAAATAGGCGTGGAGTTGAGTTACATGTTTCAAAGAGCAATCTAAGCAAGAGAGGTATAAAACCATTATTACATTCACTTCTTGCAAAAGGAGTAAAGGGTAATAAGTGGAACCTCACATGCTAAAGATAATGGCTACAAAGAGCATCTTGAGAAACTTGGTTGTCCAATTGGATTGGAGCAAGCCATGGATCTCATTCTTGATTCATTGTTTAAATGTTATGATCACTTAGTGATGGAATATAACATGCTTAAAATGAATAAGAATTTCTTCGAATTGCATTAACATGCTGAAAAACTGCGAAGATGAAGATGGTGGAGAATGGATTCTCCAATGCTCATAGTTCATGATGGAAAGAGGCCAATGCCAAAAGAAAAGTAAGACAAGAGTTGTCAAACCTAAAGAAATAATTTTGGTTATAATAATAACTCTAATAGATGCAATTTGGTAAAATGGCAATTGGATTGACCATTTAGAATTGTAGTCAAATTTTAGGTGATCAATAAAAGGAATGGTAGTGGGACTACCACTCGGAATATTTATGTTATAAATTATTCTTTCTAAATTTAATTATTGGGTATTGGATACCAGAATAATTAGTAAGATGAAAGACTACTTATAGTAAAGTTTTATCTACAAACAGTAATGATGCAATAGTTGCAACATTGTTCGTAGAACACTTGTAAAGTGACTTTAATGATGAAGTAGAAAACATTATTTTGCTATAAGATAATGAAGGATATTAATTTCTTATTTGGAATAAGAAAAGTGCTTTATTTATTATGATTTACTTCATTGTGTTATCATATAAATAAATCTTATATCCTAAATCTTGAAGAACAAAATAATAAAGACTATAACATAAATAATTAAAATTCTTTATGCATTATTGTTTTGATCAAATAAATAAGAGATGCATATCTAAAATTCCATGGGACGGAGTTTTAAGTCATAAGATTTGGAATCACATGATTTATGCAAATCTTATTTACTTGGATCAAGACATCTTTTACTATGATTGGTAAAAAGGCTAATGTCTTAATTGACCTAATACATTTCGATGTGTATGGTGCATTAAGAAGAAATGCTAAAAGAGAATTTTGGTTATACTTGGTAAAACTATTCAAAAATTATGATTGGATCATGATGATGAATAATTAAACCAAGAATTTGACAGTCATCATTAAAGTTGTGAAATGGTTTCACAAATTAACTTCACTAAGATATCAAATGATATGTCTGCGTGGAAGTATAAGAACCTTATTGGATACGGTTCGTTGGATGACAAAGTCAAAGTGATCTTCCATTATTCATTTTTGGGTTATGTATTTAAAACCGCTATGATTATACTAATCTGAATTCTATCAAGAGAGGTTAAATGGTGAAAGATAACTTGGTTTGTCTTTCATAAAGATTTAAGACTGTGAGACCTTTTGAAAAGGAGCTGTCTGGGACACACTCACATTTAAATCTAATAAATATACTTTCATAGGATATCCTAAGGAAACTTGAGGATATAATTTTACTCATAAGAAACAAATGGTTTGTTGATTATGATGATACTTTTCTAGATAAATGGTTTATCTCTAAAAGAATCAGTGGGAGTAAAATGTATCTCGAATGGTTCGAGACCTAGAAAATATATATTCTAACCTAAGATGGAAGTTGAACAAGTTTTCACAAGGAGTCGTGAAAAGTCTGTTCAAGATATACAAATACTTGCAAAACATGATAGGATACAATCTATTAGTAGAAATATTGGATATTTCGAAAAGAAAGTATTGAGGTAAAGTTCATTTAGAATGAAGTATTTACCACCTATCAAAGATGCAATATCAACTCCACATTTAGATTAATGGCTTGGAGTCATAAAATCTAAAAGGCAATTCATGTATAATAATCAAGTTTGGAACTTGATCATTCTAACCTAAGGTGTAAAAACCAAAGGAGATGAATGACTTTTCCTGGAGAAAAACTTACATGGTAGCAAGAAACTTATTAGAATTTTCATAGTCACATGTTCATATTTGGAATATGAAAATTGACAAAATGATGTCAAAACAAGTGCTCCTCAATGGGAACTCACTTAAGGATGTATTGGATACAACCTAAAGGTTTTGACAGTCAAAGAAAATTCTGATAAATTATGAAAGTTGCAGAAATCCATTGGATGGATTAAAGCAAACTTGTGGGAGTTGGAATCTCCGTTTTGATAAATCAAAAGAGTTTGACTTGATCAATAACGAAGATGAACCTTGCATATACAAGAAGATTAGTGGGAGCATAGTGATATTCCTTAAATTAAATATGTGGATGACATATTGCTCATTGGAAACGAAATTCCTATACGTTAGTCTGCAAAGACTTTGTTAAGAAAGTGTTTCACAATAAAGAATATGGATGAAACTGCATATGTCCTTGGCATTAAGATCTATAGAGATAGATCGAAGAAGCTAATTGATTAAGCCAAAGTACATACATTGACAAAGTCATTAGAAGATTCCACAAGGAAGATTCTAAGAGAGGACGGTTGTTAATGTTACATGGAGTTTTCTATGCAAAGACTCAAATGTCCTGAGACAAATGATGAGCGTGAGAAGAATGAATGGGATGCCATTTGCTTCGGCAATTGAATCCATCATACCATGATAAGTACTAAGCCGGATATATCTAAATGCTTGGAGCATGACGAGTAGATATTAATCCGACAACCGGTGAGAATCACTGGATGGCTGTGAAACAATTCTTAAAGTACTTAAGAAGGACTAAAGAATTGTTATGATCTATGGAGGGATGGAAGATGATCTCGATGTATATGGATACACGGATGCATGCTTCCAAACGACAAAAATGGTAGAAATCGCAATCGAGTTTTATAAATAATAGTGAAGCTGTAACTTGGAATGGTTCCAAGAAGAGTACAGTCACTAATTCTGCGACTAAAATCTAAGTATATTGCTGCATTAGATGCTCCAAAGGAAGTTGTTTGGATTAAGAAGTTCATTGGTGAACTTAAGATGGTTCCTAGTATTGCTAATTCAATAGACTTTATTAGTGATAATAGTCGTGCTATTGATCAAGCAAAGGAACCAAGGGCACATCCTAAATCCAAACACATACTTAGGCGTTTTCTTATCGTTCGAGAAATCGTTGATAAGAAAGATGTATATATATATGCAAAGTACCTTTCTTATGATAACGTTACGAACACGCTAAACAATGGAACTTCCATAAAGCTAAACATGATGGTCATGTTAGGTCCATGGGTATTGGATACCTAGGAAATTGGGCCTAGGGCAAGTGGGAGATTGTTGGTGTTGGTGCCCTAGGCACGTTTGTTAAACGTTGTATAAGTTATCATTTTATTCATAATAATAAAGAGATAATAAGATTATTATTATGGCTCGTGTTTGCTTATAATAATCTCCGTCCCTAGAGCTTCTTAAGCACTAGTATAAAGGCTAAATGATCATGGGATGATCATGTTAGATTTATGGGTACTTGTTTGGAACAAGTACTGGACATGACCCGCGGTATGAGATTTATGTCATGGTCGATGTTATATATAAATATCATATTAGTTATGTCATTTGAATCCTTAGACATGAAGTTATTATAGTCTTCCACTTGATGAACATTATGTTTGACATATTCAAACGCTGCCTTAACACGGTAGTTATAAAGGGTATGATTGGCATGATTGGATTCACGTAGGGAAGAATAATAAGCCAAATGGATTTGTCCCTCTTCGGAGAAATGTCAAGCTTGGGCCCCTCGAAGGAATGATGTTGGTGAAATGTTTGGCCAAACCCAAATGGATTGATTGGATCAATGTCATTTGGATTATCAACATATTCGGAATCGAGAAAGTATTGAACAATACAAGTTGACTTGTTGACCATGACTTGTGTTCAATGACATCGTGGACAAAGGGATTATGACATGTTCTAAAAGGAATGCGAACTTGTATCTAGTTACACTATTTGGGTAGGTATGACGGTTTGCTAGAACCTAATCATATCTTATGGGTTCATGTTTGAACCCATTGCCAACTTAGTATAATCCTAGAGGGTCACACACAATTAGAACGAATCGTAAAGGACTAAATGGGAATTATGGAAAAATATCAGTGTTTTGGCTCTGGCACGGTCGTGCGCCTTAAAATGGCACGGTCGTGCCATAAATCCAAACCAAGGCAAACCTGTCGACATGATTGGCACGACCGTGCCAAATTAACAAGCACGACCGTGCCGAAAATGGGCGGCTGGGGAATTCGCGTGGACTAGATGGCACGACCTGCCAGATTGTAGGGCACGACCGTGCCAGTCAAGTCGGCCAGAATTCCTTGTTGCCTAATTTGGTGACGGGATTTAGGTTTCCTAAGTCCTTAAGGGTTAAGGATTAGGACCTATTTAAGGATCCTTTCAGCAGTCATTAAGCACATGATTATATGTGCCTCCATAAGGTTTTGAGAGGTTATTTTCTTGTTCTAAGATCCAAAAAGGGAAGAACAAGAATATTCATAATTCCATATAGTTCTTACAATTGTGAAAGCGTGTTTCATAATTTGGTCTAGCAACCAAGATCAAGTGTTCTTAATATTCGTTCGTGGTGTGGATACCGCTAGAGGGTGAAACTTATCATCTTCATAAGTTCGTGATTCTTGCTTTGTCGTGATCAAGATTTCAAGCCTCTATCGAATTTAAGGTTGCAAAATCAAAGGCATCAAGGGTTAGTATTCTAGTATTCATTATGTTGTATTTGACTTAATCATATGAATGGATCTATGGGCTTTGGGTTTCATAAATTTTAAATGCTTAATTCCGCTGCGCATGTTACTATGAAACCCAACACTAGTTACTTGATGAGTTGGCTTAGCCTCTCATATACTTGTTACTTGATGACATCTTGAGCATGATTACTTGATAATCTTCTTGATTTGCATGATTACATGATAACATGCTATGTACTTGTATCTAGTAACTTACTGAGATTTATCTCACCCGTTCCTTGTTTATTTGTTCCCCCCCAGGAAAGCAGGTGGTAATACGTTCTGAGGCTCGACTTAGCAGGGCCTACTTGGCAGGTTGTCTCTTGTTGGGGATTGTTATCCTTTCCAGTTTTGGTAGAACGATTTGGTATCAGTTGTTTAGACTCAGTATATTGGGTAGACTTGTATAGTGTTCTTGTAATGCCAGCGTATGTGCTAGGCATGTTTTCCGCTGTGTACAACCATTTGGTTTAAATTTCTTTGTATAGAACTCGTTGTGAGCTATCTTAGCTCGTTCCTCTTGAGTATATATATGATGTCAGTTTGATATAAGCAGGTGTCATTCCCGTTTCTCGTTTCTTGTTAGTCACGCGCACCAGGTTCGAGGTTCTATTAGGGAATCCCGGGACTTGGGGGCGTGTCAGTTGACAATCACGATCAAGATCAAGAAACTGCTGTGCAGTATATAAGAAGACCCGGTAACCAGTGTCATCCACGAGAACAAGATTCAAGACAAGATAGCAATCACTTTTATTTTGGCTTATTGCTCTAACAATGGAAAGCAAGAATGCCCTTACCATGATCGGTAGTAAGGGATCAAGCGCAGATACATAGATCCCCGATTATCACTTAGCCCTAGCACTCGCGATAAGCGTGAACCTATACATCTCCGAACAAGCAAGGAGAACCAGTTGGACTCACACAAGAATGCACAAGTAGTAATTTACTTGAACCATGAGAATAGAACTAAGTCCCAGAATTAGTGGACCAGTCTTTATGCCCATGTAATCATGTAATCATGTGCTCACAAAAATGCAAGTACACGTACGCAATAATTGCGAATACAAATCAGTATAACAATGGCAGATAATGTGTCCACATAACATGATCAATCCAAGTTAGAGTTTATTAATAACAGGCCTCAAACAAGTAGTAGGGTACATCATTCTATATCACTTTGTCACATGCCAAGTTTGCACGTACATATTCATATAACATTTAACACATTAAAGTGTCTATCACGATGCCCTTACTATCCACTAGAGCCCAATACCTTAGACTCTAAACACGTAGTAGAATAGGTCGCATTGTACCTAGATAAATCATACTTCACGTATATGTACCGTTAATAATCGAATACATTTTCTAACACATATTGTGTTCTGTAACTATTCTTTAGTTATTTATACCATGTATCACGTAATCAATAAATCACATTCTATCAAGTAGCTATATGCAAGATTTTCATATACACATCAAGAATATTTCAAGTTTATTACCATACACATGTATTGGTTTCAAGGCATGTACAAGATTTAATTGTCTTATACTCAAGTTATTATCCCAACTTAGGACATTCAAGACATTCAAGACGTATACAAGATTTATCATCTTATATTCAAGTTCTCAATCCATTTCTATGGATGGTTAAACATGTACAAGAGTTAATTATCTTATACTTAAGTTATCATTCCAATTCTTTGGATATTCAAAACAAGTACAAGATTTAATTATCTTATATTCAAGTTCTAACTAAGAAGATGAGCTATACATCTCCTAATCACAAGTTCACGATCCTATTCTTAAGATATTCAAGCTCAAGACATATTTTAATGCCCTTAATGTGCACAAACTTTAGATTAAGACACTTAAAAGAGTTCTTACTCTTACACTCAAGTTCTCTATTCAATTCATTGAATAATCGTGTTCAAGACTCATTTCTGATGCCCCTAAGGTGTCATAACACTTGCTAGGACATCTTATACTCAAGTTCAAGCTAATAAGATGAATTATACATCTTACCCATACAAGTTTCCAATCCTTTTCTTAAGACATTCAAGCTCAAGACATTGGTTGGTGTCCCTAAGGTACACAAACATTGACTTCAAGACACATAAAAGAGTTATTACTCCTATACTCAAGTTATCATTTAATTATGATTCAAGTCCACATTTTATTTTTCACAAAGGAACTATTTTTCAATATTAGAGTGTTCCACAACACTCATCTAGGTCATCTAGAGTAGTACCCTAAACCTAGACCAAGAATACTTCAAGTTCAAGCTAAGTAAATGAGCTATACAACTCATACTTACAAGTTCTTAATCCTATACCTAGGATATTCAAGATCAAGACACTATCTTGGTGCCCCTAAGGTGCACAAACATAGGTTCCAAGACAAGTCTAGGAGTTCTTGTTCTTAATCTCAAGTTCTCATTTGAGTTCTATGAGTATTCATGTTCAAGACCAAGTTCTGATGCCCCAAAAGTGCATAAACATTGATTGGACATCTTATACTAAGGCTCTATGCCTTAATCAAGGGTTGGATTCTACTCAATTGGAGTGAAAAACAAGCTAGGGTGAAACAGGGTCATGGGCGGTCGCCCAAGTTCACAATTTTAGGAACTCCAGTACTGCCATCATGGACGGTCGCCCAAAGCCAAAATCTGCAAAACGTGAATTTCTTCCCAGGCTTAGAATTCTCCGTCCCAAGCATAGGAGTATACTTTTACTAACACTTAGACTGTCGCGACCCCGAACCCCGCGGGCCCGAGACCGCGATCTGGACGTCGACTTAAAACCCAAAACTCTAAAATATAGAAGTTAAAAATTCCATTTTGAACCAAAAGATTATAACACAAGGTTTACAAATCCAAGTTTAAATCAACAAAGTACATCCAACATAAGCTCCACAACTTAAACCCAAAGAATAAAATATACAATTCTTAATGACGTCAATAATGGTAAAACTATCCCCAAAAGGTTATACATTTAAATAATGTAAACCGATCCATAACAACCTGCCCCAAAATCTCAAACCTCTCGACGTCCTCCTCGATCCGCGAATCCTAATCCTTTTCCTCCTGGGGGGGGGGTTTAAGGAAAAACAAAGATGGAAATAAACGGGGTGAGATAAAATCTCAGTAAGTTACTAATGCAACTACATGCCATGCTATTATGCAATAACCAATAGCAATTAACATATGACAGATAGCAGCGGAATAATAAGTGACATGCTGTCAAACAGTAACATCCAGTAATCAATCATGTAAATAAACATATAACAACAAATGAGAGGCTCCCTATCGCCAACCGTCCCATACCGGTTGGACATAACGACCAGCTCATCATGCAACACATAAAGCTGAAATAAACACTCATAAGTGGATACATAGCCAAGGTTTTCCAAACCGGAACATCCAAATAAAGGATCGCTGCGCAGCTTCAACAATCAATAAATCATCATCTTCATAATGGCATGAAAGCCGAAGAGAAAACCCCGGTACCGGAACCAATAACCAAAGAAGTGTCACAAGGGACGGGAGACATGCCACAAAGTCATGCTCCAAGTAAAGCTAAAATGCACACAAGGGAGCTAGCTCTTCTCACATCCAAGGCCAATCTGGAGGAGGGTAATAAGGGGGCAAAACAATGGTCAACATCACAATGGACTTGGCCGTGCCATCATAATGTTTCGCATCGCCCAAACACACACAAAATACCAGCTGGACTTTCAAGTAAATGCTAAGTAATAAAATACTAGCACAATAAACAACCATTGATTCCAAAGTAGGGAATCATACCAATTAATCACCATAAAAGATGCAAACGATTACTCAAGAAGAGTTCAACAACAATAGCACAAGGAGTTTCTCATAAAAGAGTCCAACAATATTGGACATTAAAACATAATGATTCCAAGATACGGCACGTACCAAATACGTCCTAAATATGATACCCACAAGTTACTCACAAAGAGCACAACCCAAACAGTCGCTTACAAATTGCACAATGACTATTACCAAAATGACCCTAAGCATTTACTCATAAGGATATACTAGGACCATGAACTCAACCATCTCTTACACCTGGAATTCCAAAGTAGGAAATCAAAATGAATACACCTTAAGGTTAATCAAACCGTAAGTACCCAATCGCCAATTCACGCTTTACCTCCGTCCATAACGAACCAACTCTAAACACCCCAAACGAATCCAAAAGGTTACCCTTATCAGAACATTATTACGACCGGACTAAACCCTACATTTTAGTGTTCAACAACAACCCTCTAGGTACTATGGAACATCGCCTAAAACCTAGACCAAGCCCTACTCGAAAATTAATTCGATTGGAACAACCACGAACACGTCATAAGATGCCCATACACCCAATAAAATCCCGAAGTATAAAACTTATAACTTAACTTAACAACCTATACCATCTTTTAGTACTCGAAGAGATCTTCGAAACGATAGTTTACACGCCTAAACGGAGTCCGGATGAGAAAGTTATGGCCTCCGGAAGATCGAACGGAAAACGGACAAACTGGAAAAAGGGGGGATGCGCGCGCCTCCATAAAAAGTGATGCGCGCGCCTCCTAAGGTCAGAAGGCTGCGATTTCGAAGCAGAAAAGGGTGCGCGCGCCTCCCAAAACATGGTGCGCGCGCCTCCTTGCCCGAAGGGGCGAAATCCGGCCAAAATCTGGGTTTCTACCAATTTTCTTACCCATTTCATATAACAATCAAAATCCAACATAATCAACCTTCCACCAATCATAAAAATGAACCCAAAACAACTTATAACTAGAATGGGGACTCAAATAATACCATTTATCAACCAAGATCAAGATTCAAACCCAACATTCCTAAAATCACCATTTTTGACCAAAACTCAAAATAAATTCCAAATAAATTCCAAACTCAACCAAACTTCAAATATAACATCAAGCATAATATAAACATGATATGAACATTTTAGCATAAAAATGGGGGAAAAGCAACTTACCCGGATTTTCTCAAAGGTGACGGAACTCGAAATTTCTTGGCTTCCTACGATCCTATCGACGATCTAAACAAGATTCATGTTTTAAGAAATGAGAAATAATGAGAGGAAGAGGAAGGAAATGAAGAGAAGTGAGAGGAGAACTTACCCAATTGAGCTAGAGAGAGAGAGAAATGCTGGGAATGAAGGAGAGGAGAGGGTGTAGGGGGAATTATTTCCAAAAACTTACACTCAGGCCCCTCCTCTACACTATACACAATTACTTACGCTCCCTACTAACAATTAAGACCCCAAAACTCTACACTAGCACAAAAGACCAATTAAAATGCTAGACATAATTTATTATGACACATAAAGTGCACACATAAATATTTAAATAAATAATAATTTAAATAAATAAATAAGCAATTAAATAAATAATAATTATTTATTACTAACAAAATAGAGCCTAGTTTTCGGGTCGTGACATTCACTCCCCCTTAAAGAAAATTCGACCCGAATTTTAACGAGACTTACCCGAAAGACCCAATAGCTACGGATACGATAGTTCCGCCATTTCTCAAATTCCTCAATTGTCCATTCTAAACCACCACGTAGTAACCCTAAATAATGTTCATAATACCACGACCTCTCGCACATAACTTCCTTCAATCATAACCTTCACTGCTAATTAGAATCCATAATCAAAATTGGAGAATCCCAATTGCTCCCAGACATAACTCTCGAGATATCACAAGCTCACCTTATTCACAACCTTAATTACACTGCAAAGGTGCTTCCTTTTGTAAATCGCATACTTAGTAGTATTCCCCAGAAATTCAAAACATCACCATCCTTAGCCTAATTAGCTTTTAAAATATAAAAAGGCTAAATGAATTTCTATTTCCACAATATTCATCGAAATGGCTACATCTCTATGGATTACCATTATAGTGCTTTCACTTTGAGTTAACACCTTAAATTAATAGCACCATACAACCCCAAAATTTCTCGTACAAAGTGTCCACTTAATCTATGTTATACTCCCATCCCTTCATTAATCCGGTCTTGAAGCCTAAACCATTCAATATACTCAATAGTCCGCAAAACGATCCAAATTTCATCTTCAAAAGATTTTCTCTAACTCCCATTTAAGTCATAATCCGTGCTCATATACCCAAAGGAAATCAACGAACTCTAAATTCAATAGCTAAACCCAGTTAGTCTCTCACGCATACATTTATCGACTTAATGATATTTAAGCTCAATGGTACTACCATCCTAATAAACCAATTAGCTAGCAACGTTCCAATTGACCCAGTGCCAAATCATAATATTCCTTAATTATACCCATGTATTGATACTCCACTTCCTCCACATACCCTTGATCCAAATCGCGAAACGCCACCAAGGAGAGATTTAGGACCATAGAACCACTCTCTAACCAGAATTCAAAATGCCTTTAACATAGATCGAGAAATTGTTACTCTCCCAAAATGTACTTATTAGTCTTTTCTAACTTAACACGCTCACCACTATCGATGATTATAACTTCCATAATATACTCATATCCCATAACACATCATGCTTTTCCTCATACTATCCAATTCCGATGCGCTCACGTAGATGCACTACAAGTAAACAAAATCTCCTACCCAGAAATCCTCAATTTGAATCCTCAACTCTTATAACCCAACCGATACAATATGGATATTGATCTAATTATCAGTACTACAACCTTGTACCATAACAACACAAGTTAACCCAAGCTTTTCCCAACCACTAGGTACTATTTAGAAGAAAATAGAAACCTTACAAATGATAAATACACCCAACAACTTGGTATAGACACCCATTGTCACTCATCGAAGCGAAATAGCCAGATTCCAATTAAGAAAAGATATGCTTAACTCTACACAAAGGAACGGTCTCAAAACAATTTTTAGGCAAAAGGGAAGAGAGGGTATAACAATTTTCCTACAACAATTGACTAAAGCACGACATTTCCCTTCTCAGAATGACATCAAAACCTTATAATCGCAATATGACCAATTTAGCAGGTAAGTTATATCTACCTTTAAGCACAACATGAGCACATAAGACTCCATCAGACATCCTACACTCCTCCATAGGAGTAGACACTGACAACACATAAGTCAAAGACCCAAAAGAAATAAATGCGACTAAATGCACAGAAACATATGAATGCAATGATCCTAAAATGCACGCGCTCGCTCTCTCGACGCAAAATAATACCTTCTGAAACTGATGAATCACCCGCTGAGTGCTGATTGATTGCAAATACTCTACCCGAAATCTTGGGCTTCCCCGAAGCATCCCTCTTCTGACCCTGTGATATTCCAGTTCCTGTCCCCGATGACTGAACTCTAAACCTCGGACAATCTTTAACAAAGTGTCCCAACTGACCACACTTCACACATTTTCCTTGCTTCTTCCAACACTTGTCTTCTGAGTGTCCTTTCCTTTGACAGTAACTGCAGACTTTCCCATCTCGTGTACCCTTATTAGAACCTTGATTTCCTACTGTTGGTTGCCCTTGAAGTTGCCTTCTGAATCGAGTTTGCACTCCAAAATTACCTCTGTTATCCGAATGTTGCTGTTGTGACTTACTCTGCCCTCCTGGCTTACCCGGGTTATGTTGGGTTTCGATCAAACATGCGCAGCGGAATTTAGCATTTAAAATTTTGAAACCCAAAGCCATAGATCCGTTCATATGATTAAATCAAATACAACATAAGAATAAAGGAATAAACTAACCCTTGATGGCTATCAAATTCTCTTGGTCTTTGGTGGAGGTTTGAAGACTTGATCACGATCACAAAGCTTGAACACGATCTTTGAAGATGATGATTTTCACCCTCTAGCGGTATCCACACTTCGAACGAATATCAAAGGAGCTTCTTGATCTTGGTTGCTAGACCAAATTGTGAAACACTTTTTCACAATCAAAAGAACTATATGGAATTTATTTTGTGTATTATTTTGTTCCTCAACCAAGAATGTCTTGGAACAAAATAAACCCTCTCTCAAACTCTTTGAGACTCACAAAATCAATAGTAATGAGTGCTGGCCGAATTTGGTCTTTTATACACAATTATGACCTATTCCAAATAGGAAACTTATGTCAAAATCCGTCCAAAATTTGTTTCCTAATCAAATTAGGAATCTGCCACCCGACAGTACTGTGCGGCCGCCCAAAACCATCTGTGCGGTCGCACAACATTCTGAAACAAAAATGGTACATTTCTGAGCTAAGTGTGCGGCCGCCCAGTCAATACTGTGCGGTCGCCCACTCTTCAGAATGTCCAGAATTTCCAAAATTCCAATATAGTCCCTTTTAAAGATTCGTTCTATTGTGTGTGACCCTCTAGGATTATACTAAGTTGGCAATGGGTTCAAACATGAAACCATAAGATATGATTAGGTTCTAGCAAACCGTCATACCTACCCAAATAGTATAACTTAGATACAAGTTCGCATTCCTTTAGAATATGTCACAATCCCTTTGTCCACGATGTCTTTGAACACAAGTCATGGTCAAACAGTCAACTTGTTTTGTTCAATACTTTCTCGATTCCGAATATGTTGATAATCCAAATGACATTGATCCAATCAATTCATCTGAGTCCGGCCGAACATTTCATCAACATCATTCCTACGAGTGGCCCAAGCTTGACATCTCTCCGAGGAGGGACAAATCCATTTAGCTTATTATCTTCCCTACGTGAATCCGAGTATGCCAATCATACCCTTTATAACTTCCCGGTTAAAGGTAGCGTTTGAATATGTCAAACATAATGTTCATCAAGTGGAAGACTATAATAACTTCATGTCTAAGGATTCAAATGACATAACTAATATGAGATATATGTATGACATAGACCATGACATAAATCTCATAAAGCGGGTCATGTCCAGTACCTTGTTCCAAACAAGTACCCATAAATCTAACATGATCATCCCATGATCATTTAGCCTTTATACTAGTGCTTAACAAGTACTAGGGATGGAGATTATTATAAGTAAACATGAACAAAAATAATAATCAAAACATCTCTTTATTGATATGAAATAAATGATAACAATTACAACGTTTATTAAACGTGCCTAGGGCACCACTACCAACAATCTCCCACTTGCCCTAGGCCCAATCTCCCATGTATCTAATACCCATGGACCTAACATGACCATCATGTTTAGCTTGTGGAAGTCCCTTTGTTAGCGGGTCCGTAACATTGTCATCAGTAGGTACTCTGCATATATTTACGTCTCCCCTATCAACGATCTCTCGAATGATATGAAAACGCCTAAGTATGTGTTTGGATTTCTGATGTGCTCTTGGTTCCTTTGCTTGAGCAATAGCACCATTATTATCACAATAAAGGTCTATTGGATTAGCAATACTAGGAACCACTTCAAGTTCAGTTATGAACTTCTTAATCCAAACAGCTTCCTTTGCAGCATCTGATGCAGCAATATACTCAGCTTCTGTTGTAGAATCAGCGGTTGTACTTTGCTTGGAACTCTTCCAGCTTACAGCTCACCATTTAACATAAACACAAAACCCGATTGCGATCGGCTATCATCTTTGTCGGTTTGGAAGCTTGCATCCGTGTAAGCATTTACAACGAGATCATCTTCCATTCCTCCATAGACCAAAAACGAGTCTTTAGTTCTTCTCAAGTACTTAAGAATCGCTTTTACAGCTATCCAGTGATTTTCGCCGGGGTCGGATTGGTATCTGCTTGTCATGCTCAAAGCATAAGACACATCCGGCCTAGTACAAATCATGGCATACATGATGGACCCAATTGCCAAAGCATATGGAACATCATTCATTTTCTCACGCTCATCTTTTGTCTTACGACATTGAGTCTTGCTTAGAGAAACTCCATGTAACACGGGCAAGGTGCCTCTCTTAGAATTTTCCATACGGAATCTTCTAATGACCTTGTCAATGTATGTACTTTGCTTAAACCAAGTAGCCTCCTTGATCTATCTCTATAGATCTTAATGCCAAGTATATATGCGGCTTCACCCATATCTTTCATTGCGAAGCACTTTCCTAACCAAGTCTTCACAGACTGAAGTGTAGGAATGTCGTTTCCAATGAGCAATATGTCATCCACGTATAAAATAAGGAATAGCACTATGCTCCCACTAATCTTCTTGTATACACAAGGCTCATCTTCGTTCTTGATGAAACCAAACTCTTTGACCGATTCATCAAAACGGAGATTCCAACTCCTTGAAGCTTGCTTCAATCCATAGATGGATCTTTGCAATTTGCATACCTTAGAATCTTGTTCAAAACCTTCTGGTTGTGTCATATACACATCCTCTTGGAGTTTTCCATTCAGGAAAGCGGTTTTGACATCCATCTGCCATATCTCATAGTCATGATATGCGGCAATGGCAAGCAAAATTCTTATAGACTTGATCATTGCTACGGGTGAAAAGGTCTCATCATAGTCAATACCATGAACTTGCCTATAACCCTTCGCTACAAGCCTAGCTTTGTAAGTATGCACCTTCCCATCCATGTCAGTCTTCTTCTTGAAGACCCATTTGCATCCTATGGTTTTTACACCTTCGGGCGCATCAATCAAATTCCAAACTTGATTGTCTTGCATGGATTGCAATTCGGATTCCATGGCTCCAAGCCACTTGTCCGAATCAGGAGAAGACATCGCCTCTTGGTAGGTTGACGGTTCATCATTCTCAATGATTTCTACCTCATTACTATCCGTTACGAGAAATCCATATCTCTCGGGCTCGGATCGTAACCTACTAGATCTGCGAGTTGCTTGTGTATTCTGAACAGTTTCCACAACTCCTTGTGGTTCTTGTTCTTGTTCCACTATTGGTTCAATGTCATTTTCTGGGTCTCGAATTTCTTCAAGATTTATTTTACTCCCACTGATTTCTTTGGAGAGAAACTCTTTCTCTAGAAAGACACCAGTTCGGGCAACAAACACTTTGTTGTCTTCTCGGTTGTAAAAGTAATATCCTTTAGTTTCCTTAGGATATCCCACGAAAATACATTTATCAGATTTGTGTGCTAGTTTTTCAGAGACAAGTCTCTTGACATAAACTTCGCAACCCCAAATCCTCATGAAAGATAAACTAGGTTTCTTTCCACTCCACATCTCATATGGAGTCTTTAGAACCGATTTAGTTGGAACTTGATTTAGTGTGAAAGCAGCGGTTTCTAGAGCGTAACCCCAAAAGGATATTGGAAGATCAACTTGACTCATCATTGATCGAACCATGTCTAACAAAGTCCGATTCCTCCTCTCGGACACACCATTCCATTGTGGTGTTCCAGGTGGAGTCAATTGTGAAACTATTCCACAATTCTTTAGATGATCATCAAATTCTTGACTTAAGTATTCACCACCTCGATCTGATCGAAGTGCCTTTATACTTTTGCCAAGTTTTTTTTCTACTTCATTTTGAAATATTCTAAATATCTCAAATGCTTTACTTTTATGTTTCATTAGGTAAACATACCCAAATCTACTATAATCATCAGTGAAGGTTATGAAGTATTGAAATCCTCCCCTAGCATTGCTACTTAATGGTCCGCATACATCGGAATGTATCAACCCCAATAAGTCGCTTGCCCTTTCACCCAACTTGGTAAAAGGTGTCTTAGTCATTTTTCCAAGAAGACATGACTCACAAGTATCATATGACTCTAAGTCACATGAACCCAAAAGTCCGTCCCCATGGAGTTTTGAGATACGCTTCTCATTAATATGACCAAGACGGCAATGCCACAAATAAGTATGATTTATATCATTAGGTTTAGATTTCTTATTTACATGATAGACATTATTTTCATTCTTGACATCCAAGACATAAAGGCCATTAAATGAATTAGCAATACCATAAAGCACATCATTTAAATAAATAGAAAATTTCTTATTCTCAATAAGAAACTTAAAACCTTCATTATCCAAACAAGAAATTGAAATAATATTTCTGCTTAAATTCGGAACATAATAACAATTGTTCAAAACAAGAATTAATCCGGAAGGTAAAGTGACTTCATAAGTCCCTACGGCTAATGCAGCAACTCTTGCTCCATTTCCCACGCGTAGATCTACTTCACCTTCTTTAAGCAGTCTCCTATTCTTTAGACCCTGCACATTTAGACAAATGTGAGAACCACATCCGGTATCCAATACCCAAGAATCAGTGGTAGAAAGGAGAATATCTATCATATAGATACCTGAAGTCGACGCAGCCTTGCTGCTCTCTTCTTCTTTTGCTCTTCCAAGAAATCCTTGCAATTACGTTTCCAATGACCAATTTCTTGACAATGGTAACAAATTGCATCCTTTTGTGTATCGGGTTTTGCCTCAGAAGCCTTGGCAACCTTTGCCTTGCTTATCTTGGGTTTGACAACTTTTGCCTTACCCTTGCCTTTGGCACCAGGCTTCTTCCCATCATGAACCAAGAGCACGGAGAACCTTTCTCCACAATTTTCATCTCTGCAGTTTTGAGCATCCCATGCAACTCAGAGAGATTCTTATCCATTCCATGCATGTTATAATTCATCACAAACTGATTATAACTTTTAGGCAATGAATTAAGAATGAGATCCGTGGCTAGCTCCAATGGGATTGGATAGCCAAGTTTCTCAAGGTGCTCTACATAACCTTTCATTTTAAGAAAGTGAGGACTCACTTGTTGCCCTTCATTCATTTTACAAGTAGTGAATGCAACAATGGTCTTGTACCTCTCTTGCCTAGCTTGCTCTTGAAACATGGTTCTCAACTCCACGCCTATCTCATAGGCTTCCAAATGTTCCAAACTTTGTTGGAGTTTTGAACACATAGCAGCAAGCATGAGACAACTTACATCTCTAGAATCATTACGATGTTTCTTGTAATTGTCTCTTTCTACCCTAGGGGCAGTAGGCGGTGGTTCAGCGGGGAGAGGCCCATCGAGAATGTACAACTTATCTTCTTGCCTAAGAACGATTCTTATGCTACGGATCCAATCCATAAAGTTTGTACCATTCTCTTCGAGCTTATCCTTCTCAAGGATCGATCGCAACGACATTGATTGAGTGTTATTAGTCATTATCTACAAATATGCAAAATTTCCAAAATTTAACAAGTACCGATTTTCATTAAAGAGATAAATAATGTATTTTTCAAACAAAATACTCCCACTAAATTATATAACCTTCATATACATCCAATGTATAATATAATTCAAATGGGTTAAGATCCAACTTTAATTTAATTTCAAGTCCGCTAAGGCGGATTACACAAAATCAAATTAATTAGGTAGACAACTCTTGTCAATCATATCTCATATGACTCTTAGTTCCTTTTATGAGATTCTTTAAGAAATCCAATTTCAAAAAGCATGTTAAACCTCATCTTTGCCTAGGCCCAAAACTGTTTTGACGCCCAATTAAGTCTAACCATTTTAAACGCACAGTTAATGTGTCCCGCTAGGGCGTGCCCACACTATCTATCTTGCTCATACATAAACAAATTTAATGCATCTCGCTAGGGCGAATCTACATTAAAATCACTCATGTACTAACAAGTGTTTTAATCATGGCATGGCAATAAAAGACTTAAAACTTTCTTTGAAGGTTCATCACATATAGCATATAACACATTTATGAGCACATAATATAAACATGTTACACATCAAGTTTAGCCACTAAATTAATCTCCATTAATTTAAGCATGATATTTATGTGTCATTAGTTTCTCTATAATTATGAGGATGAGACTATTTCAACTTTGGTTTTTTTTTTTTTTTTTTTTTTTATCTCCAAATTAAGACAACAAGAAGTGCGGTCGAACTAAGCCATCAGGCAACCACAATCCCGCACTAATTCAAGAAACCAAGAAAGTAGTCCATGTGGCCGAAACTAAGCAATAGATGGTCTCGATGAACGTAGGCCAATTGCATTCACAATTCCACATGGATCTCCAATCATTGAATCAAGAACTTTGTTTCTCAATTTTAGCAATTATGAACTCTTCATAATTCTAACTTCGTTTTATCTTTGAAACTTTGATTGCGGTCAAGTTTGGGAAACACAATCTCGATGAACGCAGATTAGCCATCCAAACCTTGAACCAATCTTAGAATCACAAGACTAAAACAAATAGGAAAATCAAACCCCAAGATCCTCACATAAACCAACTACCCAAAACCCATTCCAGATCAGCAAGTCTGGACTGGTTCTGTTACTGGTTTTGTTGGACCTCTCGAAAATTCCAAATTCTGATTTCAACCAAAAATCAGACAATCTGATCCTTATGTGCGGCCGCCCAAAACTCACTGTGCGGTCGCCCAAACATGTGCGGTCGCCCAAGTGATTTTGTGCGGTCGCCCAAACTGATCAGAATGTACAGAATTTGAAGTTCGAAAATTTTGTCTCAAAATCGTTTTTCCCCGATTATTAAAACTTTGATCTAATCAAAAATTAATAATCAACAATTCTGAATCCACCATAATTTATTTATTGCGATTGAATCGTGCGATTAAAGTTGCAAAACAATAAACCACATAAAATCACATAACACATAAACATCATATATTCCAATATTCAAATCATACAAGGCACATAAACAATTTATATACACATAACATAATCCAAGTATTGAATTAATCAACATGAACGGGGCTCTGATACCACTGTTGGGTTTCGATCAAACATGCGCAGCGGAATTTAGCATTTAAAATTTTGAAACCCAAAGCCATAGATCCGTTCATATGATTAAATCAAATACAACATAAGAATAAAGGAATAAACTAACCCTTGATGGCTATCAAATTCTCTTGGTCTTTGGTGGAGGTTTGAAGACTTGATCACGATCACAAAGCTTGAACACGATCTTTGAAGATGATGATTTTCACCTCTAGCGGTATCCACACTTCGAACGAATATCAAAGGAGCTTCTTTGATCTTGGTTGCTAGACCAAATTTTGAAACACTTTTTCACAATCAAAAGAACTATATGGAATTTATTTTGTGTATTATTTTGTTCCTCAACCAAGAATGTCTTGGAACAAAATAAACCCTCTCTCAAACTCTTTGAGACTCACAAAATCAATAGTAATGAGTGCTGGCCGAATTTGGTCTTTTATACACAAGTATGACCTATTCCAAATAGGAAACTTATGTCAAAATCCGTCCAAAATTCGTTTCCTAATCAAATTAGGAATCTGCCACCCGACAGTACTGTGCGGCCGCCCAAAACCCTCTGTGCGGTCGCACAACATTCTGAAACAAAACTGGTACATTTCTGAGCTAAGTGTGCGGCCGCCCAGTCAATAGTGTGCGGTCGCCCACTCTTCAGAATGTCCAGAATTTCCAAAATTCCAATATAGTCCCTTTTAAAGATTCGTTCTATTGTGTGTGACCCTCTAGGATTATACTAAGTTGGCAATGGGTTCAAACATGAAACCATAAGATATGATTAGGTTCTAGCAAACCGTCATACCTACCCAAATAGTATAACTTAGATACAAGTTCGCATTCCTTTAGAATATGTCACAATCCCTTTGTCCACGATGTCTTTGAACACAAGTCATGGTCAAACAGTCAACTTGTTTTGTTCAATACTTTCTCGATTCCGAATATGTTGATAATCCAAATGACATTGATCCAATCAATTCATCTGAGTCCGGCCGAACATTTCATCAACATCATTCCTACGAGTGGTCCCAAGCTTGACATCTCTCCGAGGAGGGACAAATCCACTATTCAAGAATCTTGGATTTCGAAAATCGGGATCTCTCTATAATAGAGGGAAAGCACCGGTGTTATATAGAGCTTACTAAAAATCATAAGTGCATACCCATACTTAGCCGAAAAGGCGGGAACTCACAATGATATCCTAGAATATTTGAAAATATTCTTTGATAATCATTACCCCGCAACGGATAGAGAAAAAATCCTTTTTTTAACCAAGTAGCGTCCGATCTCAGCCAGCTTGGACCAGAATCTGACTATTTAGACGAAATCCTCCCGGTTTAATGGTAAGATATTGCCTTGCCCGCCTTCCTGACTCTCAGTGTAAGTAGTTGTTCCAATCCCACTTGTTGCATTCCCACCAGCCTTCGATACAGTCCCTGCCCCTGTAAAGTAGTCCCCCGCAATCAGTCTCCTTAGTCAGTCCATTGTAGGAATATCATTACCTCGTACCATTGATGGACTCTTCCTCCAGTGTAAACCCCTCCCACTATTTGAAGGGGATATCTTTCTCACCGGAAAGGATGGAGATGTTAAGATCCAGCTGCTCGTCGTCTTCGGGTGTCTCGGTCCTTTCTGTAGAGCATTCTATTCTACTCGACGATCTGATTCAGAGGGATCTCTCTCCTGCTTGGTCTAGCCTGAGGCTTACGCTTTTCTTCCAAAAGAATCCTTTTTCTCTTCCTCGGAGGCTGCCCAGTCTATTCTGTATGACTAACTGCCAGCCACTAAACTAAAGTGGGACCAGACTCCTATATAGATGTGGCACCAGTCCCAGCTACCTTTCACACATAGGTTTTCAGGGACCATATAGGATTCCACACCTTCCAGCGATAGAACTCTCTGCCCAGTCGTCTCCCTCTCGATCAAAAGAAGGTTCTTCGGCCGGGGAATCATCTTCTTTCTTCGTCCCAAGCTGGTGAATCCTCTTATCTACTACTGGGAAACCGCGTGCAGCTTCGGGAGCAGAGAGGAGGCTTGCAAGGTGAGCAGCTTATGAAAGGGAGATTCCCAATCGTCGAAGAGGAGAGGTAGCTTACAGCAAAGAAAGGCAACTAGCTGCGCAAAGGAAGGAACAAAGGGGGATTTATGATCAGAGAAAGAGAAGGGGCGGGGTTGGTGTGTCACTGGGTCGTGGGGGAACCCGTAGGAAGGGGGGACGCCCCGCCGAATTGACATCAGAAATCGCCAACATGAACACAAACGAAATCTGTAATTGCGTATAGAAAGAAAACGAACAACTTTTATTCTCGGAGCTGAGGTATATGAAGAATGACTTTTTTGTCCCTTTCGTCCAGTGGTTAGGACATCGTCTTTTCATGTCGAAGAAAGTTGTGAAAATAAAAAATAAAAAAATATCATTGAAATCGATTTTATTGACCAATCAGAATTGCCACCCAGGCTCTATAATTGCCTCAAAAGGTCTAATATATATACATTATTAGACCTTTTGAATAACAGTCAAGAAGATCTTATGAAAATGGAACACTTTCGCGTAGAAGATATAAAACGGATATTAGACATTCTAGAAAAGAATTTCGGGATTGATTTACCGCAAAATAAGGTTTCAATCGAATGAATTTTTTCCACTTCTTTTTAGAAAAAGTCCGAAAATAGGCTTTTAATCTTTAGCCCAATCCAGATATTCGGAATCAATTCAGAATTTCGTTCAATAGATGTATCTAGGGAGAATTTACTTTGAAGCGAAGTGAATATTCCCTAGATACACACGTCTCGATATTTTATTTCACAATGGAATGGAATCAATTTAAAAAAGACCTAAAGTTAGGGATTTATCAATAGGTAATGTTGCACCAATACCCAACCAAAGGGCCACTGCAGTACCAATCAAAAAGACGGTTGTCGCTACTGGACGACGAAATGGGTTTGGAATTTATTAACATTCTCTAAAAAGGGTACTGTTACTAATCCCGCAGGTACTGAAACCATTAAAAGAACACCCAATAATTTATTAGGGACTGTACGAAGTATTTGAAAGACGGGAAAGAAATACCATTCGGGTAATATTTCCAAAGGAGTTGCAAATGGATCTGC